>CP137666.1:39100418-39248757 GCA_037976565.1 Mesocentrotus franciscanus
GCAAATTAATAGGCATTATGTATTTGTAAGGATCTCATTAGATATCTATCTCTTGAGTTGTTAATGACTATTATGGTTGATTTGTAAGATCATTTCATCATTTTCATGCATGGGGACTGTTCAAGATTTTTTTTAACCATTTAAAAATTTTGCATTTGATAAATGATTTAATTGCAATTTTCATATCTGAATGGAATTTACTTTATTCATGTAACTGATCTTAAAAACATTTCCTCTTGTATTTCAGAACTAGTGAGCCTGCATGCTTACATTGTTGTATGTGTTATATGTATGTTTAACCCCATCATTATCATGTTTGAGACTACTTACTGTATGTTTGTTGTAGATTTTTGAAATTTTGCATGCATCATTCATCATGCATGGTACATGTATTCTCCCGTCCATATATTGGCATCTTAATTTATCCACATAAATATACAGAACTATGAGTTGTTCAAATTTGTGGACTTCAATTCCTATGTCATTAAACTAACAAATTACAGGTTCTTTGATTCTGTTGCTAAAATTGCAACTGCTGTAAAAGCATTGTACATGTACACAGAAAAACTGACTAAAATGTGAAATGTATTCATAAAACACATGTATGCAATTAAATGTACATGTAAGTATCATGTTATGGGACTAGAATATTTTTTATCTACTTTGGCGAAATAGTTTTCAGAAGGGGCAATTAGTAACAGTATGACTTGCGTAATGCATGCATATTTACATGTATTTATTATCCCCCAAAATAGTATTTGTGAAGTTCTGGTGCATGTTGTAAAGAAAAGAAAAACGCCCTTTTTAACAAATTTGCATGATTGCATGCATTTCTGTAAACCCTCTCACCCTCCCTCACCATCACCACCACCCGTTTTAGAATGACATACTACTGGTACCTATTTAGATAATGGTCTTGCGGTAGTGGACACTGTTTGCTGAAAGGGTTCGGTTTGTGACAGTTGAGCATGATTTAGCTGAGGCTGAGTGAGTATGGCATTCACAATTTCATCTCTGGTGAAAAAGAGTGTAATACAAAACATTTGTGAGAAGATTAGAAATTAATTCATCTCCATTGTTCTCTTGGTTTGATGAATTAATATCACTTCATTTATTGTATATTTCTATGAATTGCGTAGTTGCTTTGCATTTGACATGTGTAATTTACATTTGATAATAAATGAATTCAGTAACTCCATGTACTCATAATTCATTATTTTTTATCAGATTAGATGAACATACACAATACATGCATAGGTACATGCAGTACTTCATGACAGTTTACTCCTTTTATATGATCATATATGTAGAATTAATTTTTGTTTAGCTTGAAAAGTATCCAGATACTTGATATACAATGTAGCTTGTCTGCATAGTATGTTGTTTAGAATTCATGACATATGGTAGATTTGTTTCCCCTTCAACTTTTGTCAAGGGAAATGAATAGGATTAATAAACTTGATTGATAAACTTCATTAATTTGAAACTTAAATAGGAAAGGAAGGGATGTCACGACACTTTATTTATATACGTTTACAATGTAGGTTACTTTAAAGTACTTTATTTGAAATTGATCAGGTTTTATTGAGATAGCATGGACACCATCAAGTTCAAATCTGAATGATATTGAAACCAAGAAATAAAAATAAATTTTAAAGATACATGTATATTCTTTTGTTTGTACAAAATTACAAAAAATGAATTGTGTAAAATCATTTGTTCAGAGCCAGAAGGGCATTAACTCTTGTGTTTAAAGAGTTTATCAGTTAACGCCCTCCTGGCTCCAAACAATCGAAATATCTGTATTCATATTTGTAATAAGAATTATTACTTCCTGATGTTATTTTTTGCAGGATGGTAAGTAGGTCGTGTATGTTCTCTGTTTAAATTGAGATATATATTCTAGAAAAAGTAAATTTTAGCTGGAAAAAAAAAGTTTGAATAAGGATAATAATAATAATAACATAAGAAACTTTACAATTATGGTCTGTCTGGTGAACCTGATGTGAAAATGACTAGTGTTAGTTGGTAAAAACAGATAAGCCAGGTTGAAATATTATGTGCAAATCAGCCATGTTTAATATAAAAATATGAATTCAATGATAAAATGAAGATGATAATGACTATTAGTAACAATAATAATGAGAATACTAATGATAAATTTCAATAAAAATGATCACAATTTCATCAGCCATGATGTTTCTTACTATCAGAATGAAGCTGCAAGCCAATCACCATGTAATTCTCATTTATGTTTTCATTGTATTATGTGGTCTCTCTTCCAGAATCATCGTTTTCACTTAGCATAAGCTCGGGAGAGCCCCTACTACCATGTGTGTACCGAGGCCAGCCGTATCTCCATGCAGAATCATGGAGTGTTGATGAATGTACGATTTGTAGTTGTGACAATGCCACCACGACCTGTGTGATCGAGAGTTGCCAGCCAGCCTTCTGTGTTGAACCCATAAAACCGGAAGGAGAATGTTGCTTCTTGTGTCCTTTCAGTAAGTATCTTTGTTAATGTACTCCAAGACTAAAAGAATATAAGTATGCATAAAGCTGTAAGTCAAGTCGTAAAAAGAAACATGGGAAATATAATCTCATTAGAAACAAGAAATCATAATGATTTAGTGAGTAGTGCTGAACTTAGAAGGTTGGGGGTTAATACAGGTTCTTTGGTTATAGTACCTACATTTTTTTTCAAAAGAAGATTTAGACATGCCATACTTTTTTACAAGTAGTAGCAGTAGTTTTTTGGATAACTTGTTTAGCATGAGGCTAATCTGCCACAAGGTCCAAAAGATTGTGTATATTTGAGATACCTTCATCTCTACATAACTGTATTCTTAATTATCAAAATGCGTTTAGTTTAATTAATGATTACATTAAAAAAAATTGCTGATCAATGTGTGTGATGTACTCTTGCAGATGTGAAGGTGAAGAAGGTAACACCGCAGATCACCAGTACAGGCAGTATATCAGAAGGCCAAGAAAACCGTCTGACTCTCCGGGTACCCATCAAGTTCCAGGAAGCTCAGGATACAACAGGTGTCGCAGGGGAAGGTCTCTGGAGACTCAGTGCCTGGGCCTCGCCCAATGTAGATGGCAGGGGACAAAGGTATTAAGTCATTTGAAGATAATTAAAGGGGAAGTCCACCCTGATATTAACTTTGTTTTAATAGAAGCAGAAAAATAAGAGGAGCAGGTCAGTGAAAGTTTGAGCAAAATCCGATTAAAAATAAGGAAGTTATGAATTTTTGAAGGTGCGATCACTCAAACACAAAGTGGAAACTCTGTGACCCATCTTGCAAGGTCTCCTCCCAATCGCCCTGTACCAAAAATCTTCAAAATTAATATTTTCCCATAAGTCCATTTTCAATCATACATTCCCCTAAATATAATTATTGCAAATATAAAACAAGTCTATTCCATTATCAATAATTAAGTAAATAAAAGTTTATGAAATTTTTTGTACAGAACAAATTGGAGAGGGCCTCGCAAGATACGTCACAATATTGCCAATTTGTGTTTCACTGATGACATCTTCAAAAATGTTCTACTTTCCTACTTTCCTACTTTTTAACAGATATTGCTCACACTTTCACTTATTTTTTTCTCTTGTTTTTCTGCTTTTGTTAATATCAAGTGAAGTGTGGTATATAATGAAACAAGAAAAATCATGTATTCATCAAAGTTTATGTGAAGTATACTGCTCATCAAATACTGGCATAACAGACTAAAATGAGGTGATGGATTTTGCCTACAGTAGGTGTTTAATTTGTAGATGAAGTTAGAATGTGAACTGAACATTTTTTCTCTTTTCCTGTCCTCTAAGATTCGGCTACCAAAGTCAGACCCTTACTGAGGCCCAGCAGGCAAAGCACTACAAGAAGAAGGATTCCTTTAATTTCCAGGACGTGGACTTCCGTCTCACCGACCCGCTAGCCCAGTGTACAGACATGATGTACATCTGTACTCGATTGGACCGTGGCGACAGCCCCAGAACCAAGGGAGGTCTGGACTACGAAGTTCTCTGGCTTTCCTGATGAAAATGCACTCACTGGATGTACTACTGCTCCAGAATGCAAAGGTAAAGGGGAGGAGCAATGTAGATTTCATGAAAAGAGAAAAACTGCAGTGACTGAAACAGTAATGACATTGGAACTTGTTTCCAAATCGATTGGTTGCAAAGGCTTTTATCTTTTGGTTTAAATGATTTGAGAAAATTACATGAGAAAATGAAGGCAAGCATTTTGCAAAAGGATACAATTATCAGAATTGCATAATCAGCAGATGCGTCAGCGGAAGAGATGACCTTAAGCATCAGTGTGGTCTAGATACAGCAATACATTCATTTCAATTATGATTTGGATCGTGGGCCAGAGTGTGCTAAAGTCATTAGTAGTGCCCTGTGCTTTGTAGATGCGCTAGGGTTAACAAATTATATTTGGCAAGGTTGATGGCTACAAGACATTCCAATACCGAAGTATGGAAGAGGGCCCCTCTGTTTATGTGTTAAGAGTACAAGTCAGCTCAAAAATATACCGGGGAAAGGAGGAGGGCTTCCTGTACACACGATATAATTACGATACCCAAATTGATCTTTTAATCTGCAATTGATTTGTTGCAAAATACAGATCTGTACAAATCTTATGAAGCAGTGTCATTTCTGTTAGCAGTCACATTCTCTGTTGTCATAGTTGAGTTTTATGTACATGAAATATCATATCTTAATGCAACACTCATGTTTTTCTAATGAAATTCTTGTGTAACACATCATGTGTGTGTGTTTTATCAAATAATGAGAATAATCAAAATCATTGTAAAACTATTTGTTGTGCTGTTAAGCCAACTTCTCACAAAGTTCATATTTTTCTATTATTGTACCATTTCTATTCATTGAATCATATTTAATATTGATGCATAATTCATCAAGTTCAGTCACTATGTTTGTTGTTTCATGTCTAAACCAGGGCTCCACACCAACAGGCGCCCGGACACATGGGCGCTCAAAATCCCCCCAAAGTTTTTACATATTAGGCTCAGGCATACAAACTAAAAGATCAATTCGACCCCTTCCAAGAAGTTAGTGTGGAGCCCTGTCGAAAGTGAAGTTTCTTTGTTACATTTCGTTGTTTTCAATCATACTTCACCTGTAACATTGTTGGTCAATTGAAACATTTTGTCCTCATTAATCATTTTAAGCAAAGAACATTCTAATCTCCACAGGAAAAAATATCATATACATAATATACAAATTATTTGTGAGTTGCTTTCTTGTGTTGTGTGATTAAGAAAGCTCTGTGTTTATGGTGTGAAAAAGTGAATATTTTTTATACATCGTGTTGTTTTCATTTGTGTCAAATAACATGTAATGTACATATCATGTCTTTCACTACTTGTTCTTTTCATAGATGTCTCATACACTCGTATCTGTTTATCACACATGTTGTTTTCACTTCATGTACCAGTGCTGGCTTTGGCCTGTCGCTCATAGCGCTGCGATAGTCGTGGAGGTGGTCATGCCTTAGAAACGTTGGTGAATGCATCAGGAATTCTGTTACAGTGTGTACATAACAGTGCAAAAACCAAAGCTTACAAGAACTAAAACATATAAATGATATAAAGAGCGCAGTAACAAAAATTGCTTTGTTAAAGAGGGAAACAAAAAAACTATTAAAATGACACTATCTTCTGCACAACATAATGCAGTTATCTGAATTTGACAGAAGATCTAGGAGTTAGGAGCTTAAAAATGAAGTAATCTCATTCATTAAAGCTTGCCAAATTGTATGATTATTTCAGTTGGTTAACCAAATGATAATGTCCTAAATGGATTCCATGAGCAATTTTTTGTAATGGATAGCCTACTGGGTATATTTGATGCCTACAAAATTATTTTCCATGTGAATTAGTCAATCAGTTTTTCTGCTACTACACATGTGGATATTCCTTCAATGTTCTGAATTAATTATTACAAATTAACCATATTAATTTATCAAATTTATTTATCAAAGAAATTAAGTAAGGTAATTTTTTTAGAGAACAGGGGGAAAAGGATGCAAATAATTGATAAAACTTAACCAAACAATGCTTTCATTTATACAAACAATTTTTAATTATACCAAGAACATGAGTACTATGAAAAACAACTTGCTAAACTATAATGCCAATGTATCATATCGGATCCCTAATGCAGCGTGAATAACGATGTGCTGAAATGCTGGATTATATCGGAATTCTAACGCATTCTTTATAATGATCTGCCGTGATACGAAACTAGAATGCCAGATCACTAACGTTGGAGTTTCCAGTGATTGGCTGGCTATAACTGTGCATTGATAATGAAGGTTGCAGCAATTAAACAATGCTCTAATCGCTGAATAATGGAGATATGAGAACTCACTTTCCGCTGGAGTTATGGAGCTCATCTGGAAACTCGAACAAGGAGTAGGTGGGTTGATTTTGTTCCTGATTGCTCTTTTTGAACGAAAACTATGATTATATGAGCACTTTGACATAGGATTGCACAACTTTGCTATGTATGCATTATATGCATTGTGGCTTGCTGATGATACCCTGGCATGCCTGCATCTTGCTCTTCTTTTCCCTGGTGGAATTTCTCCCCCCAAAAGAAGAAAAATCCAGAATACTCATTCTTCAGTATTCTGTGATGTATCTTTCCAAGAATTTGGAATGCTGCACTATCTTCAATTGCTTTAAAGTTCGGTTGCACTTTCTGATTTACCAATTTATCTGTTTCTGCATTTAAATATGCTATGGCGAATGCTTGAGAATGTATCATCTTCTCTCTGTAACACCCTTTCTTTAAACCCTTTCTTATTTACATGAAATGCCTCTTGTCTTTTGCTGAAGCATGATTAATGATTCGCTTGATCTGAAGGAAAAAAATGATTATGAAGATGTTAAAAATAAAGTGGGGGAAAGAGAGGCCCCTTTAAGAGGCCCCTGTAAGAGATTTTAACTTGATTGAGTATACAAAAGCTATTTATAGAATTTACAGATTTTCACTTCGCAAAGTATGATTTGCTGGGATATTTCTTAACTTAAAACTAATTTTGAACCAACAAACCTTGTTAACTACAGCTTCTCTCAGTCACATTGATAACATGGCAGTGAGAAATAGTATAATGATATCAAATTCCAAATTGGTACTAGCTGATTACAGATATTACAAAAATAATTTTTAAGAACAGTTCAATTAAAATTTACCAATTGTTTGATTTGAATATCTGAACTTACCTGCTTACTTCGCTTTTATCTATTAATACCTACCGTAATCCTATATGGATGAGCATGGCAATTGAAATGTCTTGAACCTCTGCACTTAGAGCTCCTGCCGAACTGTTTTTCATGTATGTACTTTCATTCATCTGATTGTCAATACACTTCATGGTTGTGACTGAAATTTCACATTCTCTTCCATATCATTTTAACATTTTGTTCTCATTCATGCATCATCATCATTTGCTTCATGTTTGCATGGGATAAAATGCACAGACTCCTGGGTAAGTATACAGACTAAAAGAAACAAGGCTTGAGTTCATGTCGTGTAAACACAGATTGACTTCCGTAATGTGGGGGAATGTTGTGGTGAATAACGGCTAATGATCAGCATGCTGACAGACAGCACTGCAATACCTTTAGAGATAGGTTTAGGACCCATTTTTCTGAAATCTTATTAGTAAATCCGGTATTTTCCATTGGGTTAGGCACTTTTGGCTAGATGACCATGAGATAGCGCCGTGCAATAAACAGTAGTACGCTAGGACAGAAAGTTCATCAGTTGAGTTCAGCATCGCTTAAAAATGTTAAGTTTTAGGAAGGGTACAAACCAGATGAGACTCCGTTCATTATTTATGCAAATAATTGGCATTGAAAATAAGAGAATTGAGGTATCCTTAACTTTGGAAGATCATAAATTGATAAATGCTCAATTAATAGGACTGTTCTAATGGGATGAAATTGATTGCTTACATCGCATGCTCAAGCCTTGATAAAACAGTAATGTATTATGATTAATATCACCTAGATTAAAGATTCTAAATCTAGCCTTTTCTAGTGTATTTTAATATTTGAATTGAAGCCCCCCCCCAAAAAAAATGTTCTCGTTTTGATATGAAGATAGGCAAAACAAGCCTGTATGAGAGAAATGTCAAATGATAATTGGTTAATCATGAAGTTCTAAGTTATTAAAGATTATGAGGGGAGCTTGATAAATAAAATTATGATTCAGTATAGTTGGTATACAAGTAATATAGAATGACTGTAAAGTGATTCATAATAAAAAAATAGCATGAGAAATATGATTGCATCGGTCCTTCTTAGTCTTAGCTGTAAATTTTGCATGTTAAACCTTTTGATGACATTGAAAACAGTCCAGCACAAATTTACCAAGATGTGATTTTATTTATATTTTTCAATTTAACGGTTGGGTAGCCTGAATACAGTTACTGTTCATGATGAAAAGTACATAGTAGAGTTACTGGAAAGGATTAGTAATAGAATTTTGAAAAGAATACTTCATTGGCATCTATTTAGTAAATGTTAAGCACAAAAAGCCCTATATCAAATATTGAGTTGGAAGAAGTAGGTAATAATTCTGTAAGAATACGGTAATTTTGAAGTATTACTATGGTCTCAGTCTAATGCATCCTACTGTACTTTCCCATAGGTGTTCAAGCCAGAGGCTTGAGCTGGCGTTACACCGCAGACAACATCATCGCTGGAATGGAGAATGAACTCTCAATCGAAGCCACCGTCCTGTTTACAGACACCACTGTTCCCATTAGTGGCACTAACCTTTGGACGCTTGGCCTGTATGGCAGCAGGAATCTGGACGGTACTGGAGAGAGGTTCAACTACAATGAGCAGACCCTTAACAACGTAGAGGTCTCCAAGAGCTTGCCAGCCGGTGGTCCCCTGGTGTTCACAGAAGCCACGGCTATGTTTGACGTGGCTGCCATCGGATGTGGTACGTTCGGATATGCTTGCATGGATTTCACAAGGAATGATGATGCTGATCCATTCTTCGGGTTCTCTGTGCTCCCAGAGGGCGAAATTATCACTCTTTGTCAGGAGAGCCCTTGCAGAGCAGGTAAATACTTTGTTACAGATTTTATTATGCTGTTGAAAGAATGATATTAAAGAGAACAACATAGTTTGATTCAAAATATTTTGCTTCATTTTATTTATTTGCTTTGATACTAAATTCTTTGTCAAGAAAGTGTATGTCATGCAGGTAAGTTCTTTGTGCTGATTTTAATATGCTTCTGAAATTTATCTAAGGAGGCATTTACTATATATATATTTGAGATTTTCAGATGGGCATAAAGATATTCACTATTGACCTCTTATTGTTAGGGTTTGAAGCTACTGGGGCCGTCAGATCTCCTTGCTCTACTTGACTCTTTCTGTCACAGGATTACTCCATGCAGCATTGATGATTTATACCCTGTATGATACCCTGACTCTTGATGATTTTGTATATATATATATATATATATATATATATATATAGCAGCTTGAGCCAACAACCCAGTCATGAGTTTTGTTAAATTTGAACCCATGAAAAGAAAGAAAACTGATGAATTTCCTTACTGATCTATAAATCATTTCAAAGTATGGCACTAAAAGGGTTATAGGGCAAATAACAAATTTATATTTAAAATACCCTCCAATTTCAAACCATCACTTTGTGAATAAATATACCGTGGCCTCTCTCTTTCTATTTTGAAAGGCTTTTTCATAAAATACCTTGATAGAAATTTAGTGTTTAATCAGTTAATCTTTTAAAATAATGACAAACTATTCAACAGTCCCTTCTCTGCAATGCATTTCTTCCTAGATCTGAGTATCACCCGAGTTCAGGACACTGTCCTGAGTGGTACAGTCCTAGATGGCCGTGCATCAAATGCTTACACTATGGATGTTGCCATCAGTGGTGCAGGAGTGGGTGTTGCAGGAAACGGCCTCTGGAAGTTGAATGCCTTTGGAAGCTCCAATGCCAATGGCGCAGGACAGCGCTACAGTGAGAGATCACAGGTATGAGTCAGGGCAAACATGAAATCTATAATATCAATGTTAAAAAAAAAATATCACTGAAGTTGTTTTCTCTATTTGAACTGATTTATTTATGGACAAGGATAAATATAAATGGTAAGAAGAAAGAATTTATAATCTTTTTTTTCAATAATAATTTATGTATGTATACATGTATATATTTATATTTTTAAAGAAGATTGTGCTTTTAAGTAAAATATATTATACCTAAACTATTGTACAATGTATTTATTATCAATCCTCTGTCGATAAAAATGCTAATAATCAATATATATTTTTTTCTTCATTTTTCTCCCGTATCCTTGTTTTCTCTCTTTGCCTTTCTGCTCTTTCATTCTATTTTGTCATTTTCACTTCATTTCCATCATTTTGTTTATGTCATGTATACATTTTCTGCCAAATTTGGTTACCATGTCTATATAATATGTCATTTTACTAACAACCATTCATTTTTCTGATGTTTGTTTTCAAATTCATTTCATTGCTTTTAACCAATTTTCTTTCATTTTGTTTATAATATTGATTGTTTCCAATGTCACTCTTTCTTTCATTTTCATTTGTATGTGTTACATCACCATATGTGCCATTTTCCATTTTTTAAAACTCCCTTTCACCATTAACTTTCATTTCATTACGTTGTATTATACATCTCTCGTATATTTGTCCATGCCTTTTGGGGTAAATTTCCTGAATGCCGTTATCATCCATCTTTCATTTCAAATTCATATTCTATCTTGTATCATTTGTTTTGTTCCATGCTTGTGATGTGCCCGTCACCCTACCCTTCTCTCTCTCTCTTATCTCTATGCATTCTTCCAACTATTTCCATTGCCCAGGTTCTCACGAGTGGTCAGCAAGACCAAACCTTCCGCGTCACCGAAGACATGCTTTTTAGCAGTGTTGATTTTGATCTTAGCATGCAAGGCCTGACATGTGCTGAAGTTCAGTATGTCTGTGTGGAGTTTGCCAAGGGGGATAGCCCAGACACTGTCTTTAACGTCATCCCTGTACCTGATGAAAGTGTTATGACTAGCTGTTCTCCAGCAGAATGTGAAGGTTCGAAAATATTCAATTCCTGCCTTAAAAGTATGATTGTCTGATTGCAATAGATTACTTATCTGCAAGTATTAAGCGAGTTGTGCACTTTTTGTAGAATTCAAATTACATAAACACAGTCATTTATATTTTCTCATGAAATATACATGTTTAACCATTATGAAATATTTGTATATACCTAAAGAGAAATATATTTTCTAATGACTATTTTCTTCAGCTTAGCTAAAAGTAGCAAATACATTGGAACATACATGTAGATGTTATGAATCCTTTATTCTATTTATCTTATTCTAATCACCTCATCAGTGTCGTATCATTGAAGTTGAATAGCACCCAAGAAAATTTAAATTCCGTGAACATTTGGTTAGAAAATAATCGGTATTACTATTTGTTGTTTTTAATTTTTGTAGCAGTTTTTCTTTGATAAGGCGTTCAGATTGTGTCTGGGACTTTGCACAATTATACTGTTATGATAAATTACTGGTGGCCAAGTTGTTCAAAATTACATCATTTGTTACTAAATCACTGAAATTAATTTTGTGACCCATCTTGTACGGAATTCAATTCCCATTCAGTCCTCATTCTTCATTCAGTTGTTATTATCACTTCAATCAGTTGTTATTATCACTTCATTCTTGTATTTACCGGTACACACCTTAATGTTCATCATATACACCTCTGATTCATTGTGTTGAGTTGTAATATTTTAAAAACAAAACTTGATGTTCTCATTTCATTGTGTCTATTTCATTCCGTCTCTCATTCAATTTGTGCGAGTTCTGTCAAATTCATAAACTTGTAGTCGTGCATGCCATGATTTATACTTTTGACATGATGTTTGTGGAATGATCTAAGCTGGAATGTATTCTGTGTATTTATCGATTGAAATTTACAATGCATTCTTCCTGCCATGGCATGACGGAGTCGTGCGTGAATCAATTCAGGTACGTACATTCATTTATTTAGATAGGCACTGGAGGTTAAACATTATTTTAATCTAGGTGAAATAACTTTCTACTAGATAAAAGTACTTGGGTATATTATACCCAAGTACTTTTATCTAGTAGAAAGTTATTTAAATCAAATGTATAGCATACATGGATATTTGAGAATTGATTTGAATGAGATATCATTGGAAATGTCTATGGGGAAAATTTCTCAAAACATAAAAGGAACTTCTATGAGGTATATCAGGGGGGAGGGGGATAATTTATTCCTGGTTTTTGTTGTTGTCTTATTCAAATTAATGGTTAAAAAACAAATGCATCTGTGACTTTTGTATTGAAGATTGATAACTAAAATCAAATGCTTTAAGAAATAAGAATTCAACTGCAAACATATGTGATCAAAATATTCCAATTTTATGGAGCAGTACAAAGTTGTTAATTTGATAATAAATCTTTGATTTATCTATTTTCAGTCTTTCATATTTGTTACCTATTGAATACCTCCCCTCAATGAAAGTTGAGAATAGAAGAAATTACTGTGACCAACCCTATTCTATTCCTTTATTTTTAGAATTGAAAAATGTGCAATGTTGTGTAAGTTCAATGTGATGACATCCTTCTCCTCTTTCTTGCAGATTCTTCTGTTTGGATGATGCATCTACAATAATAATTTTAATTATGTGTCTCTTGCAAATGTTATGAAACTTTTCAAAGTAGTGTCACTCCAATGAAAAGAAAACAATGATATGTGATTTATAGAACCATATCGACATTTCTGTAGAACTTCTGCTGACATCTTGGGGGTAAGGGTGATAGGTTTGATAACAGCTTTTTGTGTGGATCCTATACACATAAAAAAATGAATAGAATACAATCTTTACATTAGAGAATCTGATCAATAATTTATTGCTTTCAGAGTTTTATTAGAATTTGACATGTATTTCTACATGTACATACGGAGACTAACAACATTCTAATGGCAAGAAATCAATATTTATTTTTCAATTATTACCAACATTATTTTCAGAAAAACTTGCTTGCATAGTAGACACTTCTGATAAGTAAGAACATAATTAAAAAAGTAGTTGAATATGTCTGAGGGTTTCAAATTCTTTGTTGATGAATCCTGTATGTATGTACCTGTTGGTCTGTTTTGTGTGGTCAAATGTTTTTGTTCCATTAGTGCAAGTGTTGTGTCAGTCCCTGTCACGGTATCTACACGTAAGCTTCCATGAAACACATACATTTTGTCACCAGTGTGTCATCCACATCTCATCGCATCGCAAGACGCGTGTGCTGCATTCTTCATGAGGATTTTAAGCAAATGAGAGGAACTTTAAAGTGGACCTGTATTAAAAAAACACGCTATGTTGAAGCTCAGAGACATTCAGGATTAGGCATAAGTGAATTGCATAGTGGTCACCTGATGAAAATCAACCAGCCAATCGAAAGCCTGTGAAGTCCATCACACTCGAATCTGAGGAGGTGGGTGATGATGCCATGATTATTAAGCATCTCTGCCTGAAGCTTGGCTAGTGAATGAAGCAACCCTCCTATACATGCTCAGCAAATGACAGCTTGATATATATTCCCCTTAAAGTTAATTACAAATTAATTGAACCTCTTTAACCTACTTTCTTGCTAATGGCAGCTTTGATAATGTCTTCTTTTATGCAGGCATGGGAGGATTTGGAGGATATTTTATAATTTGATTTAGATAATCTAAAGCCACTAACAAGCTTTAAAATGCTTTCTTCTGGGTTCTTTAATATTCTAATAATATTTCTTGACAAACCTGTTCCTGAAATCTTTAATATCTGTAACTTGAAATAATTTTCTCACATACTTTCTAGTAAAACTGCAATTTTCTCCTGAAACTATTAATTTGACCCTTTTCTTGACTCTTTACTTGTTTTGGGACAAACTAGTGATTCATATTTGTATTGGGAAGAAAGAGAAGTTTTGTTTCACGTGAAGTGTGAAATTTGTATTTCTGAGAAAGGCCATTTTGTAAGAACATTACAAACTACAGAGAATCTACATGTATATCACAATGAACTGACATTTTTGTAGGTATTTGTGTATTACAGTGCAAAAAAAAAAAAAAAAAAAAAAAAAAAAATCCTTTTTAAAACTGCAGTTCTTATGCAAAGTTTTACAAAATTTATGGCAGATAAAAATGGAAAAGTTACACAAATACGTGTTAATTCAGTGGGATACATTTAGTTTGCATGACAACGCATTATTTCTCATTTTCACTTTCAACCTTCTCACCACTTCCATCCCTGCCTGATTTGATGTGAACTACAGATATTTTTTGAGCCTTGTGAGTGCTGAAAATTAAACTTGTGAAATATATACAAGTACATGTAGTTTGAAATTGCTTGTTATTCAATTCTTGATGAATGAATACAAATCAAAATTGATGAAGATAAAGTATTGTCATTTGGCCTTGGCTTATTTTAATTTGAATATATATATATATATATATTTATATTTTTTATGAAAGATTTTAAGCAAAATTGCATCAAAACATTTGCCTGAAGTTCTAGAGAATTCTATAGTTCATTCCTCTGCATGCATGTGTTCAAATATACATCCTTTCAAATGCATTTAGTGTTTTTCAAGAACATGATGAGTTTAGTGTATATGTCTTATCATTTTATGTATCACAATTAATTAATGTTTGTATGCTCATAAGTCACACAGGGTTTTGGCTAAAATCCACCAAATATAGTTTATTTGTTACTATTTGTGCCACTTCAAATAGTAGTTTTTGTGCACATACATTAACATTAGTTTGATTCAATTAAATCTTTAATGGTATGTAAATTAGGGAATATGCTATTGAGTACAGGTATAATTCAGACTTCTAAACAAGTTAAAACATACTGGCAGTATAGGAGAACCGTAGTTTCTTAAGTTTTGGAAATACTCCTTTTGGAAAACACATTTGTGAGAAAGAAGAGTTTTATAGAAATGACAAATCATTCTGGCAGGTTAGGGCAGCATAGCAGATAATATGTTAACTACGACTCTTTATTCTCTAAGCTAATATTCAAAACTGTCATCTTACAGGTGTGATTGCCAGAGGTTTGAGTTGGCGTTACACAGCATCAGACATCATTGCCGGTATGGAGAACGAGCTTTCGATTACTGCCTCTGTGCTGTTCACTTCAACATCTCCAGCCAAATCTGGCTCAAATCTGTGGAGACTTGGACTCTTTGGAAGTGAAAATGTTGATGGTAGTGGAACAAGATTCAACTACAACGAGCAGACCCTTGACAATGTAGAGGTGTCTAAGAGCTTGGCAGCCGGTGGTCCCCTGGAGTTCACAGAAGCCACGGCTATGTTTGATGTGGCTGCCATTGGATGTGGTCCATTCACATATGCCTGCATGGAATTTGCTAAGAATGAGGATGCAAACCCTGATTTCGTGTTCTCGGTGCTCCCAGAGGGCGATGTGATCATTCTTTGTCAGGAGAGCCCTTGCAGAGCAAGTAAATACTTTTTTAAAGATTTTATTATGCTATTGAAAGAATGATAAGAGAACAACATAGTTTAATTAAAAATATTTTGCTTCATTTTATTTATTTGCTTTTGATACTATATTTTGTGTTGATGAATTTTAAATTCTGAGTTTATTTATCTAGTGAAATCATCTTGTACTCATTTACTTTCATTATTGCTCACTTAAAGAGAAGGTTGAGTTCTGGTCATGCGATTTCATTGTGAAAGAAACGGTGTGGAATCGATCAGAAAAGGTTGATCATCTAGCATATAAGTATTGGTGTGTACTGCAAGGTTCTGGAATCATCAAAATGATAAGAAATTTGGCCCAGTCTTGGTAAAGTTACAAGCACTGTACACAGAAAGATGTATACGGGACTACACAAACATGTGGCATAAAAATCCGTCCCGATTTTTATACTGTTACATGCCATATTTAGAATATTAAGGCATTTGAAGAGCCATGCTTTTCAGGGAACATTATTTATCTGATGTTCTTCCACACTTGCATA
This sequence comes from Mesocentrotus franciscanus, assembly GCA_037976565.1. NCBI lineage: Eukaryota > Metazoa > Echinodermata > Echinoidea > Camarodonta > Strongylocentrotidae > Mesocentrotus > Mesocentrotus franciscanus. The sequence goes on from CP137666.1 coordinate 39,116,528, forward strand.
ATAACTATGAAAATGCTCACAACTTATTTTTCACCTCTTCCCAGAACTCAACCTTCTCTTTAAGTATTCCCAAAGTAATTTTTAGGTATTTTTGCGGGAAAAAAGCTGAAATGATCTCTAAAATATCATTTTAAATATACTTGTTTCTTTCCATATATCCATATTGTTTGTTTTATGATTGTTTTTTATGCTTCCTACCGATTTAAATAAAAAGTTTATTTGTACAGTACATGCTTCTTATCAGTCTTTGTACATTGCCTTCCACCAGTAGGGATGTGAATTTCTCTTGTGGCCTTTAGATAGAGTGGAATGTTGAACAGCAACCATCACATATATATTTCCTATCACCATTTTCCCCTTTATCAGACCTGCAAATCACGAATGTAGGCAACCGTGTTCTGACCGGGGGTCTCCTTAATGAGCGTTACTCAAACCCTTTCTCCATGGAGGTTGCTATCCGCGGCCAGGGAGTGGGTGTGGCAGGAGAAGGCTTGTGGGCCATGAGTGCGTTTGGGAGCTCCAACATGGATGGTCTTGGACAGCGCTACAGTGAGAGAAATCAGGTGGGTTCAACTTCTATCTTCATTTTCTACACAGTGTTGTAATCATGTGCACCAATACAGACTTGATTAAAACTAATGATGCAGTGACACTCTGTATTATTACTAAAAATGAGTTGCATTGCAATCAGATCCTTGATTATTGCAAAATTGGATTTTCTCCCTTTCCTCAATATTGTTTGTTTTGAGATGAGGGTCACTGCAATGATTAAGTATTAAGTACATGTTTTATCAGTTTGTATATATTTCATGCCTCGACCACCAAAGGTGGTGCAAGATCTATTATTTATTTTACAAATTATATTGATATGACATGGTTGTTGATTATTAGACATACATATTTGACTGTTTCACTAATTTTTATTTTTAATTGTTATACTACTTTTGTTTTTCTTTATATGTTGATATTTTATGCATCATATGTCTCTTTCAAAATGTTCTACTGATGTTTTTATGTTTTCTTTTTCTTTTTAAAATCTGTTCGAATGTGCATGCTATCTCTGTTATTGACAGTATGTACTTTTGTTCATGACTTGAGTATTTATGTTTTTGATGTTGACCAAATGACTTATGATATTTGTATTCTTTTCTTTACTTTTCTTTCTCAATTCTTTTTATCTTATCTTTCTTCTTCATCATCCTATTTCATTATTTGTTTGTTCATTATGTACTTCATATACACTCATATTTTGTTTTACTCTTCATTTTTTTGTTTCATTATTTCACACTTGTCACTTTCACTGTGATTGTTTTGCCATTGATGTTTCATTTTCGTCATTTTTTTTGTTTTCATTTCCTCACATTGTTTTTGTTTTTCCATATTTCCATTTTTTTCATTGACATTTATCAACATACATTTCAAATCATTATTGTTTCTCCATTTATTTCACCTGTTTTGTTCCTCATGTCAATACTTCACTTTTGTCATCTTGTTCATGATTCATGTCCTGGTGTCCATCCGGGTTTCATTTGGTTTCTGTCTTCATCACCATGGCAACCACCTCTTCTTCCATCCATCTATCCATCCATCCTCCATCCCCTATCCTTCCTGCTTCTTCTTTCCTTTCCAAACTGCAGGTGCTCACTGGAGATCAACAAGATACAACTCTGCGTGTCACTGAAGACATGCTTTACGCCAGTGTAGATTTTGACTTAAACATGAGTGGGCTGACTTGCACCCAGGTCCAATATGTTTGTGTGGAATTTCGAAAAGGGGGATTCCCCACCACCAATTTCAACCTTATCCCTGTACCCGACCCCAGTGTCCTTGTCAGTTGTTCCCCTGCGGATTGTGAAGGTTTGTCTTTATACAGAATATATCGGAGGAAAGGAAATAGAGGGGTTTTCATTTGGGGGTCGTATGGAAAAAAATTAGCATAGATACATGAAGATTTCTCCTCTATCTTGATACTTCCAGTCCTCCAAAGAGTGTAAACATTAAATTAGATTTTACAATTTTCTCTGAAACTGTCGGGTTTGTATCCATGAATTTTTACAATCCAAACAGAAGACCCCGTCGAAGCTTGTTATAAATTGATAAATAATACAAAATTGCAAGCCTTTTAGAGAAGTTTCTTGGAAGCTTTAATGGGCAGTTAATCAGATTACTTGATCAGATTATTTTTGTTAGCTAGATACTCTTGATAGTATTTATTTAATTGTATCATATTTGAAATAATTCCATTCTAAAATGGTAGAGTTGTTCTATTAACGATCGATTCGTTTAATGTTGACTTTATTGCAATGTTGATGTGTTTTATATTTTTCATGTTATATTTTGATAATTATGTATACTTTCTATTTATAGTTGATTTTAACATTGAATTTAATGTTCTTTTCCATTGTTCTATTTTTACTCCCTCCCCTAATTTGTCTTTCACATATTCTTTAAAGTACCATGTTTTATATGCCTATGAATTGTATCTTATTCACCATGTATGAAACCTCATTGCCTATATTGGGTATATTTTGCTGGTGGCCAAGTTTTTATCATGGGTGTTTTCACCTTCTGTTCACATGTTATTTCTCAATTGTCATTTATTTCCATCTTATTTCATGTCTGTCCATTTGATGAAATTCTATTGACATCTCATGTTAACTGTTCATGTGTCATTATTTCTTGTTACATTACGATGATGTTTGATGTTTCTTTCCAACATTTCTCTACTGCCATTTCATGATACATTTCATTTCTGTTGTGTATTGAATACTGTTGATTTTTGCACAATTATCAACACTTTTTGAGATTTTGTTAATTTTCTAAAGGCTTGCGCACTCGGCTGGTTTCCTGAAATGCAGCATTGCAAAGAAGCGATCGATTTCGAATGGCCATTGAGGTAAGCTCACCAGTCATGTTTATTTTTGTAATACTTTTTACCATTTGGAAGAGTTTAAAAATGACATTTAGAAATGTCCATCACTCTTTCTTGTGTGTACAATGAACGCATGCGTTTATTGTACACACAAGAAAGATCAATTTCAAACAAAAATGTTATGTTGTACTGAGGGTATAGCAATGTAGGGGATAACAACTGTCCAGAAGTAAATTCTGCCTGTCTGATAATCACCCTGAAGATGATGGTAGTGTCATTGTTCACTATTTCCTTCCTTTTTTTTTCTTCTTCAGTAATACCCATTCAGATATTCAGTAAAACAGATCATTTTGATTTCAATATAGAAGTTTTGTCTCTAGAGTATCAGCATAATGGTGAAGAATGCTACAAGTACGCTCAGTTACTTGTCATATTTTCTATTTAAAGTGTAGGGAAGTAAGCCAGAGGGAGGGATTAAAATCCTACAAGATAAGTTTCTAGCGATACTGTGCCTCATTAGCAACTCATTATGAATTCTTTAATACTATCATGAGTAATGAAAACAATGTACCATGAATGTAATTGATGAAAAACAAACAAATTACTTCAGAAGTGATACTTGAAATAGTTTACAAATATTGACTGCTTTGAGGGGCACGGTTAAAACAATAGCCCATGGTGATCTCGAAAGTGCACTGTGCCCCAAGACGAAGTCGATGGGTAATATTGCAGTCTCCAGATCACTGAGGAGCCATAGTTATGTGACCCTAAAATTCAGCAGTCAATATTTGTTTTATATACTGTATCCCGCTTGTGGGTTCTCACAAAATAAAAATTTCCAAAAATTCTATGCCTGGTCATAAATCGATATTTTTCGCTATGCTGCCCAGCAGTCAGTAGCATATTTCATGCCTGCAGTTTGACCAATCAGAAGCCTAGAATCTTGACATGCTATATATAATATAAGAACTTTACTCAAAATATGATTTATTGTTGCTTCATTTATTTGGAGGTACTATTGAAATTTAATTGTTCCTTAGCCAGATTAGTTTTCCTCATGTAATGATACTTGTATCAAACCAACATTAACTATTATGCTAAGCACAATTTGGAAACTGAAATCATGTAGTAAATGAAGTTGAAGATGCCTTTCCTTTAGTGTCTAGTGATGCTTGGCCATGTCAAAAAAATAAATTTGAAGTGTAAAGGGGAAGTACCTCCCCTAATGAATACATGTGGTGATACTGGTTAAAGGGACTTGGTAACATTGTTCAGATGAGAGAAAATGGTGCTAAGGTAGTGACTTCAATGCTAGATGTACAATTAAAGATAATCTGAAAGTTTGAGTGAAAACTGAAAACAGACCGTTATTAATGATAAAAATAAGGAAAAACTGATTTGATCGATTCCTTAATTCTCCCAACTATATTTTACAATATAATTACATTTTAGCTGAATGTAAATTGTCACTAAGCAATGAATTTGCTCTATATACCATTCCAGACATTTAAGTGTTGAAAGATTTTTAAAAGCCTGTCTGATGTCTTATTTTCATGGAAAAATCAGTGGGGAAAATTAAAAAATGGTTGGGGGAATTTACTGTTAGAGGGTGTTGCACAGTGATGCCTTCAAAGAAAACCATAAATATCTTTGTGGCTTGAGAATTTGTTCAGGATTTTTTGCATGTTAGAGGGTTAGTACAGTAGAAGGAATATAATAAGTAACATTTTATACAATAATTATGCAGTTTATTCATCTACCTTCAACAATGTTACCGAGTCACTTTAAATCGGACACAGACCTGAAAAGCATTAAAAAAATAGTATTAAACAAAATAGTAATAATGATAATGAAATAGACCTTAGGATTAGGCTACAAACCTAAATTACTGTAGGTAGGTTCCCTCTCATTCAAACCCACCCATGATGTAGAAAAATGGGATTGTTTTCTCTATATGAATAAAAAAGGATTTTTGGGAAAGGTCATTCTTACTCCTGATTTAATTTTCAAATGGGTATCAAGTATATTGGAGCTTTTTCAAACTTACAATTAAATTGCATATAATTACATTACTCTAAATGACCTAGTGATGATAGATATTTGATTTTTTTTCTTCATATATTTGAATAGGTTACCCTTAATTGGTATTAAGCTGATATGAGCTTCCTATTTTGTAGTTCTGCTGCTAATCCTAAATGAATAATATTCATGTTTAAATATTGCCATAGCATGTCCACACTCCACAATAAAGTGTAATTTTGAGGAATAATTTAAAAATAGTTACCATACAAATATTAATTAAGTCTTTGGTAACATTTGTTAAAACAGAGATAATTGATGTGGAAGTCATTTCATCATACTTTCAAAATTGTAGAAGAGGATGTTGAAGTTTATGAAGGAAAATTCAACAATTATTGAACTATCATTCATTGTTCTCAGTGCTCAATTTATACAGGAAAAGATTTTGCTATCCTTTAAAATTTCATTACTGAATTTAAATTCATTTGTAAATGATATTAAATATTACATTCCCAAACCTAGCTACATGGAGTCTTTATAACAGGTACAAAATGGCAAATTCACAAATTAAATGGATTAACCATTCTTTTTTATTTAGGAGTTCCATGTCACCATACTGTATTCAAATTAGGATCTTCAAAGACTTCAAATATGAATTCGGTAAAGATTTGGTGCAAGTTTGAATACACATTTAATCAACAAAAAAAGCGACTTTTGAGTAGAACGTGGTGTGCATTGAGCCCATAGAATGCTAGCTCAAGTGTTTGGGGGTTGATTTTATACATTCTAGCTGTACCTTTATTATATCTTAGGTGATTGGTACCCCAACTTCAGTTACATTGCATGTCTTAATTTTAGGCCCTTTATTGTGGACAATGTCATATTTCTGAATAATGGAAGAAATGGAAATTGGAATACTGTAGAGGAATTTCTGTGCAATATCTGGGTCTTAACCCTTATGAGGCCGGGAGGAAGAGGGGGGCATTATGCCCCCTCCAGAATCTTTTGTCCTGCATCTTAAACGCTTGAATTTCCGGATTCTTGTTTCATGACTTTTTTCTTTCAAGTCTCCCGCACATTTTTGATACCAAATTTGTGCGATTCGGACCTACGGTAGGGGTGTCGAATTACAGTTATTGATGTCAATCAAAATGTGCATTTTCTCTATTTGCTAGTGTGTTAGCCTATATGGAAGAATCAATAATAGTTTCAAAATCAGTTGATCTTTGTCATTGTTAAGAAGGTCTACACTCCTATTCCACTAAGTTAGACCTATCTTGGGTTCATCCAACAAAAGAAAAAATATAATATAAAAAGCAATAGAAAACATAAGAAAAAAAAACAATGAATACAAAGAAAATTTAAAACTATGTATTTTACTTAACTTTGATTTTAAACAAACCATGTAGTTCATCTGTTGGAGTGTTAAGATATATCAAACAACTACATTTCCAACCATTTTACACTGTAAAACTGCAAAAAAGGTATGTTTTGAAAATTTTGCAAAAAAATTTCATATTACCCGTAAAAAAGAAATAAATTAATTATAAAAAAAAACGAAGCAAAATATTGAAAAAAATAATGTTGTCATGTTGTTCATTATACTTTTTCAATATGTGTACCAATTTTCATCTTTATATCGCCAACAATAGCCATTATCTTGGGGGAGGGTCATAATGCCCCTGCATTAGATTCCCTCGAAATAGCCCGGCCTCATTAGGGTTTAATGGCAATCCAATCCCTGTAATGAGTTCATTTGCATGACAGCAGAAAAAAAAAGATGATACGGAATGGTGAAAATTTGAAATGAATCAGACCAATAATAAGAAAGTTATGAATTTTTGAAATATGAGATCACTGTCTATGTGAATCTCAAAATTGGCAGGTTGGTCAGTGGATTGTGACAAATTTGCGGATAACTCTCCCGTTTGTCGTGTACAAAATATCATTGATTTATGTTTAAAAACTTTAATTCCTAAGTGTCTTCTCCCTTGGGGCACAACTGAAATATAGTATGGATAGGATATTATTATAGGTCCTCTAAAGAGAAAAGACCCTCCTGAGTCAAACATTTTTGAAAAATTGAAAATTTAGTCATTTTGTCTGTTTGATCTAATAGGAAAGTTGTCTGCCACTACATCGCAGAGATATTACCACTTGGAAGAGCCCAACTTTCTAAAATTCATAACTTTTTTTAGTCCAATTTCATTCAAACTTTCACCTTTCTACTTTTCTGATTTTGGGGCTTTCCTCTAGAGTAGTTTGCTATCAAGGTTGGATTTCCTATTAATCTGTGCTGTACATTAGAACTACGATGGTACAGCAGCAGTAATCATTTTTGTGTGGGGGGAGGATGGGTGTGCTTGTTCATCACCTCACCACAACAATGCACTTTAAAGGCCATGTATAGTCAGCGCAAGTATCTTAAAATCTGGAAAAACATATTCATTCAATACTGCCCTGTTTATCCTATGAATAGATACATCTTGTACAATGCTGTTTTGTACTTCAAATTATTGTTGTTGTAAGGTTTGACCTGCAAAAACAAAAATACATGTACTTCAGAAAACCAAATGATAAATACTATGGTGGCTGGTCAACATAATGTCCTTTATTTCTAAATTTGTCATGCTTTTTTTTCACCTTGACAAAAAAAAAAAATCAATCACAATTTTGAGAACTAGGCAGGATTAGAACTAGGCAGAATTGTGTGTCTACTGTTCATCAACTGAAATATTGATCAAAAGGACAGATGGATTTTGGGTGCCTGCAAAATACGGGCTGTAAATATATATTCTCTTTTTATTTTGTAGCAATGACTCTGGTATTACTTCATGTAGCTGTGTTCTTGTACTCACCTTTTTTCTTTTAATTGCAGATCCTGGGGACATACGCTGAGCGTCACCAAGCGAAGGATTACTCCCAACTATGGAGACTATTACCATTAATTTGCTCACAAAGCTAACCATTTCAATTTTAAACTTATTATTTAAAGACTCAATGAAAATAATGGCAAGAAAAAACGAAACGCCCAAACCTTAAAGACGACCGCAAAGGACTCAGCAGTGCCTGTTATGAACTGAATTACCAACCTCACAATAGGGACCCAATCAGCTATCCCAATTAGGAAATTCCTTGGGTTACAGAAGTAATAGAAGCCAGATGGTACCCACCCACTAGATCATGCAAGATCTCGGTCGGACATTCTGATTGTTTCTGAAAGTTCATTATAATGAAGGAAAGAGAGAGACAAAGAGATGAAAAAAAAAGAACTTCAAACATAACAGTGGATTTTGTCTTTGGATTCTGACACTTTGGCAACAGTGCAGTATTTCTAAAAACATCCTAGTCTTCAGTGCAAAAGCATTTTTATCATTTGTCTAAGTTAAAGATAAGGGTATTACTTGCAACAGTAAATCTTTTTGTACAAGATGAAATTCTATTCCACATGTACAACATTTGTTGGGAATGGTTGAGCTTACATTGAAAAGTTAAAAAAAATCAAAATGAAGTCAAAGTAAAAAGATGTTGACAGTTCAGGAAGACAGAAACACATACACATACACACTTTGTAATTATGATTTAGTAGAGATCAAATAATTGGTATGATGCAATCCAGTCGATTTTACCCGTAATGCATTTGTTAGATACATAATCATTTGTCCCAAATCTCAGTTAGATCTCAATGGACACATTCTTTAACAGTAGTATGAGGCTAAATCTTTCCTTTGTATTAGTAATTTTGTTGATTAAAGTGATAATATTTATGTACTTGCAGAGTTTGTTTGATTTATTTATGCAATCTGTTTGTGCTATCCATCGTTTCTTGTCATCTCCTATTTCCTCCTTTTTCAGTTTCTCTATGTGTTTTCATTTCTTCTACTCATCATTTCAGGAGAGAATGTGTATTTTTATGTGAGATGAGGAAAGGTTGAATGTATTACACCAGTTCAACTGATTGCAACTCTTTCAATCAATTACTTCAACATCCATTCAATAACATTTTTATAACACTTGATATCTATACACACTCTGTTCAATTTTGACAGAATAATCGTACAACATATGTGTAAATGCATAACTTTTTTCACTTTCAGAGATGTTAAAAGAAAGTCATTAGAATGCAAAGTATATGTTTTCTTGAGACTTGAATTCTCAAAAGTTATTCTGAATTTGATCAAGTCTTGAGAAAATTAAATATGGAGCATTCTTTTTCATTGGTCCTATACCTTTCGGGTGATTCATCAAATTGGGTTCTATCCGAACACTCTGAAACAGTTTTCTATTCTGAAACTAATAATCTGGCCATCTTCTTCAACCCTAACAGGAGTATTTGCCGAGGATCTTGACTGGACTCTGGAGCCTGTTGAGCCTGTCTTCCCTGGAGAAGAGAGCTCTGTCAGCCTCGACAGTACTGTTACCTTCCGTGATGGCAACCGCGAGCTGGTCGGCAGTGGCCTCTGGCGCCAGGGTCTCTTTGGCAGCAGGAACAGGGATGGTAGCGGAGAGCGCTTCAACTACAAGCGCCAGACCCTTGACAGGCCCCAGGCCAGTACCACCCTGATAGCCGATAGCCCCCTTGAAGTCCAGGATGCTATCACAGACTTTGAGATTGGAACCGTGGGATGCAACGACTTTAACTACCTTTGTCTGGAATTCACTGGAGGAGACAACCCCAACCCTGACTACTTCTTCCGAGTGGTTGATGCCATGGACAACAGTGCCGAGGCTAACACACTCCTCAAGTGTAAAGAGCAGGAGTGTCTCTCTAGTAAGTCCTTGATTTTGATCTCTGAACTGTCTTTTGCACAAGATGTGTGTCTCTCTTTCAATGTCCATCTGCTTCCTGGAATTCATATGTAGATTTTAATTCAGTTGACAACAGCTAGTATTTTACAGCTGGTAAAGTGAAGGCATGCCATTGATTGTAAAATTGTTTTGTGCATACCAAATATCTTTTTTATATCTAGTGCTCTGAAGCACAAAATGCCCCCCAGAATAGAGTAAAATTATTCATGTAGTAAACAAAATTTGACACACTTGTTATCAGGAGAAAAAACAAAATGGTTATGCACTATAACAATGGAATGATTTATATCGTCATCAGCAATTGCTTCATGAAAAGTGTAGAAGGCTAAGATCCAAATTTCTCTTGAATTGAAGAAAGAAGCGAGTCATCCTCTTATTGCAAAAAAATAAGGTAAATGAAAATAGAGTCTGTGAACCAGTATGTTTACAAATTCAGTCAGTCAGTCTCCTGTTATACACATAGGCAAATTGTTATTTATATCTTTCCCTTAATATGTTCTGATTTTACAAAGATTCATCACATACTATTTCATGTTTTTGAAATGATTTTCCTTTGGTTCTTTGATCCATAGATACTTAAATGATATATGAATGACTGTTCCCCCCCCCCATCATTTAGTATAAAGCTACTCTGGCTGTGTGTGTCTTTTAAACATTTCATCTAACCAAATTTGTTGTGTTTCCGGCGTGCTCAAAACATGAAAAATCTACTATAGATGTATTCGCTAGAGTTCATATTATTTTGAACATCACTATTTTCACTGTTTGTGATCATAATTTTGCTTAATAGATGTATACAATTGTGTTAAAATCAAAAAATGTAATCCAAGTACTGTTCTTTCTATATTCTGTATTGTTAAACCAGCTCAAGTAAAGAATGTCTTTATGTGAAATTTGGTGTAATCATACTTTTTCTTTCATCTCTTTACTTTCTTTTATAGGGGCCATATTCACCGACTTAAACGCTGATCTTGGTAACCAGGTTATCTATGAAAACAAGAGGAACCCACTGAGTGTTGACCTCACCGGCGTCACCCATGACGACGCTACCAACGTCCGAGGAGACCAGCTGTGGAAGGTAGCCGTCTATGGCAGCCGCAAAGCTGATGGCTCTGGGCCCAAGGCTGGCCTCGAAGAGCAGATCCTGGATCCCACTGAAGCATCCACTACCCTTTTGGATGAGGAGAATCTCAACATGAACAACGTCAACTTTAACTTTGACATGACGGGCATTCGCTGCGAGGATGCTGAATGGGTCTGCTTTGATCTGGATAAGAACAATAGGGCTAGTGTGAACTACATCTTTGAGGCTCGCCCTGATGAATCTGTGATCACCGAGTGTATCGACATGAGGGATCGTTGCAAAGGTGAGTGGTATCTCCTTATTACTTGGTTAGAGAATGAGTCCTGGTTCATCACCCATGTATTATGAGGCTTATACTGAGAGAGAAAACATATTTTCTGTTATTCATGAGAGATGTTCTTTCCCACAGTCATATCCTCTATTTGGAGTAGTAAGGGCATATTATATACTTTAATACACAGTTAACACCCCTTTGGCTCCAAACAGATTTCATAGAAAATTAACGAAGTTTCGTCATCAATTATTTGTGTACAAGCAAAGAAGTTCACCAGATATTATGGTTGCTTATAAAATTTCTTTAACTGTAGTTATTCATTTTGTATGTATCCGTAATAGGTGTCACCGCTATTGACATTGATTGGGAAGCCGACGTTGGTGATGCTCCATTTGGTCAACCATCTCCTCTTACCCTTACTGCCGACATCAATTTTGACCCAGAGAGTCCTAATGTCAATGGTCAAGGCTTGTGGCAGCTTGGTGTGTTTGCTGCCACCAGACCCGACGGTGATGGTCCTCGCAGGGACGAAATCACCCAGACCCTGGACCCCTTCAATGAGGCCAGACCTCTCGAGGAAGGTGGACCTCTAGAGTTTGACAACGTTTTGACCAACTTCCCAATTGACGAACTTGGCTGTGACGACTACCGCTACCTCTGTGTGGAATTCAAGCAGGGAGTGAACCCTACCCCTGGATACAAATTCGAGACCCAAGGAGGAACTGATTCTATCATTTCTTGCCGGGAGCAACCCTGTAGAGGTAACTTCTATGGGAGTGTGAGGATTTCCCTCCCTCTCTGTCTCTCTCACACTGTATCTAATGTCTATCATCTTTGTCATCATCATCACTCTTGTCCTTCATTCATATGGTCGTTACACGTATCATCATCATGACCCATCAATCTCTCACCCTTGTTGAGTACTTGGCCACCAGCATAGTTTGCCCTGAGGCAAATATGTTGGTGAAAAAAGATCAATTATTTTAAGTAGGGACTAGGGCAAGTAAAATAACCTCTTCTTCCCTTACAGGTTTAGATTACAAAGGCAAGTGTTAGGTAGATCAGGAAGAGGAATTTGCGCTCTTACCACATGGACAGACAGTGATACAGGAGCAAGATGCTGGATGCTGGAGAAACAAGAGTGGTATTTGGTCATGACTGCTATAAGGAAACTCCATGATTTTCTTGTTTGCATGGTCAATTCTTCCTTTCCGTCTGAACTCTCTTGTTCTCCAGCCAAGCATGAACTTGTCTCTGCAACTGTCTATTACTATTACTAGAACTTCTGATCCAAATAAAATCTGGAATCTTATTCTTTATGCTCACTTGTCTTTCAGTTCTGTTGATTTCTTTCAATGAATGCAAACTTGAAATTTCTGTCTTTCTCAAAATCTTGATATCTTTTCCATAATTCTTTTTAACTATCATATGCTATATTTTTCAACTCAAATCTAAATCTAATCTAAGAGCATGAATGACTCTTCTGTTTTCTTTTGGGGATCTTTTGGGCTCTGCTTTTGAGGTTCAAATAAACGACACTATAGTTAGCCTTTCTAAATACTTCTCTTTTCTGCATGGCTAATAAGATGGCATGAAGAGAGGGAAAAGGGAGAATGCTATGAAATTTCTATCTTGCATGATTTGCTGGATTTCACAGTCTGTTTGGATGTGAAACCAAGATTGCATGTGCAAATCAAATCTTTTCCTATTATCACAGGTGTTGAGGTTTCCGGTCTAACATCCACTCCTACTGAGACACTCTCTGACCTGATACTGTATGAAGGAAAGGATACTAATCCAATCCAGTACAACTCAGTTGCAACCACAACCCCTGATTCTGGTACTGTACGTGGTGTGGATCTATGGACCCTCAGCCAGTGGGGTAGCGAGCGCGCCAACGGTAACGGACCCCAACAAAACTACCAGGAGGAGGTTCTCTCCGGCTATCATGCTGCCCTCCCTGTTATGTCTGCTGGTGATAGTCTTGACTTTGTGCCCCTCGCCACCAACTTTGATATGACAGGCCTGCGCTGTCCCCAGGTCAAATACATCTGTAATGAGCTCAGCAAGGACCCTAGATCCAGACCTGATTTTGAATTTACTGCTGTCCCTGATGAAACTGTACTCAGGAGTTGCTTTGAGGTACCTGATGGAGCTTGCAAAGGTAAGCATCTTATTTCCTTCTTCACTATTAGACCACTCAAAACACACCAACACTACATTTCCCTGATAAATTCTTTGCCTCTTTGGAATTCACTATGAGATCATTAATCTATCTCTTTGTGCTCAGGTGTTGTTTTCACCGACTTGGATTGGGATATGAGCCATGGACCAGTGTCAGCTGATGGCCCTGATGATGTGCGCTTCAACGTTGATATCAGCACTCTGCCCGAGAGTGGTGGAGCCGATGGTGATGGGCTGTGGCGTATCGGTGTCTTTGGAGCTCAGAACCCACAGGGAACTGGACCCCGTCTTGACTACAAGCGCCAGATCTTGACCCGTAGCCAGTCCTCTACCCCAGCTGAAGGTGAAGGCATGCCCCTTGAGCTGAACGCTCTGGAGACCGAGTTTGACCTGTCTCAGCTTGGCTGTGATTCTGAGTACCGCTGGCTCTGTCTGGAGTTTGCCAAGGGTCTACGTGCTAGCCCTGACTTTGAGTTTGAGATCAATGGTGGTGGAGATGTTATCATCAGCTGCAAGGAGCAGCCTTGCCGAAGACGTAAGTAAAATAAATCTGTGGGAAGTATTTTCCTATTGCAGTGGCTTCCATCCCAAGTTTTCCTAGGCCTAGTATTCAGGAGATTAAATACACCAAGAATCTGTTGTGACTGTAATAGCATTCAAAGCTTTTTGTTATGATTTCTCCTTCTGATAGGATTAAACAAAAAATTCAACAAATGTTTGAACACTTTTAATGATAAGATTTTCATCTATGCTGTTACACATATCCCTTTCTTCTTTAGCGGTAATGATCAATGATGTTGAGACTGATCCGCTTGGCAATGTTCGTGTGAATGAGGGCACCCGCAACAACCGCATCTTGTACGAAATGACAGCTTTAACCGACCCATCCAGTGGAAAGGCCCAGGGAAAGAACCTGTGGGAGCTTTCTACTTTTGGAAGCAGCTTCCCAGATGGCCGTGGTAGGCGATTTAACCCCCAGACTGCATACACCTTCACCCAATACCAGAAGGACAAGTCTGCCTTCCCTGGTGAAAACATCCGCTATGGAGCTGTGGACACCAACATGGATATGACAGGCTTGACTTGCAACGACGTCAGGTACTTCTGTTCTGAGCTGCGCAAAGGAGATTATCCCAGTCCAGATTTTGAAATGATCGCCAACCCCACAGAAGATGTATTGACTGATTGCTTTGAGCTGAACTGTGAAGGTACAGTATGTGCTGTCATAAGATACACTTTGACCTTGTTTCATAGGAAATTGTCAATAATTTTTTCATCTGTAGACAATGAATTCGTCTAATACTTAGCAACTTTTAGATGAATAGTATTTCTTGTTTATTTTTTTTTCTAATAATAAAGATTGTGGACAATACTAGAGGTGAATGCAGTATTGAGATTGTATATTTAGTTAAGAAAAATATGATTAAGAAACCCTGTCTTTTTCAGGGAAAATACACATTTTAGTGAAAAGAGGGTACCCATGTAGAAGTACTTTTTTTTGGTCATAATACAGCTCTTGTTCCTCACAGGATGGATGGATACTTCACCAGCAAAATTAATCAATCATATTATTTATTATGTTGTAGGAGTTTTGATTGACAACACCAGGCTATCTCTTAACTCTGACTCTGAACTGTCTGATGGACCCAATGACCTGTCCTTCGACTTCACCGTAAACTCCAACCCCACTGGAGGAGATGCAAATGGTAACAACCTCTGGCGTCTGGAGACTTTCACTTCCAACAACAATGATGGCTCTGGCAGGCGCGACATCCTGCGTACTCAGACTCTGGATCCTGCCGATGCCAGCCATGATCTTGACGCTGGAAACACAATGGTCTTCCGTAACCTAGAGGCTCTTGTTGACTCTGCTGATGTCAACTGCGAAGAAGACTACTATCTCTGTGCTGAGCTCTCTAAGCATGTTGCTGCTTCCTCGGGTTTCTCAATGAGAGCCACCAGAGAGAATGCTCTTACTAGTTGTAGACTTATTCGTTGTGCCAAGGCTGGTAAGTCAATAGCTAACATGCCCTCTGGGAAAGCACTTGAGCATTGTGATCTAATAAAATGCAAATTTATGAGAAATATGTTTTTAAACAAACCTTATGTATGTGTTGTCATGTTGTGAATAGTGTGAAATTTTTAAAGTTCCTTAATTTTTTCAGTACAAAATGTGTATTATATGACCAAACAATTCAAATTACCTTCCAAATTTGATATTCATCAAGAGATCAAACTTGATTACCTGAAATAAGTGCTTAATTTGAGCCCTGTGTTCAATTCTTTGTTACATTTTTAAAAAGATGAATTTCACACAAATAGACTCTCTCAAATTTTTTTCTGCATCATAAACTCTGGGAGAGAGGGGGGAGGATGTTGTTTGTCATACATTATTGTCAAACAGATATACTGTAAATATAAATAGTACTTATTTAGGATGACAGCATGATGTTCATTCATGGATATATGGATGAGGTTTAAATTTCACCAAGTTTTTACTTCAATTATTCATAGTGATGCTAGAATCAGAATAGAAAGATGCGAGGTTTTTTCTATGCATTACTTCAATATGACTGTTATAACTCAAACCTTGTCACACTTTTTCTCCCTTTCTAATATTACGCATGAGACCTTCTGCACGAATCCTCCCCTTGTTTGTCTGTTCTGTGGTTTGTGATGTTGTCTGTTACCTCTATTAATCTAAATCAACCTTGCATGTTTGAGAACCCTTTGTTTTGTCTTTGTATTTTGATGTGAGGAGAATACATGTAGCTTGCATTTCAGATCTCATAATCTGTGGGAGAGAGTAAGTATGATCATCAAAATAAAGGTCTGCCCTACTGCAAACTTTATATTTTAGAGTAAAAAGTATGCTTTCTCCTGATTGCTGTGGCTTTAATTCAAATTATAATATCTCAGAATATTAGGTATCCAAATTAACAGTCAAAGTGATTCAGGTGAAAAAAGATGGCTTCAATGCCTAAGGGCTAGTTCCCATATAAAGCAGTAATTCACTTCACATTTTGCTCTCACGGCATAATATAATGTATTTTAATTTATATATAAAATGCAACGTTCACATTCTAATTGACAAGTAGCCAGGGCATCAGAAAATGATGTTGCCTATGCATAGAGTGCATTTTAATTTAATTTGCTGCAGTGAAGAAATTTGTGAGGTGATTTACTGCCTTGTATTGGAACAAGCCCTAAAACATTGTACGAATTTCTAATTCTTTTTTTTTACATTTGCTTTCCTGCTTCTGCATCTGTGTCTTGATCCACCTCTGCAGCTCCACCTCCAGTAAGTAAACAGTAAAATATTAAGATTGACATGTTAATTGTCGGACGGCTTTGTCACACAAAAAACACTCTATACACAGATACGATGCGCCCCTGTGATTCTCAACAGCCACTTTGGCGAACCAGGGAGGTCACTTGTTTATTTTCGACAGGCCATGTATTTTGCTGCATGAGAGTTGATGAAAAGTCAACATTCTTAAAATTTCAATGACATGACATACCCCTGCAAATTATGTTGTTTTTATTATTATGATTTGATGATCGAAGACTAAGTCGTTAAAGTAAAAATGCAATCAAATATGAAAGTAGAAATATCAGTTGTTCAAATACCAATGTATCAGAATAGACAAATATATTGCCTCTCAAAAAAATCATGCTAAATACCAGTTAATGTCGATCATAAGAATTGGAAATTTTCATTTTTCGTGTTGTAAAGATTGCTGGAGTCATTGTGACTTTTATTTTTTTCTGTCATCAGGTGCAAGGTCGTCCAGGACCTAAGGGAGCCAAGGGAGAACCGTTTGACATCCCAGTAAGTCTTTCTCCTTGATTTTAAGACCTTATCTTCATGAGCTAAAGAGAAAATGTAATAGTTTCTATTTATGCATGATCTAAGATTTTTTTTTAAAAGGAAATTTAACTCACAAAAAACATCTACACCAGTTGCTCATATACTGTGGAATGTTATAGAAAGTTCAATTTTTAATACTTGATGAAAGATTTTTAGATGCTCTTCAACCCACAAGAATTTAGACCTCTACATCATTTGCTTAAAGATGGAAACAAAAATGATGGTTGTCCATTTTACATGATATGGTAATGACAGAAATTAAAAGCACGGTAATTGACTGAGTTTGCTACCACTGCTGTAGTAAATTGTCAATGGCAACATCTTGCGGTGAAGGCGTACATGTACATAGAGCGATTTCTGGTACCTTCACCCAAGCGTCATCATCACACCCGTTATCACTTGGTGATTCAACGTGGGACATGGCTGTCGACATATTGAGACATTGTAAGCAGCAGATGGCAGTGGGTATACCTAAATCTAAAGTAGTGTCTGTAGAATACCCTGCCTTCAGACAAATAGACTTCATTCCTCTTTTTCACATGTAATTATTATGTTGCCCTCTACAGCCTGGTATGGTCGGACCCCCTGGAAGACCTGGATTGGCTGGATCCGCTGTAAGTTCTTCTTCACTTCTTTCTTTTTGTTTCTTCAACAGTAATGTTAGGGCACTACATTGACAGGTATCAGGGGGCAAACAAATCTCTAGAATTAAGAAAAATGTCACATTAATAACTGTTAATGAAGAGAGACGGCAAGACTGTATGCTTCAGATATTGTTTTAGTCATAATTACATAATAATCCTATGGGTGACTTTAGGAGAATGGTTGTGCTACTCCATTGTTTAAACCTTTTTTTTTAAAACTTGCCTCCCACAAGTCTCCGGTTTCCTCAAGAATACCCAGTCTAGAAGAATGATGCTCACAGTTCTTTACACTTTTATATTTAGTTCAATCTTAAATTAATTATAGTGAAGTGCAGATTACGTACCTAATAGTATTACACAAAGCAAAGAAGCACAGATTTTTATGTGTCTATTTGTCATATTTGTATTGACATCCAGGGATACCATGGACGCCGTGGACCTACTGGACTAAGTGGACCTGCTGGACAAAGGGTAAGAAGTGCTCCTTTACCTATCTCTAATGATCCGAGTCCACTTTAGGGCCATCCAAATATTATTACTTGAAATATGATCGGGTGGGCAGCCGACTCTGATCACCAAGTTCAAATGAATTTACCACAATCCTGAAATAGATGCACATACATGCAATTTTACAGAGAACCTACTCAATAAAATGATTGAAACATGTACTATGATAGTAAAAGATTCGATTTTGACTACATAATTTGATAATACTAATAAGATAATAATGATAGTAAGATTGAATTTTTATATAACTCAGATACTTAATAAAGTATCTACACTCTGCAGTATATTTGGGCCTAGATTCTTGATGTGAAAAAGCCTGACTTCTCTCCTGAAATACAAACCCAATTCATGAACAAAGACATTTGTTACAATGATACACTGATTGTATCAAAGTATTGTAAAACAGGATTGTCTCTCAAAATATCAACAAAGCTTGTAGATTTAGTGTCTCATCAATTACATTTCAATTAAATTTTGATGGGATTGTGTTTGAAAGCATACAAATCAGAGCAAAGAATAGTTGTGTACTGTGAAACCAGATTCTTTTGCAACATCAAAAGTTCCTGATTTGTGATTGACGACCATTTTCATGGCAAGAAACTGCATAAGAAATATACCTGCTGAGGTTCATTCTGGTTTTAATAGTTGGCAGCAGGAAACTCTCATAAATCCCAACTACTCACAATCTCAATAAAAGCTTCATGTGCATGAAATTATCTACTTTCACAGTGACCATTGCTGTTTGATTATCAATGCTCATTATCTGTTCGTTTGTATTTGATGACAGGGAGAAGATGGACGTGATGGAAACGCTGGTTCACGTGGAACCCCCGGACCCCCTGGACCCCCCGGCCCTCCTGGTGAGGTACGTATATCTGCCCCTGAAAACTCGAAGCTGATGGGAAGAGAGTCTGTGCATTTTGGTTACAAGAGAGACTGGTGTTCCTCATTGTTTCATAGCACACAGAAGATCTACGTGATTGTGTATCTGCATGTGTCCAATTTGGCAGTTCACTGCTAATATTTGATATCTCATTCTGTCAAACTTGAGTAACTTGTAGTAGAACCTTCAGTACAAGGTTTGCAATGAGTGAAAAGGTTAGCCTCCAAAATTACTATTCTATTACATAACTGGCAATTCATTTTCTGACAGTAAACATGAAGTATGGAAATCAGTACTTAGTAATTGGCAGCCTGGTGTCAAAATAGAACAGGAAATTGCCTATCCATGTTCATTACTGATCAATACAGTGACTTTTATTCCGTCATCAATAACATGTCAACCCAAACATTTGCTCAGTACTTCTGTGCAGTTAAATTTTCACGGGCGGTAAATCTTGTCACTTTTATCTCTTGATTCTCTGAGAAAATACAATGTTAGTTTTCATGACTTGTAATTCATATAGATATATGCTAATTGTTATTCTCTTCTGTTTTTGTTAGATGACTGCTGCTGCCAACTTCCAGTCTAAGGGACCTGCTTACACAGCACCTGTCTACAATACCGCACCTGTGAGTACATAAGTCGGCAAACAAATTACAAAACCTGTGTCTAGTGTTTTCTAGAAAAATACAAGCCAAAGAATACAGCTTTCCTGGCTATTCTATTGTTCAATTTCTTGGGAACGAAAGTGGTTTGTATCATTTCTTCAAAATGCGCATCACAATAGACTTATTACCTGTGTCTTTATTGTATTGTAAGTGTTATGTTACTATATTAGGACCATTTCTAAGAAATCAGTTTGAAGAAGTGAGAAATCTCGCATTGGTATTTGTTTCCCTTTGTATTGGCTGTTTTGTAATCATTTAGTCGTTCTGACCCCAGTGTGTAATTTTTTTTATAGGGTGTTTTCAGTGAACAAGCTTTTGTAGATATATTTCTGTCCATTACACTTAAAATTAATTTTGTGAAGCAATGTAATAAATTGAATGTACTTATGACTTCTATTCTTCACAAATTTGTATTGTTTTACAATAAATTAAATGTACTTAATGACTTATATTCCTCACAAATTTTATTGTTTTACAATGATATTAATATAGTGTTCACTTTTTTCATCACTAGGGACGTCCCGGATCTGCTGGTTACAGTGGACACCGTGGAGCACGAGTAAGTGATTTTTAACAAGTTTTCTTGTACATCCTCTTGTAAATAACATTTCAGTTATGTTTAACGAATCATATGTCTTATCAAACATTAAATCAATGAAAGCAGTGAAAGTATAGGAGTTGACGCCTTTCTAGCTCCAAACAGATGATATGAAAACTTGTCTAGGCTTGTTTAAACTTTTTCTTTTACCTACACATTCATTGACAGTGTAAATATGACAAATGGAACTGTAGATAACTGGCATGTTGGAGCAGTTTTTCACATCTAAGATCCACTGTTCATGTAAAATAAACCAAAGCCATAAGCTTGAGCTTTCTAACGAGGTGGGGTCTCCTCAACCAATAAAGTATCATTTGTTAAACAGAAATTGTTAACTTCTTTCCTTCTCAGGGACCACAAGGATTGACTGGACCAATGGGACCCCAAGGATCCGCAGGACCTATGGTAAGTAATTTATGGAACCTTTGTCCTCCTCTTGTTTTAGGACACATGCTCCTGTGAATATTGTTCCTCAGTCAATATCCTACATTGAACGATTGCTTAATTTTAATTTGGGACCAAACCGTATACCTTACCCGAACCCTATCCGTAACGCCATGTCCTCTACAAAATATGCTGGAACACCTGTCCCCTCACAGTTTGATGGACTGATCACCATTTTGCATATTCACTGCCATGCATTAGGCTGTAATAATGTTAATGATAATAAGAATAACAACAGTGGTATGATGATGATGTATTAATATAGCGCATTTACACATGTACAGGTTCAAACTTTCTTAACAATATTATGTACCATTGAGTACTAGTTAAATGGGTATCGGTTGTTTGAAGAGCAGGGATGTCAGTCTTTAGACTAGAAACCATGGGTCTTTTGCAAAAGATATATTATGTTGAATTGACTCCCAACTCAAACAATCAAATGCAACCATGATGGAATGTTGCTAGGGGCTAACAAAATTGTACTTAGAGGTTAATTTTTCCCTTCCCTTTTTTTTTTCTTCAATAAGGGAATGTCTGGACCCCGTGGACCCCGCGGTGAAGATGGAGAGGATGGCAATGATGTAAGTTCACATACTCCAAGATTCAAGATTTTTCCAAAAACTTATCTTTGCAGCCAAATGGCTGAATAGCAATAGTTGTACAGATGACAAAACAAAATATGTATATCATATATGCAGAATCAATAGACTTTTCAGTGGGAAGCACTTGCAGGAAAACATGTAAAACAAGTCTGGTCTCTAGAGCCAGGCAGTCTTTCTAAACAGGTGATTGCTAAAGCAGGTTTCATTTCTTATTGGAAAGTAGCTTAATTTTGGATTATTGAGTAGATATACTGTTGAGTTAAGCCTATAATAGTACTAAGTTTGATTACAATGTATTCATGAAAAGGAAATTCAAATGGGGACAACTCTCACTAATTGATGTCAATGTTGACCCTTGAAGAACTTCAAACAATATTGATTTACTTTATACGTGAAAAGGTAAGTGAAAAAGTATTTCTGTTCTTCCAAAGATGTTTATAGCTTACGAGGAAAGGTTGGGTCTGGAAGATACTGTGATGGAAGTGGTAAAGAGAAGTGGATTGAGATGGATGGGTCATATGTTGAGAAGGGAAGATGATGATCTGTGAAAAGAGTGTGGGATCTGGAAGTGGATGGCATAAGAGGAATAGGATCCAAAGACCGATCACTTCATGGAAATATAATTATGATGAAGAAAGAAAGCAGTAAGGTTGATCTAAATGAGAAAGATGCTCGAGACAAGAAGAAGTGGACGGAGGAAGTGTGATCATGGCGCTAATATCAGTAACCCTTCATAGGAGGGAATAATTGATGATGATGATTACATAATGATTTTCCCTTCTTTTTTTCTCCTTTCTAGGGACAAAATGGAAGGACAGGAGAAATTGGACTTGTAGGAATCAGTGGCCGACCTGTAAGTATTCTTGTTCTTTTAAAGCAGTCTTACTTAAGCTTTGTGAAATGTGTAACTACAAACACCAATTGTGCTCTGACTAACTTTTTTTTTGCACATTACCTTTCTGAAAGAAGATTTCAACAAACAACTTCCCTTTTCCCCCCATTTTCGGTGGAATATTGTGAGAAGGAACTTAAACACGAGGACTACCAATATGGGATTCAATACCATTACAACCATCTTACAATATATTATTTTGTTATATGTTCTTCTTAAAAATATGCCAAGTCAAATGTCTGATGTTATTTTTTATAGCAGTTTGAAGAGTTTTTATTAAAATTTTGTTAGATATTTGCAAATTTGTTTTGTAATGTTTCTGATCTTTGTTTTTTACAGGGTTTATCTGGAATGCACGGAATGTCAGGTCAACCAGGACACAAAGGATGGGGTGTAAGTAAATTAGTCTATGGCGTTGTTTCATGAAAGTACAAGTTCTCTAACATCCCATTGAAACTCGCGTTAAATTTAATACATGTATGCGTTTCATTAGGTTATCTGCAAACTTATACATATGCATGTTTCTCTCCAGAAACCCTGGACTATTTAATTTACCTGCTACACATGAGGGCATCTCTATAGATGGAATCGTCTTTGTATACAATATCTGTTGCTATGTCTGGCAAGCTTTTGAGTTGCCAAGGAAAATCTCCCCAAGAAGTATGCTTAAAATTAGTACACAGGTCTTTCTATTTAACATTTCTGCTAGGCATCCACCTTAAGGGCATCGTTCAACAATGATAAATCTTAGATGCATGGCCCTACGTGTTATCAGCGTCTGTGATATGGTGTAATATTGAAGCCCTACAAAAATTGCGCTTCAAAATGATCATGAAGTGCCCCCAAAAAGTAAAAATCTTTGAGTGACCGGTTTTACCATACTCATTTTCCCCAATAGAATGTAGTGTTATAAAAACCGTTAGGAAAACGTAAAATGAAATTTCGATTTCCAATCATAAATATCTTGATAATCAGACAGGCGATCGGCTTGTAAAAGTCATGGGATTCCTGACTGACCTGAAGGTTTATAATTATGATTGCAGCATGAGCTAAATCCAGGATTTTGTTTCAGAATCTGTGGCAATGTTACTGAGTCACTTAAATACTGAGCACAAGTACTTCTGCTGTGCTAACACAAGAGTGGAATCATATAAATCATGAGTTCAGCTGTTGCTAGGTCAGACAAATGTTTGACAAGATTTGAGTCGCTCAAGAACAAGTCACTGAAGAGCATGCATAATATTCTGATTCATCATAAAAATGGGCTGTGATAGGAAATCTATTTTCACATTTTTAAAGGAAAAAGATTCCTACTATTAAAAAATGTACCATAATGTTACAAAGTACATGTAATTTGATCAGTTCTGCATGTATTATTTATGCCTGTTGCCATTCTATAGGCATGAAGAATTTGCTTGGTCTTAGGAAATCTAGATTTGGAGTTAAAATACATAAATAAAAACAAACTATTAGCAGATACAGTCAAACCTGCTTTAGTGACCACCTGTCTACAAAGACCACCTGTCTACAAGGACCACATTTTTTGTTTCCCTTGAAAATGGTTTCTCATTGAAACATGTACTAAAGGAACCTGTCCACAAAGACCACCTGTCTACAAAGGCCACTTTTTGTGTTTCCCTTGGGCGGTCGCTATAGACAGGTTTGACTGTATCACCATTTATAGACTAAATGAAAATGACAAAAAAATACATGTAAAGCACGTACTTGATGATACAAAGTTAGAACAAACATCTGCAGACTAATTGTAAGTGAAAGAAATTTTCCTCTTCTTGCACAGGGTCGCCATGGAGCTCCTGGAGCAGCTGGAGAGAGGGGAGTTGCTGGAGAAAGTGGTAACATGGGTGCGACTGGACAAGTCGGAGCAGCAGGAAACCCTGTAAGTAACATCAATGACACTCCTACCAAAGGATAAACCTAAATTTATAATTGAAAGCCGATCTACAGTAAATGTATACATACATGTATAGCATTCATGTGATAATGATACATGGTGTAGTAATAATTTGATATGTGTAGCCCGTATTACAGGGAATACTTGGGGCTGTCTATTAGTTTATGAACAAATTTAAACAAATGGTAGCAGTACATTTTCAGATGTTTTTTAAGAAGTTAAGGAAAACACAGGGAGTTTGTAGTATAATTGAATTGAAACATCATTAGATCTGCTTAATTTAGTTGTTTTTCTTTCTGCATCAGGGATTAATATCATGTACCAATTTGATTTGAATATTTTGCTTTCTTTTTTCTCTGGGATTAATATAAACTGATAAGATGATAAGATTTGATTTGATATACTTAATTTGTTTGTTTGTCTGTCTTTTTCAGGGACAACGTGGACCAAGCGGATCTCGTGGAGGTGCTGGATCTAAGGGACCTATGGTAAGTTTATCTTTTTGATGCCTTCTACCTAAGTCATTAACTCTTAGATTGCATATTACATTATTATCATATGTTAAGACATGTAGTAGAATCTGATAGTGTGCAGCTATTCACTATCTTGAAATTGCCTGGTGAAGATGTCATCTGCCATTCAAAATATATAGTTTGGAGGCCTAACAGCTAAAAAAAATACCTTAAAAAGTAAGCTAGTGATCATCATTAATAACCCCTTCTTTTGTCTACTTGCAGGGAGATACAGGAGAACGAGGATCTAATGGAGAACAAGGACCAACTGTAAGTTTGCTGAAGAAAATAAAATGGCAATCTAGAGAACATTATTGAGATATTTTAATAAATATACAGTTGGTGGACTTCCACACAATAAACCAAGAGGCATGTGTAAAGAAAATATTAAGAAACACTCCATTAGGGTTAAATGCATTGCATCAATACTACTGAGAATATCTAAATGGATTAACTTAAACATTCGTGAAAATGGGAGCTAGCGGATACCCCTCTGTCATTTGATAAATTAATTGTCAGTTCAAATATTAGTAATAATTTATATTTGCCATTGGAATCCTGGCTTCTCTTAGTTGAGGAAGAAGTTGGTTGCAATGATGCAAAGGATCTACGTTTGAGTCAGGTTTTGATGATGTAGATGATTCAAGTATTGTTTTTCCTTAATTATCATCTGTTTTTCTTTGTTGGTAATCTACAAAATTCCATATAACTTTTTCTGCCACCTCCAAAAGATCCCGGTAATCATACCTACATGTATTTCCATATTGATTTTAATGAGATTTAAATCATTGATATTTATATTTTGTTTGCTTTCCTATTCATGTAAGTGCCATGATATTTTTGTGTTGTTGCATGTAATTATCATATATCTTTTTTATAATCATTTTAGGGCAGCATGGGACCTCTTGGACCTTCTGGACTGCCTGGAGTGACTGGAGCAACGGTAAGGAAGAACATTTGTTATTGTATTTCCGTGGAATGCAGGTTGCAGCAAAACCATTTGCAATGTTGTATTTTTACACATCATATAAAATTATACCATTCTGAATGTTTTTAGACCATGTTGAATACATGTTTGTTTTTAAAGTGAATTTTGAAAATGTAATAAGCATTGTGAGCCAATAATTGCCTACAGGAACAGGGTGGTTGATGTATTAAGCTCATGGAAATAAGTGAATTCAGTAATCTAAGGGTTGAATATGACCAGAAGGGTGCTACATGTAACTCATATCCATGAATACAGACCTTTTCTAACACCTTTCTGGCTTTCAACAGTCGATGTTTCCCTTCCTTTCAAATCAAACACCACAGTTTCTTGTGCGGTGGGAAATTAGTATAAAGAGCTCTGAGTTTAACAAGGTATTCTTCTCATCCTAACTCTCTAAATTCATTTTTTTAAAACTCTGATGTAATGTCACAAGATGATTTTCATGGTTCGAATGTATTGATTTTTCCATAGATGTACATTCATACCTTGAACACTTCATTTATTTCTTGTTGAATTTTTGTTGATATAGGGAGACACAGGTATGCAAGGAGGCCAGGGATCATCTGGACCAGTCGGTCTTGTAGGAGAGTCTGGTTCTCGTGGCAAATCTGGTTCTGCTGGTGCCCCTGTAAGTCACTTTCTCTTAACATTCTCTTAGCACAATATAGATTTTACTTCATGAATTATTTGTTTGCCTCAAACGGTATCTCGGGATTGAAAAATTAATTAGCATATATTATCCCATGGTGCTTGTTATTACAGTAAACTAAAGCTGTCTGATACATGTTCTGGAAGTTGACCAATGAGAGAAAAAGGGTTAATGTAAGGTTGAGAATTATTTAAACCTGCCCCTCCAATATATACTTTCACATATCAAATCAAAAGTCTGAGACCTATAAAGTTTACAATTTGTAGTTCACATTGTTTAGTAATCCAAGCACTAAACCTTTTAAAGTTAACTTTTTTGGAAGTGCTTCAAATCATTATACCTTTTTTAATGGTAGTCATGTTGTAATAGTCAACTGCAAAATATACATATATATATATGATCTGCAAGAATATAGCTCAAACATATCCATGTATATTTTGGTCCCCCGTCAAGAAATAGTTGCTGTATTAAAGTATTAACTTCATATATGCATGTATTTTGGAGTATATACAGGTCATATATTGTAGCTAGCCCCTTCTGTAAATTTACAAATGGACTCATATTTATTGCCTGCTTCATGACTGAATTATTTTCATTATTATTTTTATTATTTGATGGCCTAAATATTTATGTTAAAAATTCTTGTTGGCAGGGTATTCCTGGATCTAGTGGAGACAGTGGAATCATTGGTGAAATGGTAAGTACTTTATATTGAATCTTTGTATAACAGTAATAACTTCTTATAAACACAGTTTAATTAACATTTTGTGATAGTTCTTAATTATACATAGAGATGCTTCAAGAATAGAATAGGAAATAACAAACAGTATACTCTCCAAATAAGAAACTGAAAGTTATGTGTATTAAGGTAGAGGTTAAAGCTGTTTGAAATTAATTTTCAGTTGATCAATTCTACCATTGTTGAACATCAGGCTTATCTATTGAACATTTATTTATTAAGTGCATTGTCAAAAAGTCCTGTAATAAAATGTACTTCTATAAAGTTTAGAAAGAACTAAATTAGTTGCCCAGTGGCGAATGCCTTCTGTCCACAGATATGTGAAATTTTGTCAGACATATGTGAAGAGATGTAGCCACATTCCAGAGTGGTGTGAATAGCCAACAAGCAAGCAGCTTTGTATGTTTTGTTGTTTGTTTTTGTTTTTTAACAGAGATATGTCATTTCATGTATCCCTTTCACTTTTCACATATTTCAGGGAATACAAGGAGAGGTTGGAGGACCTGGCAGGAATGGAGCCCCTGGCCTTCAGGGATCCATTGGACCTGTTGGTATTGGTGGTGAAAGGGGAGATTCCGTAAGTACTAATCACTTATATGAATTCATTTGGGTAGTGACGGTTGTTTCCTGCAACAACAAAACAAAACAAAAAATCATGGATAAGCCTACTTAGAAGTTCACAGTGTTCCAATTCATGAATGTTCTATCAAAATTGTCATTTTTGATCATCTATGTTATTTCATTTCTTTCATGTAGATCATTCGTACAAAAATTGATAGGATATTGTGAGCATTTGGCATAATTGTCCTTCTGATGCAGAAAGCATTAATTTTGTATGTAACACCTCTCCATTAGAGTGTGCATGGAATGGAAAACCTGGACAAAACTTGTAGGGATTTCAAGTGGCCTGGTATAGACTTGATTTAATAAACAAGTGTTTTTCACATTATTTAGTCTTTCCTCAAATGAACTGTATAATGAGAGGAATGCCATTCATAAGCTTCTGGGGCTGTATTCAATTCAATATGGGATTAAGTCAGTATTTTACTTGGCATTTTGCTTAATAGCTTAGTAATATATCTTAATTTATATTCAGATGACATCTAAGCAAATTAACTTAAGCAAGCCAACTTTAAGGCGAAATATTTTCTGATAAGCATTGTGACGTCTCATAGTCAATCCAACATGTGTTACATTAAATGCATGCTAATATAATTGTGCACAGCTTATTATGACTCTATGTGAAAACCATATACCTGCCAATCAAGGCATCCAAAATAATTGGCTTAAGTCTGCTTGGGAGCTGTCTTAAATTTAGGCTAAAATACATGTACTTAGCCCAAGCTTTGATTGAATACCAAAGTTGGCTTAGTATTCTATCTAAGCCGAAAACTGAGTAAAAGACTCATATTTCTGATACAAGTGTTGAATTGAATACCGGCCCTGGTACTTTGCATCTATTTGGAAAACATCTCTCATTCAGTATTATGTATGCCATTGATGTTGTTCTTGTTCACTTGACAGGGACTCCCAGGATACGCAGGATTGACTGGAAGCCGTGGACCTTCAGGACCATCGGTAAGAATAATTCATCTCTTTGGACAAAGATTGAAGTATATGAGTTCATACCCTTCTGGGTCCAAACAGACAACTTAAGCATTCTTGCAGGGTTTTTTTATTTTATAGAATCTTATAGTCATCAAATCTTTCAGGTTAATTTTTCCCCAAGACCAAAACAGTGTTCAGCTGGTAATTATTGAGTAAATTGTTGTAAAATCCCCATGTGAAAGTATTAAATGAAATCAAGTACTTTTTGGTGAAGTATATCATGATTGTGTTATGTTTATGAAAAAAGAATATGTCAATACACCAGAATTTGACAGAGAAAAAGGAAGAGAACTTTGAAATAGATGCATATCAGGTCAAATATCTATTAACAATAGGATATGTTTGTATGTGTGTGGGTAGGGAAGTTTGTGCTCATGTTATATCCATACTTCTTTCAGATTACAAGAGCATGAACTTTTTTTTTCTGAATTTAATACCTTCTGCATTTTCCTTAGATTACTATCATCCTGTCTTTTACTGTTCTGTGTATTCAGGCAACATGCTTTCTGTTTTTATATTCAATAAATAAAGTATGCAATAAAAAATAGTTTATTAATATGAGATTTATAAGATTTCATTGCAATTGTTTGTTTTCAGGGAGCCCGTGGAATTGGTGGAGAACCTGGACCAGCTGGCAACAGTGGATCAGAGGTGAGTGTCTGTGAGCTCAATTTACTTTGAATTAGAAATAGAAAGTATATATAAGACCTTTGTCTCAAAGGTTATTGAGATGTGAATGACATGGAAAGAACAAAAGTATTGGAATCATGAAAATATAACTGTGCTATCATCAATGAAGTGTCGTTTATTGAATCTCTGAATTCAAAATGTAAGGTTTCATCTCATGATATATGAGAGTAAAATGAATGATTTAGTAAAAAATGTAAAATGGTGATCATATCAAAATGTTAAAACAAAAGAATTGCTTGATTTTATGAGAAAATTTCTTTTGTGATGTTGAAATGATTAAGGAAAGCTGATAGAATGTAAATGTTAATGTTATCCTCAATATTTCATTAAGCTTCCTCACCTTGATGTCTTGAGAAAAGCGTACAAATAAGTGAATACAGAAAAGGAATTGATATTGATTCATTTATTTATCATCCTTTCATTAACAGGGAGAAACTGGATCAACTGGACCATCTGGACCCCGTGGACCAATGGGAGAACTCGTAAGTTCTTATTCATTCCTCTAAACTCCTTAATTTCTTTCGCTTGATGAACTTGACAGAGTAACTGCTTTTAAAAGAAAAAAAACAGAATGTCCTCTTTATTTTCTTACTGAAATTGATTTATATCATTGTATAAAGAAAATAACCGTAGTTTATTATTCTGAAAGTTTTTATGTTGGGATAAACTGCTCTAAAACATAAAATCTTGCCTTTCATCAAATCCCAAACCAAAAAGATGCAATTGGCATTCACTTTTAAATGGAGATACCATTCAATGTTATAAAATGGGTTCAAGAATGTAGCCAATGAGAAGCGTCAAAATGGATCACGTGTGCGTGCATTAATTTTAACCATACATGCACTTTGGTGATATCAGCGTGCAAAAAGTGCGCAACAAAAAAGCATAATGCACGGCTGTGTGTAAATCAATGGATGTTTTTTGCATCGCGCAGTTTGTTTACGAGGTCACTGCCCTCGCGATCGTTATTTCTTATGAAGGTTGCAGGTTTACAGTGTTTAATATCGCCTTGCTAAGTAAGATTGTTGACCCATTTTATAAAAAAAATAATACACAGGTTTTCGTTTGTGATGTTTATGGCGATGCAGCGCTATTCGGGTATATTCACAATGGCACAAAATACACTCGGCTACGCCTCGTGAATTTTATTGCACCGTACTGAATACCCTCATGCGCTGCATCGACCATAACGCACTCACACCTGTGTATTATTTGTATAATAACAATGTTCATCAGTCAAATCTGTCATGATGGAGACATGGATTATACTCACAAATTTTGTCAGCCATGATGATTGATTAACAGTAAAAAACGGTCATCAACTTGAAAAATGTAAACTGAGTGAGCTGGTTTACATGTGAGACTGGGCCGTGTAATATGAAAATCAACTTTGCCTCAATCATCAGAAATCTATTTTACTTTCACTCTTGCTGCAATCAATTATATGTATATCATACAGTATATATTATACAGTATGCATCTATAGCATAAATGTAATTGTTAGTGACTATTTATTGTAAAATGATAATCGATTGATTCATGTGATGGAGATTGATAAGATTAATTTTTTGGAGATTAATTTGGACAATTAATTGTACCTTTTTTATGCTACAAGGCTCAGCTTTCACAAATCATTTTAATTCTAACATTAATTTTTCCTTATAGGGAATTGGTGGTGCACCTGGAATGCTTGGAGCTCCTGGAAACAGTGGGTTCATGGTGAGTATCATCATTCCTAAGCTAGTTATTCTTGTGTTTCTCAGGTTTTGTATCGATAGGGATATAATTTGTTATAAGTTCATTTATTAATTGAATCATTTGGCATTACAGTCTTTGGAAAAGTTTGTCTTGAATTCAGGATGTAGGATCAGTAGGTGTGCTGACTATAAATATACATGTACATGTGGTAATGTATATATATTCAAAGGGGAATGTGGTCGTGTAATAAAATATTATTACATAACCTGCTGGATATGATCTGATTTTGGTATTACAGACACACTTATCAAAGACTTTAACTGAAGTTATCTCAGGATAATGCACAGGATTTTAATTTGAACAGAGGATTGATATGATTAACCCATGGCATATGGGGTCTGGGTTGATCCTGCATAAAGCCTTTGCAAATTTGAACCCAGTAGTCAGTTAATGAGTTGAGAAGTCAACCCATTGGAAATGAAACCTTTATTAAGTCATTGTATTTGTTCGGACAGTAATTGTTTCAAGTTGTTGTAGATAGAAAATAAGATACCGTAATCCTGTGAGATCTTTTGATGAGAATAAAATATATATATTTTTTTGGTTACAGGGTGATCAGGGTGAGGCTGGTGAACAGGGAAGCCCTGGTGAGCCTGGATCGAGGGTAAGTTGTAGTAAACATCTCCCATTATTGATATCATTACTAGTATTATTGAGGTAGTAACAACTGTAAGATAATGAAGCATGTACAGAGGGGAGGCAACAATATAAATGCTGCAACATGCTGGGAAAGAGAAAAGAGAAACTCAGTGATTTTGGCTAGTCTTTATTTAGAAATCACTGGTCTTCATAGAAATGTTTTTTAATGATTTTTAATATGAATTAGATGTAGCAGAAGTTAATTGAATAATTGATTGATTGATTGATTTTATTTGTCAATATAAGTACATATACATTATGGAATATACAAAGAGAAAAAAAGAAATGAATTAATATACCTTGATAGGATAATCCAAGAAAGCTGATAAGTAGCTATTTCCAATGGGGTTTTCAGTGTGTTTTTTTAAATTTGCTTCCATATTTGTGGATCTACTGAAAGCTCTATTTGAGGTGTCTCATTGTGTCTTGATTATTGTATTTCAGGGTAGTAACGGCGAGCCTGGTACCCCTGGACAGACTGGACCCAACGTGAGTATACTATTGCTTTCTTTTAGGGTACAACTTCTAATCAAGATAATACTACAGTCTGTTAAAGATGATAGTATATATAAAACATTGTTTATACCTGTAATTCCCAAATAGAAGTACCAAAATCTTTGTTAAGGAGATAGTATACACTATAAATCATTTTATGTAAATGACAAAAATAAGTATTGAAATCTGATACTCTATGCCTCACTTATACCTGTAATTGTTAGAGATTGAAGTGTTTTCTAGAGTGATGGACTATCAGCTAGATCTTAATGAATAATATTTGTAAAGTGCAATTTATTATCAATTTAAACTTATCACTTCATTTCTTGGATGAGATGAAAAGTGAGGCAATAACATGTTTTTTTAAATAGCCCATTGAATACCACAATTGAAATTGTTTGTTATCTCTTGTTTTAATGATCCCTCTCAGAAATCTTTCCTTGAAATGTGTTCAAGTCAGTGTTTGTTGTTGGTTTTCTTCTATTCAGTTGCAAGTATTTCAGTTGTGAGAAGCAAAATTTACCCCCTTAACTCTCAATTGTTTTTTCTTTTCCTCTGTTCTTTGTCACAGGGTGCACCTGGTGAAGACGGTCTTGCTGGAAATGATGGAAAGACTGGCGCCACTGTAAGTTCAGTTATATGCCCTTACTATGCCATTAATCATACTTTGCACAAATTCTTCTAAACACGTCCTATTATGTCTTCATAGGAAGAGGCACCTCTCTACATAGTCCACCTGTCTATTGATCATTGACGTTTTGTCTTTCCCCAAGAAAAAGTGTGCTTGTATTGTGCATGATTACACACAAAGAGTTTCTACAAGCAAACTTATGTCAGGTGATGTAGAGGATTTCAGCAGATATTGAGTTTAAAAATATTTCAATCCCAGTGAAGGATGGTTTTTGCTGTAATTTTTAACGTTCATGACAAGGTGTGCACGGGAAAGACATGGCATTACGTAAAAATATGCACTTTTCCAAATTGAATAAACACGAAACTCATGTGACTGTTAATTCATTATTATTGTTTCTTCTTACAGGGTAGCCCAGGTAGGAATGGACCTCCTGGAGCTAATGGTGACCGAGTAAGTAATCTCTCATTCTATAAAGTTCTTTAGAAAAGAATATAAAAGGAAT
This sequence comes from Mesocentrotus franciscanus, assembly GCA_037976565.1. Lineage (NCBI taxonomy): Eukaryota > Metazoa > Echinodermata > Echinoidea > Camarodonta > Strongylocentrotidae > Mesocentrotus > Mesocentrotus franciscanus. The sequence goes on from CP137666.1 coordinate 39,150,005, forward strand.
TCATTCTTCCAATTACACTAGAATTCTATAAACAGTACTTGTAGATGTGTTCACAGAAATATTTAAAGAAAATTGAGAATTGGTCTTAATTGTGATATGACAATCCATTTACGTCTTATCAAGGTTTGTTGTAAATGATCCATTTAAACAAATATATTTTTTACTAAAGCCAGTATATATGTAAACAAAATTCATGATTTTTAGGGGAAGGGCATGATGAAATTTGAATGGGTATTTGATCAGGAGATTAACCTTCCTAAAAATGAAGATAATTTAATATGTGATATCTGTTTTTGTGTTCAGGGAGCAATGGGACCACCTGGTGCCCAAGGACCACCAGGAATTGGTGGAGAAACTGTAAGTACACTGAGATGGTTACACAATTAAAAAATTTTATAAATGATGCACACTACATGTATGTCATCAATTTAAATGGGTCTTCTTATAACCATGGATCTTTGAGATTGTCTAACCCAGTATTGTTGTCAGGGTTTACAGATTTTTATGTAAAAATGTTTACAGAGTTGTATATGTTTCTTTTCATAAATGATGCATTGATGTTAGCTTAAAAAGAATTTCATATAAAAACACAATTGTACTGCTATTTCAGGATTAGTGTCATTCTTACGAGAGGACTATTTAGTGGAGGATAACTAAAAATCATCCTTTTTTTAAAAAGTCTAATCGGTTTTAGAAATGACCCAAATGATACCACAATTATCTGTTGATGTATGATGTTTGACATAATGCATTCTTTTTATAATCATTCATAGGGATTCAATGGCAACACTGGTATTCAAGGAACCCCTGGAAACCGTGGTGAGGCTGTAAGTATATTTACTTTGTTTTCATAATAAGATACTTGGGTAACTACAATTTCATTCATCTCACTCATTCCCAAACTGACACAGCAAGTCCCCCAATCAACCATTCGCTCAGTAGAGGTGTAGTAGTCGAGTGGGTTTAAGTGCTTGACTGGAAATGTATTTACATTTTGAAATGAATTTTGTTGAAATATTCAAAGACAGAATTGTCAATTCAATGATGGATGGAATTGAGTTTGTCCCACAAGAAAAGAGAAATGGAGAGAAATGCATAGTCTTTCAGATATCCCTTCAGATGAGTACTAGAAGATATGGCTCTCATGTCTATTGCCTTCTCTGAATAAATATGAATAGACCATTTCAGAGATAATAGATGTACATATAATTCCAGAATATCTATATATCTATCTCCCATGGCTTGAAGGCCATTAGGGTGACTATGAAATGGACCTTGAGATACAGGTTCTCAAATATCTACAGATATTTTAAACAAGGAGACGTCCCGATGTGTGTATTTAAGAATATTACTGCCAAATGATGGAAATGCTACATGAATACCTTTTGTTTGCCTCTTGGAAAAAAATATGTCCACCTGTGTTCACAGAATATACAATAAATGAATAATAAGTTCATACCTTTCAAGAAGACGTATCCACCACTTGACTCCATAGTTTTACAGTTTTGTACAAATGACATTAAGCTGCCCATGCGCAGATAGTATCTCTGAACTGGCTTATTGGAACAGATTTGTTTTTTTCCTCACTCCAGGGTATTGATGGAGAGCCTGGTGCAGCTGGTCAAATTGGTCTCCCTGGATCTCCTGGTAACCGTGGAGATTCTGGTATACAAGGACCCGTTGGTATTGGTGGATCTCAGGTAGGATAGTCTGCAGCCCTTTTCAGTTGTAATGTATAACATTATAGTGTTTGTACTGTAAGACAATATTCACGCATCACAATCCACAGCACTTCATAGGCCTTGTGCTATTCCTGCTCTGGACAATTTGACTCGACCAGAGACCAACAAAGTTAGGTTAGATTCAGGGCTATTTGGAATTGTGTTAATGTGGTAAATTAGAGTCTGTGCCTGCAGAGTATAGATAAGATTCATGGACTTCTTTCAGAGTAGTTTCATTGCATAGATGAATCTACATTAAAAACAAGAATAGCAATAATAGTATTTAACATTGAAAGGAGAAGAAATTGCCATCCACTTGAAACAATGACTCGTTTGTGAAGAAAGTATTTTAGATTTAATGTTAAATGTATGAAATATACCTCGCAGTATTAGAGGTATTACACAAGCAGACATACACTTCAAAGTATTTTAATTAAACTTGAAAGCGTTTGATATATTGACAATTACTTAATCGAAAATGAATAGTGATAGATGTGAAGAAAGCATAACCTCCACTTGTAAGGGTTACAAAATTATATTTGAGTGCAATGATAAGAATATTGAGTCTATTCTGGTTCAGGGAACCTTAATTCTGGTTAAGGAAACCTTAATCACAAGCATAATGCTTCTAAGGTTTCCTCCTCATTACTGTAGATTAAGTTAGCATCCTTTTTATTAAATGACTTGCATAAAATCGTTTTTATACTTGTAATACCACCTATCTATCGAATATATTTACATGTTTTGTTACCTTGTATATGCAATACTTAAAAAAAAATTTTGATATGCAGTTAATGTGGAAATAAAACTTAAATAAATAAATAAAATTTGTTCCAAAGTAAATGAAACTTGAAATATTTTGTGCTTTGTCCATTGTACAGGGAGCCCCTGGTCAACCTGGATTGACTGGAACCCGTGGAGCCCGAGGAAACTCTGGACCTAGTGGACCCCGTGGAGGAGTCGGTGTCATTGGAGATGCTGTAAGTACTGGTCTCTTTCTCTCATTGTCCCTTCAGTTATGAGGTGGGCCAAACTAGATATATAGTTACATTTTAGTTCAGGGATTTCAGTTTTTAGGCTCTGTTACCTCCCCATACAGGCTTTCCAGGCTTTATATTGTCCAGCATATGTAAGGCTCCAACATGTCTCTTTTCAGGCTCATTGATTGAAACCAACTAATATCCCTGCTAGTTACATGTTGTAAAGATCAAATGGGATATTTATTGAACCCATTGCTTCCAGAAACTGGGTAATCCCTTCTATTTAAGCTTTTGGGGTTCTGAGAATTGAGTAGTCAATGCTCAAATGTTCAATAATTCATGTATGCCTTTTAATTCTCCACTATTATATCTTCAGCAGTGTAACAAAAGAGCTGGGGAATAGAAAATAGACCATTCCAAATGTCGGAATTTACAGTACATGTTATTATATCCTTTTCTTTCAATAAGGTGATCAAGCCTGAAACAATTCATAGTATCCATGTACTATAATTCCATTTTACAGGGTGAATAAGGTCTGCAAGTAATGAAAATCTTACTTTTCAATCCATTTTACAGGGCGAGCAAGGTCTGCGTGGAGCTGCTGGACTCCAGGGAGCCTCAGGTATTGTTGGAGAGCGTGGAACCGAGGGACGTTCAGGACGAAATGGAGAAGTCGTAAGTATACTTTAAAAAATGACTGCAGTTTCTGCATTGAACTGTAAGGCAAATATGTCATGTTTTGTATGAAAAATGAAACCTGTTGTGTAAATTGAACTGTTACTCTATTTGTAATGTAATGATATTAATAATAGAAATTAAAAAAAGAAAATATATGCCTTGTTTACCAAGGGGAGCCTGTTCTCTCTGAGGGCGCTGCATCATATTGTAATTGACTTGTCAAATTAGTAGAAAAATTACCTGGACATGACCCTCTCCTATGACTCCAATTTTCTGATCCTTGAGGTGGTTTATGAATTTGATTTGTGGATATTTTCTGATAAAACAAGTCCTTCTACCTACAAATAAGGACAAGCCTTGTCTGATGACTAGTAGTATAGATCAGTCACCGAGTCATGGTAGCTCAACAGTCAGTAAGAACTAGAATGTATGTAGAAGATAGTTGTTGTATGGTATGGTTCATGGCAGTTCACATTTTTCCTCATTGACAGGGACCTACTGGAATTGGTGGAAGCATGGGACAACCTGGTCTTCGTGGATTACCTGTAAGTAAAAGATATAATCATTCTATACTTAATGTAGTAGTCTCCTGTGTAGGAAATAAGTAAACCGGCCTTTCTTGTATTGTCCCTTGGTTAAAGAGAACGTTAATGAAATGTTCCATGTATTCCATTTATCACCAATGTTCCTTCAATCATAAATATTTCAAAATTACTGGTATATTAGGAGAGTTCAATTATTTTTTTTGAGTTTCTGTTCTAGTGAGATTTCTATTGCCTTAATTACTCTATAATTTGTTGTATTATTTAATTCAAGGATAACAGGTTTAATTTGGTCTCAAATATTATAATCATTTCTTTCAGCTCTTTTGACTTGTGTCTAATCCTTGTCAAGCAAACTTTGTCTAACACTATGAATTAGTATGTTGGGTAGCACATGTTTTCTTTATTATGATTATACCATACTCCTTCCTTTGATGATTATGTAATCAGGGACCTCCTGGTCTTCGTGGTGGTGTTGGATCTCTTGGTGAGATGGGTGCACAGGGTGACCGTGGACCATCTGGACCCTCTGGATCACCAGGAAGGACTGGTGAAGCTGTAAGTAGCCTTTCTTTCCCTAAGTAAATTGTCATCAGTCAAGGCTGGATAAGAAGAAAGGGTCTTTGTATGAGCTGCTGGTAATCATTGAGATTAAGGAACCAAAGTTCCATCGTTTTCTGTTATCCTTTACTATTTCACTCACTTTTAAAGCCATTCAGCATAAATCAGATGATGATGAGAAATATTTGAGGTTTAAAAAAATGTTCATTGCCATTCCAAAGCTGCTTGCAAAGTACACAATCAAATGCATTGTATATGATTCCTTTTGTTTAAAAAAAGAAACTTATTCTAGTCCAGTCATCTTCGCAAATCTTTTTGGAAGCACTGCATTTGTCATATTGACTGAAATTAGAGAACTTAAAATCTTGTTTGAATATGAGAATGTATTTGTTTCACATTACATATAAGTACTGTGCAAGTATTGATCCAGAAAGGCCTTCTGCCACTTAATATAACATACTAATCACTGCATTAACAAAATCTTGCATCTTTCCTGAGCTCATGTAATATGTATTTCTTTTCCCCTTGCTAGGGTGGCTTGGGACCTATGGGACCTATGGGTGTGAGTGGACAAAGAGGAGACAATGTAAGTAACATTTAAAATGTTTCATTAAATATCAAGAAATATCAAGAAAGGTAACTATCACCTTGACACTCGCCTGTTCATTATTGAGAGGAAAAATTTCAACTTTCTTTTGTGCAACATACATGTATATACACTGTGTATGCAAATCAACTCAAAAGTCAATCTGCTGAAAGATGAATACATATTTTTGTTGTTATTGTGTTAGATTTAAGGCATCTGTATTTTGTTTAGATAGCTTTTATCAAAATTTAATTAAAATGCAAGACCATGAAAAGTTGATATGTTTAATTTTTAATTCCAAATTTGAAGTTAAGAAATGTACTGGTAGTCAGATACCTGAAAGTGGTATAATATTATACCCCAAGCAAAAAAGGGGTTAGTTTGATTGCGCCTGGACATCTGTGTAGATTGTTGTGATGAAGTATTTGTTGTACGTGAAATTGTGTTGTATTTTCACAATCATACAACCAACTTTTTGGACGATTATGTTGAAGTCCTGTTGACATTTATGTTGATAAAGTTTTGAGTTAAATGTGACTGTAAATTTTGTCAGATGGCATTGTTATGTTTTAGTGTGTGTAGCATAACGAGTTGATGTGCTAATCAACTTCATACCTCACTTTTTTTCTCCCTCTAGGGCAACCCCGGAGACCCAGGACCAAACGGACCCTCAGGACCAAAGGGAACACGCGTAAGTGTGAAATCCATACCAAAGATATGAACTATTATACATGTATACATGTATACATGTATTATACATGTAAATTCATACTAAAGATTAGAATTATTGAATCAAACCTTCTTGATACAAGGTGTAAATATTCTGGATTTTTTTCTCCCAAAGTAACAATGAATTCTCAAAAAATTTGCTCTCTCTTTCTGTATTTCTTAAATAGAATCTGACATCCTTAAATAGCATTCTGGCACTAAGTAATGAGTCCTTTACATGTTATCAAGAGATATGTTTCATTGCTGTGAAAGGAGTATGAAATATGAGCATGATACATGTAAAAACATGTTGGAAATGGGTAAGATAGTTGTTTCCAACTTCATAAGTGTCTAAAAATGGACTAGAGCCAATTGTGAAGACTAGAAGCAGAGAGTTTTTGACCAACATGACTGTCAGAGTTGATTAATATATCACATGGCAACTAAGGAGAGAGAAAGAGAGAGTGAGAGAGAGAGAGAGAGAAGCGAGAAAGCATATATAATGGATTTGAGTTTTATTTCTAAACTAATTGTTACAATTGTTTTTAATGCAGGGAGCTGGTGGAGAGAAGGGATCAATGGGATCTCGTGGTATCCCCGGAAACCCTGTAAGTATTTACATTTTTTGTCTTTTTTCCTGGAGAAAGAATATATGCATATGTGTTTTGATTGGACAATAATAATACCGTGTTATCACATCAAATGAAGTTTAATTTGTTAGAATTTATTTAAAAGAAGAAAAAAAATGCTTCTAAATATTTATGTTGAATCCTATTAATAATGATACCCTATATTTAGCCTTTGTATTCATGGCTGCTGTGATCTGCAACTTTTTTTTTATTACTTGAAACATGTGATTAATTTACAGAATCTATAAATCTTTCATAGATGCTATGAACAGAATATATGAAAGGATAAATGTTGACTAGTTTAGAATTCACTTATGTGATGAATATTCATGAAATTTTCCTTTTGGATTTTTATTCTGTTACCAAGCTTCTTTGGATAGTCATACTTAAGGTGCAAGGACAATGTTAAAAGCTCATTTTCCCCATTCATATGTGTTGTTAACAGCACTATCATCTGTCATAAATACTCATTGATGGTTGAATTGATTTCAGGGACCTGGTGGCGCCCCTGGTGAACGTGGACCTGGTGGCTTACAAGGAGAGAAGGGAGAAGCTGGACCATCTGGTAGCCAGGGTAGAACTGGCAGGAGTGGACCTCAGGTCAGTATTTTGAAATTGAAAGTGAAAGTACAAGTGAAATTGAAATTAAAATTGTCACAAAACATACATCGAACATGCAGTCCAAGGGCTTAAATTCTTCAATTACATAACAAAACAGCATGTGCAAATATATAAATATTAACATAAAAAAGTATCAGTTATATGTAACCTTGTTAAAATAAAACCTGGCCACTTGGACATTTAACCATTACAGTAATATTTGTATGTGTATTGAATATACTGTGTGTTTGTAGTTCATGTATTGTAACTGTTTCATTTTCAAGACTATTTCATAGTAATTAAAACTAAGTAATAACCTGACATGTACTATGTGTACTTTGTCATATGGTGGTTTTGTTATTAATTTTTTCCATACATGAACAATTATCATTCTAGATGATGTTAACCATCAATAATCTTTATTCATAAGGAAACTTATATTGATCAAATTTAAAATTGTATTTTATTGCAGGGCAACATGGGAGCCCGTGGAAGCCGTGGTGAAGTTGGTAACCAAGGAGCAATTGTAAGTATAAAATATTTATACTTGTATTACTTGTATTTTTTTTCTTTGTGTTTTTAAATAATTAAATGACATGCTACACATAGTTACATTTGAATTTACTGTAAGTATGAAGAATTGATAATGAAGAAGAAAAATTTAAGAATATGAATATGAAGTGAGCAATGTAGTGCTTTGCACTTTGGAGTGCTGATCTAGATAAATGAATTGCTCAGATATTTCCCAATATTTACTAATTTTTCTAGTCTTCAAGAAGAAGAAGAAGAGCTTAAGTTAATCATAATTCTTCACTGCCCTCACTCTTGCTCTCTCTCTCTCTCTCTCTCCCTCTCCCTCCCTCCCTCCCTCTGTCTGTCTCTCCTCCTCCCTCCCTCTCTCTACCTCCCCCTCTCTCTCTCCTTATCTCTTTACTATAGGGACCTAGTGGAAACTCAGGAATGAATGGACCTCCAGGAGTCGTTGGGGAACCAGTAAGTAATCCAGCATTGACATACCTGTAGTTCATGATTAACAGTAGCCTACTGTGCAGAAATATTAGAAATATAACACGTTTCAGCTATTTCCATTGTCGTAATAGGCAAATCTGTTATATGTTTAGAGCAATGAAATATATGCAAGGTTTTTTAATTTGATTTTTCATATCATTGTGGCTATTTTTTACTGCTTGTGAATTTTCACTTCATCATACATTAAATTGAATGATATATGTTCTTGTAGTCTACAGTAAAGCATTGTTAAAAGGACGCATTTTGTTCTAGATGTTTTTCCTTGTTGTATACTGTCATCTACTTTATATGCCGGAATCATTGTATGAACAATGTTTGAATTATGTACACGAACACCACATACTCCCAATTGCATAATACCAAGCAAGATTGTTTTTTAGTTGTATATATCATCTGTTTGGAGCCAGAAGGGTGTTGGCTCACATGCTTTAACACAGAGTTAACGACCTTCTGGCTCTGAACAGTCAATATCATGGAGTGGTAGTGGGTTCCTTCTGAGCCTTAGTAATGTGTTTTCTGTTGTTCTGACAGGGACCTACTGGACCTGTTGGACCAACTGGCCGATCTGGTGAAGATGGACGTGCAGTAAGTATATAGTGGATATTGTTTTTTAAAAAGAAAAATGTGTTTATAATTTAGGTGCAAATAGTAATTTCATTCTTCTTTCAGTGTGCACTCCCAAACTTACATGAAAACAGCTAAATTGTAAAATGCCATAATTTTGTTTGCGAGGAACCATATCTGTTATTCAATCCGGAATAAGGTGTTTAAAGATTTATTTATGATAAGATATATGTATTCTTAAAGGGAAAGTCCACCCCTGATATTAGTCAAATTAACACCCCCCTCCTCCCTTCGTCAAAATTTGCTCTCAAGCCCAGTCAGAATAGGGTTGATAGAAGCAGGAAAATAAGAGGAACAGGTCAGTAAAGGTTTGAGCAAAATCCAATTAAAAATAAGAATTTTTGAAGTTGTGATCAATCATACACAAATTGGTAACTCAGTGACGTATCATGCAAGGTCCCTTCCCATTTGCTCTGTACTAAAAAATTTAGTACCTTCTATTTTCCCTAAATAAATTTTCTAATCATACATGCACCCTAAATATAGTAATTGTAAATATCTTTTTTTATACAACCCTGGTATGAAACAAATCTGTTACATCATCAATAACTAAGAAAATGAAGGTTTATGAAATTTTTTGATACCTATCTTTTTTTATACAACCCTGGTATGAAACAAATCTGTTACATCATCAATAACTAAGAAAATGAAGGTTTATGAAATTTTTTGATACCAACTAATTATAAGGATGGACTTGCCCTCTAACAATATGTCTTAAAAAGTTGGATGATTAAATACAATAAACCTGAGATAGGTTATCATAATCAGAAGCACAAGACAAGTATCTAAAGCCACATGTGTTTTTCCTTTGTTTGTAGGGAAGCCGTGGACCACAAGGTAACCAAGGATCACGTGGACCCCCAGGAGTCCAGGGATTGATGGGATCTCAGGGAAGCAGTGGAGAAGATGGACGAGATGGACACGTGGTGAGTGGACTCAAGAAATGTTATCATGAAAGAAACTGCCTGAAGTTTTAGGGAATGGTTGAATTATGTAATAAATAGGAACGATTGAGTTTAAATGAGATTTTGAATCACCAACTTTATTTCAAATTGACAAAATCTTCCTGAAAATGTTGACATTGAAAAGCTTAGGACACAGATATTCATAGATTGGACTAGATATTATTACTACATTAATATTGTATCAGGTAGGAATAGAAAGGACAAGATAGTTCTCACAGTATTTGTTGGCTTTATCAGCTCTCATCCTTCCATTCAAGCAGCATTTTGTTGTGGTCTCCTAGGACATAAATTGTTGGAACAAGTATTTATTCCCAAGTGTTTCATTTGTACCTTAAAGCGTATTGATAGATAAAAGAATATGCAACTGTATGGACAAGTTTTGATGCTAGATTGGCCTAAAAATACATTTACATAAACCTGTGACCATGATAGTGAAGACTATATATTTCAAAATATGAATTTGTAAATATTTCAGTATATTTATTCATTTATTCATTCATTGGTTAATTTATCTATCCATGCATCCTTTTATTCATTCATTCATTTATTCATCTGTCCTTCCATCCATTAATTTCCTATTTTTCTTATTGCCATCAGGGACCTCCTGGACCTATGGGACCTATGGGACAAGCTGGAAATCTAGGATCATTGGTAAGTCAGATTAAAGTCACCTTATTATTTCAAATCTCTTTGAAAAAAACTGTTACTTAAAACTTTCTGAATCTCATCCAAGAACTTGAATTTTGAGCTTTTCTTTGTATCAAAATACCTCCATTGTGAAGTTTATTTAAATAGAAGTTACTTACTGCTCAATTAAAAAATGAAATGAAGATTGCAAGTCAAAATGTGACAGAGGGAAATGCATGTATTGTATTGGGAATGGCTTTGTACATACATTCACAGTTAAGTTATTGAATTTGTAATATAGGATATCAAATATGTTATAAGACTTAGAAAGATATTCATTATTTGGGTTGGCTGTAATTTTGAGAATGAATTTCATGATTTAACTTCAGGATTGATAAAAATGATGTAACCATTCAATTTTATGAGCATTGGATGGTTTTTGAGGTGTAAACCAAGATGAGTAATTATCTAATTTCCAGTTCTTTCAGTTAAGTTTGGTTGTTGATAATTTCACTTTAGCACCATGCTTTCTTCAAGATTATCCCAGAATATCCCAGGTGTTGTTGTATATTGTTCCTTCACTTGACTATCAATCCAAGAGTTGAGGGTTTGAATCCCAGTCTGACACTAATTTCATTTGGGGAGACATTAATCCATGTTTGCCACTCTCTACCCAGGTTCTAAATGGGTACCCGGTATGATTTGAAGTTATTGTAGTTTGGTCAGCATTGTGAACCTATTGTGAAGCATACATGATATGCAGGAAAGCCTGAATCCGATGAGCGAGGTAAAAATATATCTGAAAAGCGCTTAGAGATGTATAATCAGCTAAACCCAGAATATTATTATTTATTACCATTTGTTTTCATGTTGTTTCATAGGGATCTCATGGATTTATGGGTCCACCTGGACCTGCCGGACCCCAAGGAAGACCAGTAAGTATGATCATGATATTTCCCCACTGATCAATTTATTGTAGTGCCTCAGTAGAGGAAAGCTTGAAATGTACTTGAAATGTACTTGAAATGTTCATGTGGTCTGTTAAAACCCAGAAACACATTAATAGTTTGTTGGAGGATAAATGATAATGCCCTTCTGGCTCTTTGCAATGAGATTAGATATGTTCTGGTAGGCTGACATATTCTATATTTTCACAAGATTTTACTGACTTACACAACTCTGCAGAACTCTACAGAATTCTTTGGCTTTTTTCATAGGTCACATGATGAAAAAATGAGGGTTACTAAACCCAATTCTTCTCCCTTTCCTCCGCAATATGCCCTGATATATGTCATTTCAAAGACCCAATGGTTAAGTCCTGTTTATATTTATAAATCTTAAAGGTTTATCACAATATTTTGATCAGATTTCCTGCTCCAAATAGTACATCAATTTTAATGTCATGTATCATTCACAGGGACCCAATGGTCTGTATGACATTACTTAGAATTGAATTCCTGCGTAAAATAAAGTTTTTAAGACAATGTTTTTGTCCACATTACATTATTTTGTACTGACTTCACATATATTTCATACATTGTTCTTGTAACTTTTTGTTACCTAGGGAGTTAGTGGCGAAGCTGGACGCGATGGACCCAACGGAGAGCGTGGAGAAGGTGGACGCATGGGCCCAGCTGGACCCGCGGGAGCTCGTGGAATGGGAGGAAGTGATGTAAGTTTTGTTCCAGGGTGTTCTGACATACTGTATGCTCCGTAACCAATTGCTCCAGGCTTCACCTTGTCAAAAATATAGGGTTAGGGATGCAAGAGCGTTTTAGGATAGGTGTAGGGTTAGGGTAAAGTATTGTGCTTGGTCCAGGGTTTTGAAGTTAGGAAGTCAGTAACGGGTAACGTAGGACATTGACTGCCTTGTGATTATTGTAGGAGCATATGATGTACGAACCATACACAACTCTGCTTTGAGTAATCGGAGTCAAAATAATTTTTTTGCATTCTCTTATGTCTTAAGAACAATATGGAACAGTCTTGTAGCTGACAATTCATCACCATCATCATTTAATTATAATTTACCACCTTAAAACTTAGTACCAAATTGTTAGTACTTTAGAAGCTGCTGGAGGCATTTCTAGGAAATGTTGATAAATTTCCCTCCATTAACCTCCGTTTCAATAACCTCACAAGGGAATAAGTCTAGATACTGTACAATATATCTCTGTAGTAACAGGTGTTAATTACAGAATACTTGTTTTCCAATCAGTTTATTACATGCTGAAGCCAGGGTAATAATTTCCAAAGCTGTTTGGAAGCGCATAGAGATGTTATAATGTGATATGCGCTGTACAAGAACCGAATATTATAATAATTATTATTATTATGTTTTTGTGGTACTCTGCATCACAGTATTGTATTCACAGCTACAATTAGATGTATGCTATTAAAACTCTGACTTGTAGATAAATAATAAAATGTTTTGAAATTTCTGTACAGGGCCGTGATGGTAAAGATGGACCAGCTGGACCTGTTGGACTTACTGGCGGTCGTGGAGACACAGGAGCGAAGGGAAACAATGGAATGAACGGACTTATGGGACCACGTGTGAGTAGCTAGCTATAGTTCCTTTTTCATTGCCAGTTTGTTCAAGAAACTCTGGGCAATCACATGTAATTCAATTACTGAACAATACCCCTTTCATTAGTGAATAGTATACAAATATACAGTCTTGAGAGGTTCTGGTTAAAACTCTGGGCAATCACATGTAATTCAATTACTGAGACAATCCCACATTTTTTCATTAAAAAGCATGTCATAGTATCCAATACTATCCAACGATTTTTAAGGAGGCGATGTGCAGCAGTGTGTTTAGGGGTTAGTCTCAACATATAGTATTGAATATAGTATTGAATAAGGCCTGCACATCACCCAAGTCTGACATGGGTTCAGTGCTCAGGGATGTAGGTTAATATTCTTTATTTTCTTCATGCTTCTACCCGTTGGCTCATATAATATATATATATATATATATATATATAAGGTAAAATTTACATTCTAACTTATTATTTTATTAGGTGATTGGTAGACTTTACTACAACAGTAATTTTGAGCCTAGCAAGCACATGAGTTATATATGTCTAATGTGATGTGTTTTCCTTTGAATGACAGGGACCTTCAGGAGTTATGGGACCACAGGGAGAACGTGGAAACCGTGGCAAGCAGGGAGCACAAGGATCTGTTGGCAACGTCGGAGAATCTGGAGGTGGAGGACCTATGGTAAGTTGAATGTTGTACGAGAATGCTAACACGTCTTTGTGCCAATTTTTTTATTGCAGGAAAAAAAAAGAAAAAAAAAGAAAAAATATATATATATATATATATATATGCATTTTTTTAAAAATGAAAATGAATTATGGGGGAAAATAAGCTTTGATACACATGATCTGAGAGTAATGTACAACTTCAAAGCCAGAAAGAGTTTTAGGAGAGAAATGACAGAATGACAGTCAGCAGCAAAATTTAACTTCTCTGCCAATTTCCCAATTTTATTTCTTGAAGACAACAAGAAATCCCTTACACATATTAGGTTAAATGTTTTTGATGCCCACGATGGAATTGATGACTGCGACCAAACTACAAATCTCTTATATTCTTTTCTAACTATTATCACACATTTGTTTCTTTCATTCTAGGGACCTATGGGACCTGCTGGATCCCGTGGTGAAGTTGGTAGCCAAGGACCTTCCGTAAGTTTCCAAATTTACTTCCCTTTTATGTATTAAAAAAGTCTTATCACCCCATTGTTACGTTTTGGAGGTTTAATTTAACTAAGATTGGATTTTTAATACAAACTATTTGCATCAACTCAGTTACAGTCTTTATAAGGGTGATGAAAAAAAAAGCATTTACATTCACATTAAGGTGTAAGTTGGAAATTTTTTGCCAATTGTTTATGTGTGGGGGGAGGGGGGAAGTAAAGTACTGGTACATGTATTTAATCTCATGTACAGATTTATTTATGTGTTATAGTTTTACAATCTTCTTTCTTTTAGTTGCCCAATTACTCATATGTAAATAGTTTTGTTACAAAGTTAGAGATAATATGTAGGTGCATTCCAAGAATCTGTACAAACAAATGCATTTAATAGAATTAAAAGTTATGATAATCCATTTTAAAAGATATAATATGATGAAAAGAAAGTTGAGGAAGATTAGGACTACTCAATTATTCCATGTGTGCTATTGTAGTGCTTATTCATTCACGTTTGAATGTTTGATTAGCCCGAAACCATTTCTCATTCTTCACCACGCCAACGGACACCAGGAATAAAATGAGAACTAAGAAACATGAAGCAGAAGATAAATATATAACTTATTTTTCTTAATGAGTGTTATCAACTTTTAATAAGCATGAAACCATTTCTCATTCCGCTCCACATTGTAGGGACACAAAGGACAGAATGGTATGCCTGGTATGCCTGGTATGATGGGAGTTGCTGTAAGTATTCATTTTTCTTTTCAGTCCAGGGGCTTAGTTTGTAGGCACAACCCCTAGTCAGTCGCTGTGTATGACAGTGTCTGCACAGTGAGACTAGGCTGGCAGCGTACTGCATAAGCTCTGTACTTTAGCTGCTTCAGACACAGCTAGAGACTGTCAGAGCTAGACACTGCTCAAGGCTTTAGGAATTGTGGTAAGGTTTCAAATTAAGACAGAGTCTGTGCTTGCAGACTAAGGAACCTACATGTATGTCTACGCACCTTATATTTGACTTGAAATTGACGAGGATCTTCTTTTTACTTAATCAGATGTTATCTATTTTATTTTAAAGAGTAAGTGCAGAAAAAATCCAGACAGCCTTGTCATTGTGACATTGCAATCTTAAGCAAAGGTACCCCTTGCTATCTACTCCCTCATTTTACACGCAGTTTGGGATTTTTGACGTGAAAGATATCCTTTAGAGGCTTAATATTGCTTAATATTTCACTAAATTCTATAGAGACAGACATTTTGTGTTTGTCGTGTGTTTTGTTTCATCAGAATTCGGCAGTTAGAGATAACCAAACAAGGATTTTGGAGATGATATTTTCCTGTTTTAATATTTATGCTTTGATATGTCTATCAGTGATATGTAAATTAATTTTCATATTGTGTTGTTTTTCATTTGGTTAGGGTGAGCCTGGAAATAATGGAGAAGGTGGACCACAGGGTATCCGAGGTATCCCCGTAAGTACTTCATTCATTTATAGAGTATTGGTAAAGAAGAAGTAGGCCCTGTTTCATAAAACTTGATATCAATAACAAGTTGCAATAACTGGTATAAGCTACTGAAGTCCTGGCATCTGATTGGCTGAGAGCAAATTTGTCATAGAATTTTAGCATTTGTAATTGATAACAAGTTTTATGAAACAGGGCCCTGATCAGCAATCAAAGGGTCACTATGCAAGTAAGTGTATGTGAATATATCATGACCTTAAAAGCATTACTATTAAGTCCTGTTCAATTGTAAATTACTGTTGCTTATATTTTTTCCCCAAACATAAATTTGATTTTCCATAACACGCACACAGCAGTTATAATAGAATGATAGCAGTTTGATGTTAACATTCTATAGGGACATGAAAGCAGTGCTTGATTAGAAAGAGAAACGATGCACATTCTGTACTTGAAAGCAAGACTATCCTCCATTGATATCAAAGGATAGATTACCCTTTTGACTACTTAAACCAAGATTGTCTGTCTGGTATAAATGGAAAATTTAAGATACCAAAAATCAAGACATATCCAATGGGTTATTAAGAACTCATTAATGAGGGCCACAATCTTCTAATATTTTGAAGAACTGCAATTGTGAATTTGGAGATTTTGTTGTTGATGCAAGACTAGCTGCATAGTGTTACCAGATAAGATAAGTCACTGTCATATATTATCTCTCATTCTTTTGCTCATGCAAGTGTGATGTGCTCTAGACCCTTTTGAGAATGAACTGATTATCTTGTAAATGAATCTTTTCCTTTTAGGGAGTTGTTGGAGAGGGTGGAAAGTCTGGAAGGGGAGGACCTCGTGGACCCCCAGGACTTCGTGGAGGCGGAGTAAGTACCATCCTTACTGTCATTTAGAGATTCTAATATAGCAGGTCTTGAGTTCTAGTAATATAATTACATTTTATTAGATACTTGCTTAGGGTACATGTATCTCTTAAATGCTTTAATGGAGGTGGGTTGTTTAGATCCGCAGAATACAATAAAACAAACTGCTAAAAACTTTTCTGGAAATCATATTTCTTTATTTGTTGATTTATCATTTTATCATTTACTCAGCTATCATATGCTTTCTTTAAAAAAAAAGAAATTTAGTGTTGTATATTGAGGGATAATACAAGTACTTGTGTGTTCTATTGTGGAATAATGCAATACCCATTTTTTGTTCTATTGTAGGGAAGCCGTGGAGAGCGTGGAAACCTTGGACCTTCTGGACCCCCAGGCCCCGCTGGACCCCAGGACCACCCGTAAGTCAGTCTCACATTGTCTATAATGGTGTTTGATTAAGATGTGGTGAATTGGGGATGTATTGAAATTGAGATGTGTTGAAATGGCATGCTTTCATTGTAATTCAAATTAGATATTAAATAGAAATATGTTTTTCGATCTTATGAATAATGAAAACAACAAAAGAATATAGAAAAAGAGAAATAGTGGGCAGGAATTTTTAGTTAATGTGACATTTTACAATTTTTTATTAATCTGTTCATCTTTGCATATATAGCTCTTTGTTCAAGTTCATCTTGGTTTGTAGTCTTTTAAAATATTTTGTATGTTTTTGGAATCAAATGTGATGTGAGTGATGTGAAATATGAAATATGTTGTGAAGTCATGAATTAAGCCTTAAAAGTTCACACAGTCGACAACAATATGAGATCGAACTTTATGAACATTATCGCTGAAGAAAGGATATACCTTGTACATGAATAATTGAAAACAAAAAAAACAGCAACAGAAGTGAACGATGTACGCATCAATGTAAGATAAAAGTATAAGACTTTGATTTATATAGATGTGTACCATTTTTTTAAAGAAATTCAATATGCTTTTCTTGTTTTTGTCTTTTCATATAGGGTGAAGTCTCAATGGTAAGTCTTTCCTTTATTTTATATCTTATTCGAATATAACACATTAAAAGCCACACATTGATTTGTCCCTTTTTGTACTTACTTGTGCACAGTTCAAGATTATCAAATAGGCTGAATGTGTTACAGCAGTGAGTGATTCCCAGTGTTCAGTGATGCAGATACATGTACATGCATCAATAGTTATTACAGATGTCCGAAGCTGTTCTTAAGTTTAAAAAAGTAGATTGTCCCTTTGACTTGAACTGAAAGTATACCAATTTTAGATCATTTGATTAAAAGACATATATACATGTATAGTTTTTAGTTTTAAACAAATTCCTTGTAACAGACATAAACTAGAAATTGTGTTTATGTCATGGAGAAAAATGACCTAGAAATTTGAATGTGTCAAGACATGATATAAAGCTCTATCCAGTATAAGTCTGGATTATTATTCATATTAAATTAACCGCAGGCGTAGACGAAAGCTTGCCTAATACATTTTTAGGTTAGTAAAAGCTTAAACTACATGTTATAATTACCCCAACCACTAAAATATTTCACATTATTATTATATTTCTACAGGCTGCTATGCCACGTATGCCACAACAACAACAATCTAAGGGACCCAGCCAGTATTCTCACTATGTAAGTACACTGTATATACACTCCAACATGAACATGAAAGCCACTCAAATGAAACAAGAAACGTGTTATTTACAGACTTGTGGTCTTTTATGTTCAAATCCCTTTAATGCTGGTTTCAATACAAAATGTGGTACAAGGATGAAATTTACAGCAAAGTCATTGTTTGTGTGAGATCAATTCTTTATCGCCGATAACTATCTTTCTTGTTTTCATCTTACATTTAACTGTATTCTTCATGATGCATTTTGTTCATATTTATCCCAAATGGTTCGGAGTGCATTGAAACAATAACAAAAAAAAAACAAACCCTCACTGAGGATAAATTTGAATAAAATCCTGCTCACGATTTGTTAAAGTACATTAAAGTCCAGGCACTAAATCTTACATGTATTTACCCAATGTGCCAACCAATATTATTATTATTATTATACTTCTTATTATCATTTCTACAGTACCGTGACGAGATCCCCAAGACCGTGGAACAGCTGGACAGGACCCAATTTCAGATTTACCTTGCCAAATTTGAGAGTGAAATCCTCTCCCTCATCGAACCTCTGGGCAGCCGTGATCAGCCCATCCGTAGCTGCAAGGACCTCTTCAAGTGCTACCCAGAAGCTGAAGATGGTAAGAGAATACTCCTACAACCATTTAAATAAGGTTACATATACAACCATTTTCATAGCAAATTCTTAAAATTACTTTAGAATTTACACCACAGCATGGGATAAAACTAATTCTAATAAAGCAGCAGGCCATGTCTTAGCAACATACATGTACATGTAGTACATAGATCTATGCAAAAGACCTATTCTACTTATGCACAAGTTGAAGATTGCCTAAGTCAACACATTTCACTCGGTCGTGTCAAGGCTGACTTTATGTGAGGTTGACTGTATGCAACTCTGGCTTTATATAATTTCATGTTTTAGCATAATACTTCATTGTGATAATTTTTCATGTTATCGCACGAACCCTACAGTGATTGATAGTACTGATGAGTGATATTTTCTTCAGATCATTCATAGAGAGTTATTGTATGTTGTGTCTTCTCCTGTATAGGTAACTACTGGATCGACTCCAACGAGGGTTCAGTCAAGGATGCTTACATGGCTCACTGTGTCAAGCGTGGAGAGAGTGGTAGCCCAGAAACTTGCATCACACCACGTGTCGATGAGGTAAGATACAGGCCTACTTTTGCATTCAAGTTTTATATATATGCTATGGTCTTAAAATTGGAAATACATTTTTACCTGACATAGCAACAAATGCAAGGTTGCAACATTGCAACCAGTAAAATGGTTTATTGCATCATTCTTTAAGTGGGTACAAGTTGAAGGAGGGGAATCTTATTACACTCCTGGTTTTATGACACACTCCTTTTAAGAATTTACTAGTACATCTTCTTCTTCTTCTGTTAGTCTTCAAAGGGCTATGCAAGCCTATCACAACAATCTGTAAGAAAATTACAAATTTTGTATGTAGGCACACTTAACACCAGATTTATACACTACATTGTGTGCTATATGTTTGGACCAGCAAATGACAGTTTCCTAATTTCTAAAACAGAAACAGGTACATTTATTGTGAAGTTTATCCCCATAGAAGATACTCTATGCCCACTCCTTTAACAACATCAAAGAATTCAAAGTCCAATTTTACCCTTTTAGTACATTAATGAGTATAGTTTATAGCACAGAGTGCATTATATATTTATTCCTTTGTCTTGTATTTTCTGCAGATCTCTCGTGCAAGATGGTATGAAGGCGCATCTGGATCAAGATACATCACCGAAATGGGTCTAGAAAAGGTGAGTTTCAAAGTAATGTCATAACGAATGTGAGGTATTGTGGGAGGGGGAAGCATCAATAGTTTAACTTATTTAGTTCCTGTGTGGTAGATCATCTTAGTGAAGAATTTGCTCTTCAAAGATTTTATATATCTCTAAATTTCACTAGAAATGGATGTCTAGCGCCAAGAGGCTTTTGTTCATGTTTTGTAGTCGCATATGTACATATGTACGTGCAGTACATATTCATATTCATCATCTTTCCTCACCCTAATTTTCCTTCCTTTTTGAAGTCAATTCATCCTGCTATTATTTAGATGATCTATATCAAAATGTAATTCTAAAACCAGTACCAAACTTGACCTTAAAATCACTCTTGCCATTTCTGTACAAATCCTTTGAATACTTTCCCCCACTGAATTGTTTTCATTCCTTGTCTCTTGCTTTGTTTTTCACTCACCTGCAGTTCTCATATGAGGCTAGTGAAGTACAACTTACCTTCCTGCGTCTGCTATCCACAAAGGCTCACCAGAACGTGACCTACCACTGTAAGAACTCTGTAGCTGTACACGACAGGCAGACTGGATCAACAGAGCAGGCTCTGAGACTCATGACAACATCAGATGTAGAGTTATCACTTGATGCACCAAGCCAGGAGCAATACGAAGTTATTGAAGATGGATGTCAAGTAAGTCAATGCAAATTCTCTACAAAAATTATTATTATGGCCGCTTTGTGTATAGTTAAAAGTAAAATATATATATATATTCTTTGAGCTACATAAATCTCTTTGTATTAGTCCCATGTGTAATGGTATATCAAAGATCAAATGTCACTAGAGCAATTTGGAAATGCTTATCTCAAATAAAATTTGAACATTTTTCTGAATCTTGGGAAAATTAATATTTGTCACTCTACTGTAGAGTCTCATATGCCCATATTTGGATATAGGGTTCTTCAGTGGTTGTCATACAGATTTTGTAATTTTTGTAGAAAACTTAAGTCTCCCTGTAAATCACAATTCTTAAGTTGTGTTTAAATTGCATTTATTTTCATGCTATATTTTTATTAAATGCTTTGCCCAAAGGGCATCAAATTTTTAATGGAAGGTCAGATTTGATTTCAGAACCCAACCTTTATTCCATTCTTTAATATGTTAACATCTAAGGCAGATTTTGTTCATGTTCATCATATGACGCAACATACATGTGTCCATTCCTAAAAACAAATGTTCAACCTCTTTTTTGTTTCTTCTTTCATTGTCTCTCACAGGAGCGTTCAGCAGAATGGAGCCAGACTGTTATAAACTATTCCACCAGGAGAAACACCCGTCTTCCAATTGTTGATGTTGCTCCTTCAGATATTGGAGGAGAAGGTCAAGAATTCGGTATCACTTTGGGACCTGTCTGTTTCTCATAGATTCTGACCCCTTTCTAAACTATCTTGAACTGTCTTTGAAATTACAGCAGCAAAAAGAAAAAAAAATGATAAAATGTTAGGACTATTTATCATGTCCTCTGGCAGCCTCATAAAATTGGAGCAACCCTTTTCTTGTCTGGTGTGTGTTTTTGATCTTTGAATACTGAAATTCTTGCCATGGTGTTTGCAAAGCAATAATGAATTATTTGTAGGAAGTCTCTTATTTTGTGGCTTGAAAATTTATCAAAAGAATAAAAAAAGAAAAGGACAAAATTAAAGACTCCAGTGACACGATTTTTTCTGAAGGCTGACCAGAAAGTGAAAAACCGATTTGAATACATGATGTTGTACCTCACCAATCTATTCAATGATATGAAAAATGTGCCTTATAAGATTTGAATGACAAGTCAAAATATGATCTAAAGATAAAATATTTTTATACTCATCATATACTCCTTTATATTCTTCAAAATGGTGGTGTAATGTTAGTGCTTTTCCATCTTATGCATGTCCTTGTTTCCTTGATGTCGGTGTGGGTGTACATGAAATTTGTGCACTTTCATGCCTCTTTATTCTTTTATTGATTGACTTGCTTTGAAATGGTGCTAGCTCTCTAGTCTGTCAGATAAAAGTGGACTCCCTTGCGCTGACTCCCTTGCGCTGACTCTAGAAGCCTTTCTTAGTAGAAATAGTAATTAATGTCTCCTATTGTGTCTTTGGCCTTCTTGACGAAGGTTCTTTGTATTGTCTTTCGTATGTGTTTACTGATAGTTTTCACCTTGTGAAATTTATTGTACAAAATATTTAAAAAATTGTCATCAAAATTGATTAGAATGCTCTTCCAAGATAGTTAAGAAGATAATGGACAGTGAAGGAAATAAACATAGAATTACAAGCCAAGCTTTCCAATATTTCTACTTTTTAGAAAAATTTCTTCAGGAATTTCTCATCTCTTTACACTTACAATTTTTTAATGAAATCATCAACTATGCAAATTCAGAGATGTTATATTTTGTCATGTTAAAAAATTATTTTTCTAGTGCTACATTGTATACTGTTGAATAGATTGGTTGAAACAATGTGTTGTGTGAGATTATTGATTAATAAATGAGCTTCCCTATGAATTCACGACTTTCTTTAATTTTTGTCTATGTGGTGTATAAGGATCCAGTGGGGTGTTTCACAAAGACTAAGATCGACTTTAAGTTGAACTTAACTATGACAGGCCATTCATGCCACTGGTTGCTCTCACTATTGGTCTCTCAATTATGATCTTTAGATAATATTTTTTCCTTCAATAATGAACTATCAAGAAATGTAAATTCTGTAGATTTGTGACCACGATCTATTCATCCCTTCAGAGACCAATGCCAGTAAATGGTAAGGGCAAACAGTGGCATGAACGGCCTGTCATAGTTAAGTCCAACTTAAAGTCGATCTTAGTCTTTGTGAAACACCGCCCTGGTTTGTTCTGTGAAAGCATTTGACTACTGATGCAAACAGCGTTTTACTGTTTTAAATATAAAACTTTTAGGAAGTTCCGAGATTGAATTATGCTGCATTTACTTATGCTTTGGAAAAAAAATGTTATAAGCTTGTGATGCAAATTTGTGAATGTTTGTGAATTTCCCTTGTATTTTTTGAAGAACATTTGATTTTTCAATTGTAAAAGTAAATTGTGATGATGGTGATGGTGCGGAATTGCTGAAGAGAATGATAATTATGGCAGTTTATGATAGTTAAATTAAATGATGACGGTCGTGACCGTGATGATGATATGGACAGTAGCTACCATGAAGATGGTGAAGTTGGTGTTGATGGTGATGATCGTAATGATGATGATGAGATCGTGGTAACACCTATGATCGTAAAGATGATAATGGTGATGACCACCATGATATTTGTGATGATGAAGATAATGATAATGATGATAATGATAATGATGATGATGATGTTGGATGATGATGGTGCTGCTGCTGGTGATAATGATGGTAGTGGGGATGGTGATGATAATTATTATGATGAAGATGAAGATGATGATGAATGTATGTAGTTATCATGAGACAGATACACATTTGATGATGATTAAAGCCCCATTGCACTACTTGTAGCTACTTGCTCCCTCTATATAGAAAACGATGCCTAAGCGGTGCCCGTTGGTCCCCCATGATCCTCTTTTTCTTATGTTAATTGAGAGCTGAGTTGATGAGATAACCACTTGTCAGTGACCAGCAGGGTGGTCTAATCCCTCCTGGCCAAACTAGTGCAGACAGCCTTTAAGACAAATAGACAAGTCTATGTACGCTTGTATGTTTATGTCGCGGTATTTTGAAAATTCTTTTATAGTTTGATGTGATGTTGGATGATGAAGCTGCTGGTGATAATGATGATGGTAGTGGGGATGGCGAGAATTATGATGAAGAGGAAGATGATGTAATGAAGGTGATGATAGCTTTCATGAGACAGATACATATTCGATAACGATAAAAAATATATCCTCTTCAAAAACCATATCTAGGACAAGTCCATGTACGCTTGTATGTTTCTGTCGCGGTATTTTGAAAATTCTTTTATAGTTTGATGTACAACTGTATAACGAATCCCAAATTATATCATGCCCATTGGGAAGTACCGATTCAACTAGATGTAGTACAACATTTGCATTAAGGCTTTGTATTTTGATACACGGGGATTTAGACAAGACATTTTGAACAGCAAATGTATGGATTTTGGTATCTCAGTTGGATAGAATACATAAAAATCCCTACTATATAACGATTTTCAAGGTCCCAAGGTTTTAACCTTTTTTTTAGAAGCTACCAAAACTTGGGTATACATATACATTATTATTTATGTCAAAGAATACACATAGGCGTCCACTTACACGCACACCCCGTTATATCACACATCGAAGAGTTTTTTTAAAATAATTGTCATATAGATAAAAAGCCTGCGTCTCTCGTGCGCCTTACTACATATGCACTCAAAAATATGGACGGAACATGGTTGAAAAAAATTAAAATTAAAGTTGGCTAACATTCTTTTCACGTGAACATATACATGTACTTGTAGTTTTTACAAGAAATTGGTGAGGAACGCATCCATGGTTGACACCGCCCCCGCTCTTAGTAATGAAGATATTATTTGCATCAGAATTAAGATTCATACGCGTGAATAATGGTAATGTGATGATTTTCTCAAGTTGAACTACCCAACACTAGTAATACAATTGTAATATTAACAAGAAGATAAAGGTGGTCAGATGGAGAAGAGAAACTATGAAGAGAGAGAGAGGAACAACAACAAGAAGAAAAAGATGAAGAAGAAGCGATAGAAGAAACGAAGAATAAAAAGAAGAAGAGGAAAGAAAGAAAGAAAAAGAAGAAGGGGAAGAGGGAAGAGGGAAAAAAAGAGAAGGATGGATTTACAATCCTTTGAAAAATTGTATTGCATTGTTCTACAATAAACCCAAAATCAAAAGCTACTTCACAAAGTGTATATGTGAACGCGGTCGCATTGTTACGTCACAAACTGAATGCGCGTGCAGGAGAGTACGCGCTGTGTGTATGGTGATTACTCTGTATATTGTATTGACCAGTGTTCTATTCAATCACTTGCGAATATCATCGGTATATTGAGTTCTTTACTTAGTATTCGAATTTGCTTTGTTTGCTTTGAAAAAAATGGGGTGCATACGCAGCAAACCAATTCATCGTCAGGATGAAAACGAGGACGGTACGTCTTCGACGGCCTTGATGAATCCCAAAGTACTGGATTCAAGCTGGACATAGTCGAAGAGAGTAAATCTTTCGAAAGGATTGGAGACGGTATGAAATGCAACTTGATAATTATGATAATATATAGATATATAAACAATTACTGAATTGTAGTTCAGTACACATAGGGAGGATTGGGTTGGTATGAAAGAGAGAGAGAGAGAGCGGGGGGCACTCCAAGGAAGTAATATTCGTATCTAACTTTGATATCAACTGACAAGGAAAGGGTTCTTTTTTCAAAAAGTAGAAATTAGCAAAAAACTAATAGCAATTCAAAGTACTTTTTTAAACAAGTGAAACGCTCTCGGCGGTCTCGCCTGCATTACGCAATTCGGCATTACGCAATTCGATATGATGAAAAATTGAGGTTGGGACATTATTTGTATAGGCAGGGTGGCCCATTTGCAGACCCCCGAAAAATGAAATCCTCTGAATAAAATAAGCATTTTGAAGTGAATATTGATTATGAATCATCAGAATAATTATTTACTGTATCATAAGAATACAATATAATGAGATTTAGTGTATGGGTAAGACTATAAATGTTTCAATGCTTGTCAGTAATTTACAAATAAAGTTATCTAATAAACTTTTTAAGAAAAGAGGATTTTTCAGCACTTTGTGTAAAAACAATTGGAAGGTAGAGCCCATCTACATCACATCACGTCTCATTAGCATAATGAGAACATTATTATGAGATATACTCCAATATATATTATCCAAACATCAATATTGTCACCTAGCTGTAACTGATCATGTACATACTAGGCATGGGATCGAATACTAAAATTACTATTAGAATATTCATGGGAAAGTACTCGAATGATTCGAATATTTACTTTCATGAAATATGAACAAATGTGTCACATGATTTGTGATACTTGATAGCCCTTGGGTACAAGTTTCATGGAATTTGAACAAACACTTTTGAAATTATGCTAAAATTTCAAAATCTTGATGTTGATGCCACAACAAAGTCTAAGTTTCCAGACCTGAAATGACATTTGACCTTTACTTTGTCACCTAAAAGACTAATAACATGATTGGTGATACTTGATAACCCTTATGTTCAAGTTACATGGAATAGGAATGTATACTTTCAAAATTATGATAACAATTAAAAAATCTTAGCCTGATGCCACAACATAGTTAAGTTTGTTGACCTGAAATGACCTTTGACCTTGACCTAGTGGGCTGAAATTCTACTCACATGATTGGGGATACTTGATAACCCTTTAGTCTAAGTTTCATTGAATAAGAACTTATACTTTCAAAATTATATTACAAATTCAAAAACTTAACCTCAGGTTAAGTTTTTGATGATGATGCCACAACATAGTCTAAGTTTGTTGACCTGAAATGACCTTTGACCTTGACTTTGTGACCTGAAATTTTCCTCACATGATTGGGGATACTTGATAACCCTTTAGTCCAAGTTTCATTTAATAGGACCTCATACTTTCAAAATTATATTAACAATTCAAAAACTTAACCTTGGTTAAGTTTTGATGTTGACGCCGCCGTCGCCGCCGTCACCGGAAAAGCGGCGCCTATGTCTCGCTTTTTGCTACGCAGGCGAGACAAAAACCGTTTATTAAGAAAATTTCATATTTTCATGAACGGAATTTGCGATAGTAATATTCATATTGTACAAACTTGCTGATTGTAAAGTCAAAGTACCCCCCTTTCTTTAAATAACCTTTTTTTTACTTTTAAGACCATTCGACCTTTGAAAACTGATAGACCAATTAATTAAGTTGGTATTAGTGAAACAAAATAATGTCAGCAAGTACAGTACGAGAATCCCCATGGACTTCTCTTTTACTTTTATTTAAAAAACATGTATACATGGGTTATAAAGGTTTCTGACAAACTGACAACTTTAAACATTACATTTATGTTAAAATCTGATAATGTAAGAGGATTTGAATATCTTTTCTCTCAAGGAGATGCCGTTGTGGCCTTAGATTTGGGGGCCGGATGGACAGAGAGTTGTGCTGATGATAACACAAAGGAGAAATCAGTTGATGATTATGCCCTGGCAAAGATAATGCAACTTCTGAGGGTATGTTACCTTCATCCCCTTCTCTAATCTCTTGTTCTTTCTTTCTCCATCTCTGTTCCTATCACTATCCATCTTTCCCCTCCTCTTTCTAGATAGCTTTCTATTACCCCCTTTCTCTCTCTCTCTCTGTCTTTTCTTTACCTCTTCCTTCTTTTGCGCTCCCTTTCTTTCTCTTTTACTCTATTTTCTACCCTTTTTCCTCCCACTCTTCATTTCTCCCAATTCCATATATATATATATATATATATATATATATATATATATATGTTTTTTTTGGTGGGGGGACGTCAAAACAGCGGGCTTATTTTCATTCTGTTTCAAGGACATTATTTACCCTGTTTCAACAATTCTCACGTGAAAAAAATGGAGACGATACTGGTTAAAAAGATGATTAAATTAACACCGTGAAAAGCCGTCCTGAAATCTCTCATATCTCATAGACTTACGCAAATCGTAAGTAATCGTTAGAAATCGTAAGTTAAACAAAAAGTTTTAATTGAGCAAGCTATTATTGTTTAAATCTTACAAGTTATCATAACCTTTCAAATATGTTATTCTACAGGATATTGCAGAACTTCAGATGACACAGCTCAGACTGGCCCGTGACAGGTTTCACCGGTCCATCATCCAAAGGGATGCCAGGGGGGTGTTTCATCAACTAAAATCGAAATCGATTTTAGGCCCTTAAAATCGATCGGATCGATTTTAAGATCGATTTTAGGGCTTAGTGAAACAGCCCCAGGAGAGTGGTTGCATCACTGAAGAGCCATCCATTCTACGATGAAGAGTCTGAAGACATCCAGACTAATGGAGAGATGTCTTTGATGGGGAACGATGATACCGAGCTGAAGGAAACCGAATCAAAGGACAAATCGCCTGCAAAGGAAGTTGCAATCTGGCTTCTTGACGTCATTCTCAACCTCATCGATTATGACGCTCAGAAGGTTGAGGAAGAGGAGGAGCAAGAGCAGGAGGAGAAGTGTGACGACGAAGATACAGAGGTGCCCGATTTGGACTTTTTCCAGGTTTGTCCTATGCTTCTTCATACCTTTTGAAAAGTGGTTATAAGATTAGCTAAACAAATTGAACGAAATCTTGTGGACTAAACTTAAAATGAACAATCGTGAACATTATTAGTCACAGCCTTTTGATAATATTGTGGCGGAATGGGGGGTTAAGATAAGAGGAAAATATAGGAGGAAGGGGTAATAAGAAGAGGGGTGTAAGAGGAAAAGGGGTGGTGTTATTCCAGTTAGAGGAAAAGGGGGTGATTGCTTATCACTTTGCCACCAAAATCACAGTAACATTCTCAACACAGTATTAGCTGCCACCATCTAGTCTTTATTAAGAACGCTAGATTCTCTTCTCTTTACAACTTGATGTTGTAAAAAGATAAATACCAGACCTGCTGGATCACACAATAAACGATAATTAAATGACTTAATTATTCACAAATCACAGCCTTCTCATTGGCTCATTTCGCACCTCTTTAATTCAACATAATGCACTCAACGGTCAACCTTTGACCTGAACCCTGGGCTCTCGTAGACATTCGCGCTAGATTCAACTCATGCCACGAGCAGCCTGGCTCACACCGTTCCACACTTCGAATAACTCTTATTTTTTATTGATGTGAGTTGAATCATCATCATAAGATCTGAATCATTCTATATCAGTACTCTGTAAGCATGATTTAATCCTAATATTCGTACCAGACTTGTACAACTCAAATTTTCTAACGATCTGCCCGACACACTGCAAACATGTGACAGGGCACACTGGGTGTCCTGTACACGCAGACATACACATTATACGCACTTGTAACTTGGGGCACTTTCTCTCACGTCCTCTATCACATTCCTCCCATATGGTAGCGAGCAATCTAAATGCACAGTGACATGGATAAGTGTCTGAATAAAACCAGACGATGATTTCGTTCTCTAAGTTCTCAATCGCGCTATCTAAAGAAGATGTAAAAGAACCGATCACCATTCACACTTAACTACTGTAACTAATGTGTAACCAGACATGTATTACTTATTGTAAGAAGGAATCTGTCAGCCTGTAGAAGTATAGTGTTCAGGTGAACAAATAACGAGTAACACTTTATTAATAGATTTTAACTAACAGTGAGGCTTTCGTGCCAAATTCATGTCAACGTAATTCAATTCAAGTATATGCAATGCAAATAGTATAACAGTTTAAATGTAGGCCTACATTATATACAGATGGGTTGTCACTTTGTGATACTAGCTTAAAGTAATATGGTTACATGCAGTGTTATGTTAACAGCGCTAGGGACAGGTTTAAGATGTAATAATAATATAAATCACTAGCAACTGAATTCTACTCCAAAGTGTACCTTTTCTTTCCTACAAAAACATGAAAAGTAATTCTATTCCGGGCTAAACACAACATAGCCTCTTCAACTTACAGTCAATCTAGGCTGCACCAGCAGCCATTCAATAATCACTCCATTCCAAGTTTAAGGCCAAATACTCAACTGCCTATCTTCTTATTGCCAACAGCATAATCTACCTTCGTAGTCACCGCTTAATGGGTGTTTCACTATCGGGTCTATCCACCCTTAGTCTAACATGACAGCTCACTTTGTCGGCTACCCATGTGACTTTTAATACCAAGGTCTCTACTAGGCCTTATCGCCAACTTCCAGAATTAACTAATCAGTTTTAAACGTACTTCAATCCAAAGACATCCGGTTTATCCAATAATTCGTCCCTAATCGCTGTTTTTAATTCAGTGCTAAACCTACAGTTACCGGTAACTGTCCACTATCGATAATTGTCACAAATTGTTATGAGCTGTAATAAACTTTAAGTAATTATAATCAACGTTTCAAACTACAAATTCTGAGTGTCAAGAGAGAGAGTGAGAGAGTGTGATTTACAACATATTTAGATTAACCACTTTAATTATATTTACATATATAGGAGCAAAGGCATTGTCTATATATTAATACGCAAAATCGCCGCGGGGGGTGCGTAACGGTCTGCCAATGTGAATTTTTGGACATCAAACCCGTCTTTCCTCGACCCTACCCGCCTCGGCCGTCGCGCGGGAACGGCGACACAATTCCGAGCGGACCCGCTCGCCCATGCCGCGTGCCACGTCGATCCCGTGGTCGCCGTCCATGTCGTTAAAGGTGGTTTCGGGGTCCCGGGAGGACGGGCGGACGAGAGCACGGCCGGCGTCGTCCGTGCAAGGAGGCGACGAACCCGCGAGAGTGAGTCGGCGAGGCGTGCACCCGCCCTCTGCACGTCTAATCAAAGAGATCACACTATCAAGAGACAGTCCAGTCCATGATGTGTTGTAGCAAATATGCACGTCGCAAAGGGCCTATCCCGTGTTAGGCATCTTGCTATATGCAGTCTAATCAAAGAGATACTTTATCAAGAGACACTTCACTCACATCATGTAGCGTAGCACATGCATGATGCGATGGGTTGGGCCTATCCCGTGTGAGGCATCTTGCTATATATACGCATCAGCCAAACTGACGTCAACGTAATACGTGGTTCTACGCTCACACACGTACACACACAGTCGAGATAATTCGTGCGACGGTTACAATATATTGGCACAAACAGTCCGATTTTTCGCGTAAAATCTTTACTTTGAATATATTTGTACAAATTCTGTGGACCATGCCAACATAATCATAGTCCAAGCTTCTGCTTTATTGGTCTTTTATGAAAACTACATTGAAATCACAACAATAATAACGCAAATAGATTGTAAATGTCGAGACCATATAACTGAAGAGAAGAAAAATTCAGCGAGCTTAGGTAATATCACATGCCTCCGCACGGGCAACTCCCGCGGTGTCAGGCCAGTCACGGCGCTCACACAATGCAATTTAACCTATGCAGTAACTGCAGCACTCTAGCTATACTGCATGTAGTACCTGTATATAGCGTGTATTTAGATCATTCAATGTTTCATGTTTGAGCCGTGCAATTGTTGTTTTCTTTTATTTCTTTTTTGAATGTGATGTGAATGTGAGTACGGTACGTACATGCTATTACAGAAGTGTGCAAGGAATGATAGGCCTACAGGTGGAAGCAGGCGCGGATCCAGGGGGCAGGGGCCTTGGTCCCCCTCCCAGCAAAGAAAAAAAAGAGAGAGAGAGAGAGGAAAAGAAGGGAAAGAGGAGAGAAAGGGAAAGAAAGAAGAGGAAGAAGAAAAGAAAAGGTGTAAATAAGAAGGAGATGGGGGCGCGAAAGGGCCTTGCCTCCCGGATGTTGCCTCCCCACCCCCTCATCAACAAAATAAGAGAGAAGGAAGGAAAGGGAAAGAAAAAGGAAAAGAGGAGATAAAGAGAAAGAAAAAAGAGGAAGAAAGGAAAAGAAGGGGATATCAGTTGCAATTTTCTCGCCAACAAGTTGTGAATCGAGGGCCAAAAAACCTTGCCTCCCCCCCCCGCCAACAAAAGAGAGCTAAAATGGAACAAAAAGAGTAAGAAGAAAAGAAAAGGTGAAAAGAAGGGAGATCAGTTGCGATTAATCCCGCCAAAAACGTGTGAATCGGCCCTTGCCTCCCTTCCCCAGCACACCTAAAAGAGAGAGAAAGAAGGGAAGGGAAAGAAAAAAGAGAGAAAGGTAGGGAGATCAGTTGCGATTTTTCCCGCCAACAAGGTGTAGATCGGGGGCGCTTGCGTACTGACGGGGCTTGGGTGCTTGGGGCCTGCCCCAAATGAAATTTAAACGTGGTTTATTTCTAATTCGATACCGGTGATTTACAAATGTTGCTGAAATGACATAATTTTCCGAGATTTTTAGTACATTATACTTTTGTATGCGTTTGTTGGAAAATGACAAATTCCCAAATTTACAGTCGGGCAAAAATATACTTATTTAGAGGCCTACATGTCAGGGTCCGCGGAACGGCAGGGCTCGGGGCTCGAGCTCCACCCCTCCCAACTTTTTGTGGAAAAGTATATTAAAGAGAAATAGAAAGAAAGAGAGAAAGAAAGAAAGAATAGTGACCTGCCAGTGTCACAAAATAATGAGGTATCAAAATATGCTCATCTGACCGTGATTAAATGCCTAAAACCCTGAGCTTCTGGGGGCTCCGCCCCCTGGACCCCACGCCAATGAGTGACCTGCCAGTGCCACAAATAAGGTATCAAATTATACTCATCTGACCGTAATTAAATGCCTAAAAACCCTGAACTTCCGGTGGCTCTGCCCCCTGGACCCACTCAATGGCCCTAAGGCGGACCCCTGGATGCTTATCTGACGGTAATTTAATGCCTAAAACCCTGAGCTTCTGGGGCTCCGCCCTTGACCCCCGAATCACTTTGAAAACGTTGAGCGGGGCTTGCATGTAAGAGTGGGGTGATGCGGATGTTTTGTCTGCCCCGGCCTCCCAAAAAAAAAAAAAAAAAACCGTTTTTGCCCATTACGTACCAATATTTGGCTCGCATAACTTCAAATTTGGGCCCCCTAAGGAATCCTGGATCCGCGCCTGGGTGGAAGGGATATAAAACAAATATACAATGACTCATTCTCGGAACAAGCTAAAACTATTGGCACTCAGGAACATCAATAGTACTGTTCTCCCTCGGGCCGCGATGGCCCTCGGGAGAATATAATACGATTTGATGTTCCTTCGATGCGAATAGTTTTAGCTAGATCCTCGAGTGTCATTTTATATTTGTATATTTGTATATTATTTTCAGTGCATGCATGACAACAATATTCGTATAGATAACGAGAGTGAGGATCCGGAAAGGGATAGTGAAAAAGTAGGAACGAATTGAAGTGACGACAATAATCGTAATTAACGAAAGTAAAAAGAAAGTATTAGTCTAAAATATATGCATCAATTTTAAATACAACTGTTTTCTTCCAATTTTCAAGTTTTATTACATGATACATATTTATTTTAAAAAAATTCAAAATGATACATGGGACAGCAAACAAAAGGTTGATATTCTAACGAGTACAATATTAATGAAAAGAAGAAGAAAAATTATAAAATGATAAAAAGAAATTATCTTTAAAAATATTATTAAAAAAAAAAAAATCAAAAAAAAATATAATAATATTGATAATAATAATCGTTAGCACATATCTATTTTCAACCCCCCACCCTCCCTAGAATCCCGTGGATTTTCCACGGGTCCTGCTAGTTAAATTAAATACAGGACTGGCTGCCTTTGTCCTCTACAGATACATTAATGAGGCATCTAAAGATAACTAAAGTTAAACATTAAGTATCTACATGTATGTACAGGTATAAAATAACATGTTCAAACTGTAATAAACTAAGAGTTAAACTTAATCTAGATCCTAATCTTAATCTTAATCTAAAAAATGCCTCATAAATTATAAAACACTGGTGACATTAAGTGACAGAGGCCCAAAGCCTCTCTATCCAAAAGTTCATATTTTAGTTTTACTGAAGTCTGGTAATTTACCTATTAATCAAAATATAAAGATGTACCACTAATAAATTACTTTCTCAAAAGAATACATCTTAAATGTCTACGGTCATAATTTAAATAAGAAACATGCCAAATTGATCAAAGTCCCAAATTCTGCCAGCTATGCTGGCACAAATACTGCCTGCTTGTGCTGGCACAAATGCTGCCTGCTTGTGCTGGCACAAATACTGCCAGTGGTGCTGGCACAAATACTGCCTGCTTGTGCTGGCACAAATACTGCCAGTGATGCTGGCACAAATTACAACACACATCCAAGTTGCGCCAGCTGACTGGTTATTCTACCACTGTTTGAAATATTAAATCACCAAGTGTGTCTTCTTTCTTCCCACACACAGAATATTATGTTTTGTTTACAGTGCTAAAAATAGGAAGAGACATTTTTATCTCATTCGCTACAATAGTGTGACGAATATATGAAAATTACCTTTCTCTTTCTTTCTCTTTCTCTTTTATATATTCAATAATTGTGACTATTATAAATATAAAGTGTATTTCATATCATTAATAATTTGTGACATGTTCTAATGGATTTGCTCTGAATGAGCAACTAGTTTTACAAGAAGCATGTGCTCTTGTTTATAAACATTGCTTAATTTATACTACTATTGATCAATACTGGAATATTTCATGTATAATTCATTAGTTTAAGGCGTGAGCCGATGTGCGCAGCCAATTATATGGTTGTATATGCGCGCATAACTTTCTTTAAATGCGCAGCCGTAGACTATAAATAGGCCGTGCATATTTTACTGGGCCACCCAGGTACATGATTGACAGTTTTGGCAGGCGATAGCGTTACGTAAAAGGACTGTCAAGATGATGTTTTTCTGCCCCACATGCCACTGCGGCTTCACCACAGCGGTTGAGTTCCAACAACATATGAAAGTAAAACATGAGTTAACCACGACTTGGAAGTGCAACTTTTGTTCGTATGAATCACCAAACCTCGGAAATATCAAGAAACATTACAGCAGGACCCATAAAGTTTCAGCTAAGGAAACTAAATCATGTGAACTTACTAAGTCAGGGATATAAGTTCTACGGAATAGACAAAAAGGTTACAGTTGGAGTAGGCGAAAAGTTAGCAAGAAAGGAGAGAGAGGGATTGGTCAGAAGAGAGAGCCCAGAACAACCCCAGTTAAAAAAATCAAGGATCCCTAAGTCAATAATTTGTGTCCCCCCGCAGTGTTCTTCTCCTCCCCCCGTCTCTATGGAAGTTAATATGGAACAACTGTTACAGCTGAAATTGGATCTCGGCCTGAACTCCTCATTTTCATCTTTTGACATTTCATCGCCCAAGCTTAGTTCTTCTTCTTATCTACCACCAATTACAGCCCCAGAACGCACCTCCACCCCTCAGCCCGCCTCTGCAGTTTCATCGCCCAAGCCTAGTTCTCTTTTACCACCAATTTGCTCCGCTCCAGTAGACCCCTCGACCCCCCAGCCCCCCAGCCCACATCAGTTACTTTGGACAATATTCGCGTAATTAAGACCCCTGCTGATGACGGATATGAAGACATCCAGGTTAGAATTAGGAATACGGGAACCAGCAAACTTACTATTAGGACAATGACAATTGTAACTGAAAGATCTTATTATGTTTTGGAGAAGGAAAGACGAGAGATACAGACTCGCACATATTATTTCGAGAATGAGGAATAATTAATTATATTGTTGCTATTGTGTATACATTTCTGAAAATATTAATTTAATATGTACTTCAGCTACTGGTTGCTGGGACAGCAAGTTAAAAAGAGGGGGGATAGTGTGACGAATATATGAAAATTACCTTTCTCTTTCTTTCTCTTTTATATATTCAATAATTGTGACTATTATAAATATAAAGTGTATTTCATATCATTAATAATTTGTGACATGTTCTAATGGATTTGCTCTGAATGAGCAACTAGTTTTACAAGAAGCATGTGCTCTTGTTTATAAACATTGCTTAATTTATACTACTATTGATCAATACTGGAATATTTCATGTATAATTCATTAGTTTAAGGCGTGAGCCGATGTGCGCAGCCAATTATATGGTTGTATATGCGCGCATAACTTTCTTTTAAATGCGCAGCCGTAGACTACAAATAGGCCGTGCATAGGCTGGGCCACCCAGGTACGTGATTGACAGTTTTGGCAGGCGATAGCGTTACGTAAAAGGTAAATATAAATAGTGACTCATACGATGTTTACATATGCAAATTTGTCTAGGATTCTTCTAAATTGATAGAGTGAGAGGGGTGACTTTGTTTATTTTATTGTTCTATAGATCAATGCGGTCAGAATGGTGTATATTAAGAGAAGTTTTGAAGTAATGTTGAATGTGATATATTAAGTTGGAATTGTATCTATTTCGTCAGAGTGTGGAAAGTTTGGATAGGAAGAAACAAGAATAGAGTGTTCCGCATAGTGAATGGACGGAGCGTCCTTGTGAATTTGTCTCGGACGGTCAGTGCGACCTATTTTTAGAGGGACGGAACGTCGCATTATTGTTTGAGGGACCCAGTGTCTCATAAATGTCTCTAAATATTTATATGTGACTATAGTTTGAATTATTATTGAGATATCATTATACAAATACATGAAAGATGTTTTTATTATATACCATGTCTATTTTGTGTGATTATCTTCTTCTTTGTGAAGATAATTTTGCCATTGTTAGGGAATGAATCTGGAAATGGTCAACCTATTTTTGAGAGAGAGATATTGCTCTTTGGTGTCCCAATTGATTAATTTGGACACATAAAATTGAGTGTGACTCAGGTCGTTGGGCAGACTGACAATCTGTCCCAAATGCGGTCATATCTCATGTCTAGCCATTTCTAATTTCATTTCTGTGGCCAGTATAATATTGAACTATGAGTGATAAGAAATATTTTATTGATCTATAACATTTGTTGTGTCTCGATTTCTCCTATAGATTATTACTTGATACAACAAACATAAACATGAACTTTTGGAAGAGGAGGCTTTGGGCCTTTGTGACATAAATTAGGCCAGAAAGTCACCAGTGCCTCTGTAGTTAATTTTTCTCTTTTAATGTTTTAATATTGTATAACACTTTAAATTGACAATACATTTACTTGGTCTAGAAGGCGTGATACATAGATTAAGTTATCTTTTAATGTTGTTTACATGTATTTAGTATGGTATAACGCTTAAATTTATGATACATGTTATACTTGGTCTAGAAGGCGTGATATTTTGTAGATTAAGATTAGAGACAGTTTGTACAGGAAGTATATATAAATGAGACAGTTGAGAAAACACATTTCTTTTATATCTATAGTTTGACATTTTATTCAATGTCAA
This sequence comes from Mesocentrotus franciscanus, assembly GCA_037976565.1. Lineage (NCBI taxonomy): Eukaryota > Metazoa > Echinodermata > Echinoidea > Camarodonta > Strongylocentrotidae > Mesocentrotus > Mesocentrotus franciscanus. The sequence goes on from CP137666.1 coordinate 39,186,791, forward strand.
TGAATATATAACAGTTTGTAGTGCAATGAGTGCAATTCTTCCCCCTTCCCTTCCCCATTCTTCCTTCTTCTGTCTTGGACAGGACATTGTGTCCTTGGAATTGGAAATGGACACAATGGACATTATATGTATAGACAATGCATGGGCTTGTCTCGATGAGGACCTAGTGTCCTTGGAATTGGAGATGGACACAATGGACATTATATGTATACCGGTAGACAATGCATGGGCTTGTCTCGATGAGGACATAGTGTCCCTGGAATTGGACATAGACACATTGGACTTGTGTCTTCTCTTCTTCCTCTTCCCCTTATTCCATTGTATTGCACTCAGTACTTGTATATAGCATGACATGTATATTATAGAATTACATTGTATAGTGGACAGTTGAATGTGTACACTCGTAGCTAATTAATTAAATAGCTGTAAATTACGAGCCCACCTAATATCAGGCAATTGTTACTTTTACTATATAATTATGAGGTGCGAACTTAAGACAGTAAGGTACGAATTCAATGGAATACCGGTTATCTTTGAATTTAGAAAGCTAGTTCTTATCCAAGTACATTCTGGTGTAGTAAGTTATAACTAGGAGCTAATAACTCGAGGCTAGATTATAACAGAGATGATGGAATTTAAGATGTACAATGCTTAACCGACAAAGTGTGTTAGCTTGTTTACATAGAGGGGTGGAAAGACCATAGAAAAGCCTAGTTGGAAGGGTGAATTGGATTAATGTTTCATTCTTATAGAATGGTGACGATAGACGGACACAATGATTAAATAGGTGTCAGGCGTTGGTAGATAATTGTGTGTCAAGTGGTAGGAGTAACTGAAGTACCGGTTTAGTCAGTTCAGAATAGGATTACTTGATATAAGAGTTGGAAAGAATAGTTAACTTTGGTCTAACAGCCATTGTGGTTAGTAAAGTTCGATACCAAAGCCTCTAAGTATGCAGTCTAAACTACATGTACTAGATTAAGTGTGGACATCTTGTAACTACATGTATATAGCTTCGAAATATTGTATAAATTATACAATCAGTAAAACATTTATATTGATTAATTAGTGTACATACACATGTGTAAATAGTAGCACTCATCATAAGTAAAGTTCATGGAAGTATTTCTATCTTTGTTGAGATTTTTACAGTTCTTATAGTTATATTGTTAAACAGTTGCCTGGAAATGGCTTATTGAATAATAAATTCTTTATTTGACTTTAAATTGATTTCAAGTTATAAATCTTGTTAGTCTGGTTTGCCTAGTAAATTGGTGTACGAAATCTAGAGTAGATTTGGAACTACTATAGAATTTAAGAGGATATTACTTTTTCTAAGCAAGAACACAAAGACTTCGTCTGTATATTTCAGACAAACTGACTCAGGTCATCGTGCCTTATAAACCGCTCGAAGTGTGAAAGGGAATAAGATACTATTTTTGTTATCTACTGAGTGACTGAGTGAAGGACTTATTGATACGACACACAGAAACGAACGAATGGGACATGATTATGGCCTAAATGATGCATGAGACTTGCGAGAGAGACAGAATCATGATTAGTTCCTACTTTTGATATTTTATTATCGGCAGTGAGAATAATACTCACCTATAAAAGGATGGAAGTTATTGTGTAGTGGTTTGAGACTCTAGAAGCTAACTTTGAGGGAAAATGGCCAAATCAATGCAGATTTTTCCCAGGGAGTGAAACAATGGTGTTGCACGTGGTGAGAGACAGATTGGAAAGGGCGAGACAGAGCGCCCCAAAAGGAAAACTATTGTCATACGTCACAATGAGTTTAAGCGTATACTAGTAGCAAGAGGCATGGTCTAGTTTCATTGGGAATTTGTGTATGTATGTGAAAGTGTATCAGATTACAGAATGAATTTAAACACACAAACTGTGTTGTTTTGGAGATCCTAGCGCTCCAGATTTAAAGACTAGGTGGTGGCAGCAACCGTCAGAATTATGAAGTATCTCATGGTATAGGAGACTGGCATAAAAGTGGTTATTAATGTAGTCTTCTTTCCAGACCCGTTTTTTACTTGTATTCCCTATATTAATAGATTTCGCTACAATGGTGGGATTTCTATTTAACCTAACCTACCCCCTAATTTCGCTACAATGGTGGCAGGAGAAAGCCAAGTTATATAGCGATGGGGAGGATTTCGTTACAATATGTTAAAAAATTACAATGATGGTTATCAGAATTTATTTCACAAGTTTTTTCTATAAAAAGGACCTTTCAGTAAAAACTGCCTGGTGTGATCGTAAGAAATAAATATATCAAATATATCAATATTTCGGGTAGGCCTACTTAATAGATTCAACAGTTGATATGTATTTCTATTGATTATAACTATATCTATCTTACTTTACAGGATATAGTTAAGGCTAAGATGAAAGAGTTGAGAATGGCCGGGAAACACTTCACCGATGTGTCATTAACAGGGAAGCGATGAGAGTAGTGGAGGCTCTGAAGAGCCAAACTTACTTTGATAGGGAGGAGATAAAGAAGGAGATGGAGGAGGAGCAGGAGGATGTAAAGAAGGAAGAGTACGAAAAGGAGGAGGAAGAGAAGGATAAGGAGGACGAGGAGGAGACGGAGGAGGAAGAAGAGGACAAAGAGGGAGAGGAAAAGAAGAACGGGGAGAAGGAGAATGGGGAGAAGGAGGAGGAGAAAAAAGAGGAGAAGAACGAGGAGGACGAGGAGAGGGAGAAGAAGGAGGGGGAGGAGGAGGACGAAGAGAAGAACAAGGAGAAGAAGGACGGGGATAAGGAGAATGGGGAGGAGAAAGACGAGGAGGACGAGGAGCAAAAGGAGGAGGGGAAGAACGAGGAGGACGAAGAGAGAGAGATGGACGAGCAGACGGAGGAGGAAGAAGAGGACAACGAGGGAGAGGAAAAGAAGAACGGGGAGAAGGAGAATGGGGAGAAGGACGAGGAGGAAAAAGAGGAGGAGGGGAAGAACGAGGACGAGGATAGGGAGAAGAAGGAGGAGGGGGAGGAGAAGGAGGACGAGGAGAAGAACAAGGAGAAGAAGGACGGGGATAAGGAGAATGGGGAGGAGAAAGACGAGGAGGAAAAAGAGGAGGGGAAGAACGAGGAGGACGAAGAGAGGGAGAAGGACGAGGAGGAGGTTGAATGTGACGACGATACACAACTGCCAGATTTTGGATACTTCCAGGTTTGTTCTTTATCTTGTCCCCTTGCTTTTTCAAACTACTTTCTTGAAGAAATCTTTAGAGTAGAAAAGTAAATTGAACATGATGTTCTAGAATACTGAACTTGAAAAATGAGAGTAGTGGAGGCACTGAAGAGCCAATCTTTCTTTGATAGGGAGGAGATAAAGGAGAAGATGGAGGAGGAGCAGGAGGATATAAAGAAGGAAGAAGAGGACGAAGAAGTGGAGGAACAGAAGGATAAGGAGGACGAGAAGGAGGATGAAAGATAAGGAGGACGAGAAGGAGGATGAAAGAGCTGAGAATGGCCGGGGACACACTTCAGCGAAGTGTCATTAACAGGGAAGCGTGAGAGTAGTGGAGGCACTGAAGAGCCGATCTTTCTTTGATAGGGAGGAGATACAGAAGGAGATGGAGGAGGAGCAGGAGGATGTAAAGAAGGAAGAGGAGGAAAAAGAGGAGGGGAAGAACGAGGAGGAGGAGGAGGAGTTTGAATGTGACGACAACGATACACAACTGCCAGATTTTGGATACTTTGAGGTTTGTTCTTTATCTTGTCCCCTTGCTTATTCAAACTACTTTTTTGAAGAAATTTTTAGAGTAAAAAAGTAAATTGAACATGATGTTCTAGAATACTGGCCGTTTCACAATACAGTTTAATCAATCGTACATTGTTTTTTAAATCTGTTTTGGTAATATGAAATAAAAAACAAATAATGAAAAGAATCACAATAAATCAAATTAGTAATGACTTTTCACAGGGACAGAGAACCGTGTAGGCCTACATGTATGTAAGTACAGGCAGTTTTTGCAGGATAAAATTTGTGAAACACTTTCACTAGTAAAAACATAATCTCAGCATTTTTATTCAAAAATTCAATAAAGAAATAAAATACTTTTCTTTGGCAAAATCTGCAACTCTTTGCTATTTACTATAATAATTTTGTATGTGTTTATTTATCAAAACAGTTGAGAAGATCAGACAAAACTAGGATGACCATCCAAAGACATAGCAGTTTGCCGCCACCATCAAGTGTTACTTAAATAGTGACCAACCCATCGAAAACGAAAGCATACTTTTGGATGGCTATAACAACCTTAACACACCACACCAAGTTTTTCCCCATGATATCACAACAGAATTGAATCAATCAAAACTAAATGATGAAGAAAGCAGTATTGATGAGGACATGGAAAAGAGGAGGCTACAATGGCTGGCGAATAGGAAATCCACCATTCCTTCTGTCTATGTCCAACAAGAACTGCAGTCCGACACACAACCAAGAGAGATTGATATCGATTCTGTAGTAGCAAGGAAAAAAAAATCCTTGGATGCGCTAAAGCTAAGGAGGGCGCGAGCAGGTCCAACATTGACACGCTGCACAATGCAGAACACCAGATTTGGGAGGGAGAGAGAGAGAGAGAGCGAGAGATGGATGGATGGAGAAAATAAGCATATTGCAAAAATAAATAATCATAGGGCTTATCTGGTACAACCAAATACCGTTTCAAAAACTTCTCTTTTTGTGTCTGTAAAGAGAGCAAATAAAGTGGCTTCTGTAACGCCTGTTTTTATTTTTATTTTTAGGTTTTTCGTATTTAGGTCGATTATATCGAGTTATGGAATGAATATCCAAAATGAGCTACGACGTCACAGAAATGAACCAAGAGGCAAAAATATTTCAAATTTGATTATCTTTTGTTGGTTACAAATGAAAGGATAAGCACAACAGTTGGGGATATATCTATCTTATCTATAACTCAACAAAGAGTACATTAGACATAACAAATGTCAATTACTGATATGATAACAATGACGGCTGTGGTGGTTGTAGTGAAGGTGATGGCGTTCGTCATAATGATAATTATGATGATGACGTTGATAATGATGATAATGATGGTGATTATGACGATATTGATGATTATGATGACGACGATGATAATGGTGACGATAATAATGATGATAATGATGGTGATTATGACGATAATGATAATGACGATGACAATGAGTATAATGATGATGATATTAGATAATGGTTAAAGTTCTTGTGGTGGCAGTTGTGATGGTGATTTTATTTTTTTATTTTTTAGAAAACAAAAAAAATTATAAGACCAATGGACTTCTGTAAACTGAATGACCAGATAATTCATTTGTAATTAGTAAGACAAAATAATGTCAGCAGGTACGGTACAAGAATCTCCATGGAACCTCTCTTTACTTAAAAAAAAGGCAGTCTGTAATGAATTTTGGATTAGGGTGACGCGAAACTTTTTATTTCTCAAAAGGGTGCCGTGACTATAAAATGGTTGAAGAACGCTAAGCTAATCCGTAACAAAAATGGGTCATTGTACCATAGTCACAGGAGATGACATCTGAATATACATTTTAAAAACATGATAAACGTTTATGAAATAAACTTTTGTGAATTCTTCAATTTTCCATATTTCCCTAATATAGAGATAGAGATAAAGAGAGATAGAGATAAAGAGAGAGCGAGAGAGAGAGAGTAAATCATAAACTTCTGCGTCGGTGTATAGCTGGACCTTTTAGAAAACGAGTTTGGTCATATGTTTTGCTTCTAGCCACACCTCTCTAAACTTTGCTTTTCTTTAAAAAAGAAATTGTATGAGTAAAATCATAAACAAACGGGATAAAACATTTTATTTCCATATTTCTATAGAAATCTTGCCCTCAAAATAAAACCTGCACTGATAAGTGGTATATTTTGAAACGTTTGTCTAGCAAATACTATGATGAAGTTGGAACATTTCGTTTTCTAACTGTTAAGTGATGGGAGCCACAAATTCGCCCAACATTTGATGGCAAAATTTCACTCAAATTGTATCATAATGTGATAAAAGATGTCATTTAAGAAACACTTCTGCAAAGATCCCCAAATGTGTTTGAAGAGAAAAATTGATAAAAGAAAATATAATTTTGGTTTTCTGTTATACGCAGAAAACCTAAATTTTGTATTCTTTCATCAATATTCGACTTAAAACATATTTGTTTTGAAAATCCTTGCAGAAATGTGTCTTAAATGACATCCTCTTTCACATTATGATACAATTTAAGTGAAATTAAGCCATTACATTTTTTTTTACTGTTGGTAGGACAGGTCTATAGCAACTACTCCGAAAGTAAGGATGCCCTGAGAAGTTCACCGAAATGATAGAGTCACTACACACGGGTATGATGGCTAAAGTCAAGGAAACAGGCGAAACATCCGATAGCTTCCCTGTAAGTAACGGTGTAAAACAAGGATGTGTGTTGGCCCCTACGCTGTTCTCCATCTTCCTCTCGGCGATGCTGGAGGAGGCCTTTGCGGACTTTGAGGAGGGTGTATACATACAATCACGTCAAGACGCCGACCTCTTCAATGTCGCACACTTCAAAGCTAAGACGAAGTCTACACAGATTCTCGTGAGGGAACTCCTCTTTGCAGATGACGGTGCTCTTGTTGCTCATACACCAGAGCAGATGCAACATATTATAGATGTATTTTCATCAGCATCAAAGAAGTTCGGTCTACAAATAAACATCAAAAAGACTGAAGTACTATTCCAACCAGGGACAGACCATTCGAGAGGAGGAGGAGATCCTTGTGGATGGGACAGCTCTAAACCAGGTAGATGGCTTCACTTATCTCGGCAGCTCTATATCCAAAGACGGGCGCATCGACTCTGAGCTGGTGAAAAGAATGTCAAAGACCAGCAGTGCCTTTGGTAGACTGCGAATCAGGCTATGGAACAACCATCATGTCTCAACAAGAGTTAAGTGCAAAATATACAGGGCTATCGTCCTATCCACTCTCTTGTACGGTGCGGAAAGCTGGACTCTTTACAAAAGTCAAGTAAAGAAACTTCACGCTTTCATGATGAGACACCTCCGAGCAATCATGAGAATTACATGGATGGACAAGGTGACCAACAAAGAGATTCTAGAGCGAGCAAACCTGCCTTCTATGGAGGACCTGCTCATCAGGAAAAACCTACGATGGACAGGCCATGTCATCAGGATGCCCTCTGAGAGGTTACCGAAGCAAATACTATTCTCGCAACTACCCGCTGGCGAAAGAGGGATTGGTCAACCACGGCTTCGCTACAAGGACACGGTCAAGCGGAACCTTAAGCGAAGGCAAATCGAAATCAAGACTTGGACAACTGCTGCAGGCCAGCGAGCTGTATGGAGAACAGCTGTAAAGTGAAAGCAGGGACTCCCACCTCCCTGGTGAAAGTGAAGGCGGTCATTGTCGCTTCGCGACAGACAGCTACTACTACTACTACTACTACTACTACTACATTTTTGAGGCTCCCAACACTTTAGAGGGGCTTTATGGAAAAACATGTCACTGGTTTTAAAATAGCTACCTCGGCCTTGACATAAATAAATTGGAAGACCCATCACGTTGTGTCAAACAATATTAACATTTCATATACAGGGGAAAATTAAAATAAAATATAAAATGTGACAGTTCAGATTCCTCGTGTTGACCTTCATCCTATTGTTAAGTCATTATAAAGTATACACCTCTGATACAAACCTTTAGAAGAAAAAAAAAATAAGGCTGTATGGTTATCAATTGTGTGCATCGCAGATCAGATCCATATAAAAGGTTTCATGACATCAATAGGCCTACCTCGAAAGAGGATATAGGAGAAAAAGAAAAATGTTGATATAGCATTGAATATTTTCAAAAGTGTTCAAAGGTCTTTTTGTTCACTGGTGGGAAGGGAACCCTGTCTGTCATACCCACATCTGGTACATGTCTTAAATATGAATTGCTTTCAAAGCTATGGACAGTTGTGCATCATAGCATGCCTTATCTAATTCATAATACCACACATTGCTTAGGGTGACGAAGCCCCTCCCACATTCTGTTATTTGCAACCTTGAATATCCCTCTGTAACACATTCTGAAAGGATACCCCAACCAGGGAGGTGTAACTCCCACCTCCCTGCCCCAACCCATTCCAAAATTTTCTAGTAATATCTCTCAGTGTGATATCTTGATAATTTACTATTCACTCCATTATGATGATGTATTATAATTTCCAAAAATTATAATCAAAATGGTAGATTAAAAATAAAAATCTTCGTGATCTTCGAGGGGACAGAAATTTGCTAAAAGCTTAAATCTACTGCCATTCTTTCACAATAACACCAAATCATCTAAAAATGTCACAAGCATGGATGCGCATGCATTATGACGTCAGAGTCAGAGTGCGCTAGGTTACGTTTCGCGTTGTGTGTATGGTGATTCCTCTGTATATTGTATTGACCAGTGTTCTATTCAATCACTTGCGAATATCATCGGTATATTGAGTTCTTTACTTAGTATTCGAATTTGCTTTTTTTGCTTTGAATAAAAATGGGATGCATACGCAGCAAACCAATTCATCGTCAGGATGAAAACCAGGACGGTTACGTCTTCGACAAAGTACTGGATTCAAGCTGAACATCGTCGAAGAGAGTAAATCTTTCGAAAGGATTGGAGATGGTATGAAATGAAACTTGACAATTCGAAGTTCATGACATATCGATGTATATACAATTACTGAATTATAGTTCGGTACAAATTGGGAGGATTGCGTTCGTATGAGAGAGAGTGAGAGAGAATCAAAGAGTAAGGGGGGCAGGAAGGGGGGCAGGAAGGGGGGGGGGCACTCCCAAGGAAGTAATATTCGTATCTAACTTTGATAACCACTGACAAGGAAAGGGATCTTTCTTCGAAAAGTGAAGATCAAGTAATTTTTGTCCAACCTTTTATTTTTCTTCATATTTCCACATATAGAATTTGCGCTATTAATATTCACATTGTACAACTAGCTAATTGTATAGTCAAAGCCCCCCTTTTTTGTTAATAATTAAAAAAAAAAAACTTTTAAGACCAATCTGCCTTTGAAAACTGATAGACCAATTCATTAATTTTGTTTGGTATTAGTAAGACAAAATACAGTACGAGAATCCCATAAACTTATCTTTAACTTTTGTTTTAAAAACATTTATACATGGGTTATAAAGGTTTCTAAACTGACAACTTTAAACATTACATTTATGTTATAATCTTATTATGTTAGACGGTTTAAATAATATTTTTTTCTCAAGGATTTTCCTCTACTGCCTTAGACTTGGGGGCCGGATGGACAGAGAGTTGTGCTGATGACAACACAAAGGAGAAATCAGTTGATGATTATGCCCTGGCAAAGAGAATGCAACTTCTGAGGGTATGTTACCTTCATCCCCTTCTCTAATCTCTTGTTCTTTCTTTCTTCATCTCTGTTCCTGTCACTTTCCAACTTTCCCCCTCCTCTTTCTACATCTTCTCTCTCCCACTCTTCATTCTCCCATTAATGTATATGTTTTTTTGGTGGGGGGACGTCAAAACATCGTGCTTATTTTCATTCTGTTTCAAGGACATTATTTATCCCGTTTCAACAATTCTCATGTGAAAAAAAAATTAGGATACTGGTTACAAAGATGATTAATAAAGTAAACACCGTGAAAAGCCGTCCCGAAATTTCTCAGATCTCATAAACTTATGCAAATAATCGTAAGCAGTCGTAAGAAATCGTAAGTTAAACAAAAGTAAGTTTTAATTGAGCAAGCACTCCTATGGCTAATTTTTTGTTTTTAATTCTAACAAGTTATCATTACCTTTCATATACTGTATGTTATTCCACAGGATATTGCAGAACTTCAGATGACACAGCTCAGACTGGCTCGTGACAGGTTTCACCGGTCCATCATCCAAAGGGATGCCAGGAGAGTGGTTGCATCACTGAAGAGCCATCGATTCTACGATGAAGAGTCTGAAGACATCCAGACTAATGGAGAGATGTCTTTGACGGTGGATGATGCTACCGAGCTGACGGAAAACAAATCAAAGGACAAATTGCCGGCAAAGGAAGTTACAATCTGGCTTCTTGACGTCGTTCTCAACAACATCGATTATGACGCTCAGAAGGTTGAGGAAGAGGAGGAGCAAGAGCAGGAGGAGAAGTGTGACGACGAAGATACAGAGGTGCCTGATTTGGGCTTTTTCCAGGTTTGTCCAGTTTGCTTCTTCATACCTTTTGAAAAGTGGTTATAAGATTAGCTAAAAAATTGAACGAAAACACGGACTGTACAACTATTTCCTGTGGACTATACTTATAATGAACAATCGTGAACATTATTGGTCACAGCCTTTTGATAACTTGTTTAAAAATTACGATGATGGTTATCAGAATTTATTCCACAAGTTTTTTTTATAAAAAAAAAACCACTTCAGTAATAACTGCCTGGTGTAATCGTACGAAAAAAATATTGATATATCAATATTTCGGGTAGGCCTACATAATAGATTCAAGGTTGATAGTATTTCTATTGATTATAACTATATTTAACTAACTTTACAGGATATAGTTAAGCCTAAGATGAAAGAGCTGAGAATGGCCGGGGAAACACTTCACCGATGTGTCATTATCAGGGAAGCGATGAGAGTAGTGGAGGCTCTGAAGAGCCAATCTTACTTTGATAGGGAGGAGATGGAGGAGGAGCAGGAGGATGTAAAGAAGAAAGAGGACGAAAAGGAGGAGGAAGAGAAGGATAAGGAGGACGAGGAGGAGACGGAGGAGGAAGAAGAGGACAAAAAGGGTGAGGAAAAGAGGAACGGGGAGAAGGATAATGGGGAGAAGGACGAGGAGAAAAAAGAGGAGGAGAAGAACGAGGAGGACGAGGAGAGGGAGAAGAAGGAGGGGGAGGAGAAGGGGGACGAAAAGAACAAGGAGAAGGACGGGGATAAGGAGAATGGGGAGGAGAAAGACAAGGAGGACGAGGAGCAAAAGGAGGAGGGGAAGAACGAGGAGGACGAAGAGAGGGAGATGGACGAGCAGACGGAGGAAGAAGAGGACGAGGGAGAGGAAAAGAAGAACGGGAGAAGGAGAATGGGGAGAAGGACGAGGAGGAAAAAGAGGAGGAGGGGAAGAACGAGGAGGACGAGGATAGGGAGAAGAAGGAGGGGGAGGAGAAGGAGGACGAGGAGAAGAACAAGGAGAAGAAGGACGGGGATAAGAGAAATGGGGAGGAGAAAGACGAGGAGGAAAAAGAGGAGGGGAAGAACGAGGAGGACGAAGAGAGGGAGAAGGACGAGGAGGAGGTTGAATGTGACGACAACGATACACAACTGTCAGATTTTGGATACTTCCAGGTTTGTTCTTTATCTTGTCCCCTTGCTTTTTCAAACTACTTTCTTGAAGAAATCTTTAGAGTAGAAAAGTAAATTGAACATGATGTTCGAGAACACGGGTCGTTTCACAATTACGGTTTAATCAATTGTACATTGTTCTTTAAATCTGTTTGGGTAATATGAATTAAAAAAGAAAGAAAATGAAATGAAAACAATCACAATAAAGATCACAAATTAGAAATGACTATTCACAAAGAACCGTGTATGTAAGTACAGGCAGTTCTCGCAGGATCAAATTTTGTGAAACACTTTTACTAGTAACAACATAATCTCGGCATTTTTTATTTAAAAAATCAATAAAGAAATAAGTTACTTTTCTTTGGCAAAATCTGCAACTCTTTGCTATTTACTATAATAATGTTGTATGTGTTTGTTCATCAAAACAGTTGAGAAGATCAGACAAAACCAGGATGACCATCCGAAGACATAGCATGTTGCCGCCACCATCAAGTGTTAATATTGACCAACCCATCGAAAACGAAAGGATACTTTTGGATGACTATAACAACCTTAACACACCACACCAAGTTTATTTCCATGATAATACAGCAGAATTGAAACAATCACAGCCAAGTGATGAAGATATCAGTACTGATGAGGTCATGAAAAAGAGGAGGCTTCAATGGCTGGCGAATAGAAAATCCAAAACCCCTTCTGTCCATATCCAACAAGAACTGCAGTCCGACACACAACCAAGAGAGATTGATATCGATTATGTCATAGGAAGGAAAAAATTCCCGTGGATGCGCTAAAGCTAATTGGGGGTTCAACATTGACACGCTGCACAATGCAGAACAGAAGTTAAAATGGGATATGGTCACTATGGTCATTAATGCATTGATTAAATGAACACCAGATTTGGGAGGGGGAGAGAGAGATGGATGGATGAAGAAAATAAGCATATTACAAATAGCCTAAATAAATCATTGTGCTTATCTGTTACAACCAAATACTGTTTCGAAAACTTGTCTTTTTGTGTCTGTAAGGAGAGCAAAATAATAAAGTGGATTCTGCATCGCCTGTTTTTTTTTTTAAATTTCGTTGTTTCGTATTTAGGTCGATTATATCGAGTTATTGAATGATTATCCAAAATGAGCTACGTCACAGAAATGAACGAAGAGGCAAAAGTATTTCAAATTTGATTATCTTTTGTTGGTTACAAACGAAAGGATAAGCACACGAGGCGGGAGTATATCTTTCTTATCTACAACATTAGAGTATTAGTAAGCAAATAATTACCGTTGGTGAAGGTGATGGGACAAACTATCACTCCCGAAGCGATCTGGATTTGCTTCGGAAAGATAGCATATACATTCAGATCGCCGAGGAAGTGATAGTTTGCCATCGCCTGAAACCAAAATGTGATTATTTGCTTTATATTCCACATCGGAAATATTTCACTGGTAGGGTCTACGAGAAAGACAATCTAACTGTTTAGGCCTACACTAGTACAGGTAGTTCAACAGTTACTAGACTTCTACATCTAGTACCACTACTAGTCTAGATTCCGTGTTACTTAATACTCGTTAGTTTTTATTTTCTGTACGATGCCGATGGCATGATGAGGGGGGTAGGTTTGCCCTAGGCCTACTTACCAACAATGCTATTCCAATGAAGATGAGGGGATTGATAACGACTTGTTCAACGTAGTTTGCACAGCAGCAGAAATGGCAGGAATTGGTGCTTCAGGGTCTCAACCTGGCCCATCTGAAATTGTTCAACAGGAAATTGAAATTGAATATGATGCTAAGAATATTACACCACTTCAAAGAAGAATCAAAGGGGCCGAGTCTGTGGATTTGTGTAGAATACTAGCTATGAAGCAGTTACAAGAACTCAAAACAATCTCAAGTAAACTGGATGCTGTTATTTGCCTCCTGAATGCTCGAAATAACAAAAAATAAATAAATTTAATTAGATGAACATAGCTCTAAAATATTATGACAATTGTTCTATATAATTCAACTCAATGTAGAACTACTAAAAAATACTTTTTTAAATAAATAATTTCTTAATATTACATGAAAAACATACAACTCTAGATTTCTGGAAGAAAGCAATTTGCTTTTATGAACATAACCTGAAGTTTTTGAAATATGAATATTAAAAACCCTAATGAATATAAATTCACTAGTGAAGATAATAGTTTGGATAATATTTATGATTAATAATGAATTTTATGAGACAGTTTTTGTAGTAGTAGTAGTAATGGTTTATTGAAATAAAAATCAATCGCGGCTCGAAAGCCGAATTACAGGTTTTGTACAATAGAAGAAGCAAACATCAAAATTACAAGAAACAAAATAGGTAATAACATGTAATGATCAAAGCAATGAAATCATAATGACAAAGATTAACTGAAAATAACAGAAATTCTTTTCTTACATGCAGTGCCAGTCAGCACTCGTTGACTACACCACTACAACCCTATTGCTATTATTATTACTATTTTTATTATTATCATTATTTTAAATCTATTTTTAGTATCAATAGTATGATTACAATAATTTATATCAATTTTGTTACTATGATTACTATTCACAAATATTCATAAATATTAAATAGTTTACTCAAAATATTGCACTTAAATTAAGTTCAAAGTACATAAAAATGTCAAAGTACATACAAATGATTTTAAACATGTAAAAGGTACAAGGGCAATTATAAGGGTTATAATGCAATAATCAGACTAGGGTGAGTACATGTAGACGTTCTGACAGGAAGGTTATTTAAAAATTGTGGGTAAATGCTTGTCCTAAGCAAATGATACAATAATAATGCAAATATATTTAAATACAAAATAAACTTGAAATGTCATCTAAAGTCGGTATTTGAAGGCCATGCAAAACATAAGTTTGTCAAAGGGCATACTTAAGTAAAAGGAAAACAATTAAAGCTGAACAATATCAATGCATTAAAAAAACATAATTAAGATGCAATTGTGGTTTGCTGTTAAAATAATTTACGTAAAGTTCATTTCGTGAAACATTGCAGTCAATTTAAGAGTGATTTCCAAGTTTTTATTGAATAGTATAGGCCCTAACACAAAATTGCAGAATCAAATTAGGAAAATTAAAAAAAAAGAGAATGTACCAGCACGACCTTTATATCATAATATCACAGATGTGTTAAAATTCCAGTTAAAATTTAAATTGAATTCAAAAAGTCAATGAGGTATGGAAAATATAAATCACAAAATTTATGTGCATTGTCACATTTGCTTGACAGATCATGATAATTATATTTTCTGTGAAAATATGCAAATTAATCATGAATATGCACAAGATACAATGAACTGGTTTTTGAACTGGTAAAACAACTGGTATTCTACTGGTTAACTGGTAAATCAACTGGTAATCATCTACTGGTTTTAAACTGGTAAATCAACTGGTAATCATCTTACAGTTTTCAACTGGTAAATCAACTGGTAATCATCTGGTTTTCAATTGGTAAATCAACTGGTAATCATCTAATGGTTTTCAACTGGTAAATCAACTGGTTTTCAACTAATAATCATCTACTGGTTTTCAACTGGTAAATCAACTGGTAATATCAACTGGTCTCAGATATTTCTACTGGTTTCCAAATTGTATCAACTGGTATTAACTGGTACCAGTTGAGACCAGTAGATACCAGTTGGAAATCCTTACTGGTTTCAACTGGTAAATCAACTGGTAATCATCTACTGGATTTCAGCTGGTAAATCAACTGGTAATATCAACTGGTCTCAGATGTCAACTGGTATTTCTACTGGTTTTCAACTGGTAAATCAACTGGTACTCATCTACTGGTTTTCAACTGGTAAATCAACTGGTAATATCAACTGGTCTCAGATGTCAACTGGTATTTCTACTGGTTTTCAACTGGTAAATCAACTGGTAATCATCTACTGGTTTTCAACTGGTAAATCAACTGGTAATATCAACTGGTCTCAGATGTCAACTGGTACTTCTACTGGTTTTCAAGTGGTAATCATCTACTGGTTTTCAACTGGTAAATCAACTGGTAAATCAACTGGTCTCAGATGTCAACTGGTATTTCTACTGGTTTTCAACTGGTAAATCAACTGGTAATCATCTACTGGTTTTCAACTGGTAAATCAACTGGTAATATCAACTGGTCTCAGATGTCAACTGGTATTTCTACTGGTTTCGAAATTGTATCAACTGGTATTAACTGGTACCAGTTGAGACCAGTTGAGACCAGTTCAAACCAGTAGATACCAGTTGGAAATCCTTACTGGTTTCAACTGGTATCAACTGGAATTTCGACCTGGGACGCAGATCATCCACACACAAGCCGTGACTTCTCAGCACCCTGATCATGTACATTCTACCATTCGTTCGCTGGAGCATGTAGTCTACATGACACTGCCACTTGAGGTTGCTTTGTAGTTTCACTCCCAAAACTTTCAGTGTCCAAGGTTTCCAAGGGTTGCTCATTAATTCTGAACACTGGGGGATTAGGAGGTGATTTCATGAAGCACATTTGCATCGCTTCACACTTCACTGGGTTAAGAGTCATTCTGAATTCATGGGAAAACTGTACATCTTTACATTCTGTTGGTTTCATGAAAAGACCTCAAATAAGTTACTGTTAGCTGAAATCATTTCTAATTTCAGCACAAAAGGCGGATTTGTAGATCTAGTCTATATGCCCTCGTAGTTCTAACTTATTTTAATCCACGTACGTAGACCTAGACTACTCATGAAAAGAAATTGTTAAAGGTAAAGACCAGTTTTGGAAACGCCCCTCTCTCAAAAAATGAAATGGAAGCTCTCATTACCGATCATGTGAAAGAATACGTTTTGACTAATACGTGATGATACAAATTTTGCCGGGAAACCGTCTGCTAATTGATATAGATGTCTATTTGGTAAATTATTATATCTATTGTCTATTGGGACCAAATAGATATCGCGCACGTGGTCGCGTAGTCTCATAGTCATATAGATCTCGGCGCCTACATCTGTCTGTGTTGAGTGCTTGTAACTTTACCAAGACTGGGCCAAATTTCTTATCATTTTGATGATTCCAGAACCTTGCAGTACACACCAATACTTATATGCTAGATGATCAACCTTTTCTGATCGATTCCACAATGTTTCTTTCACAATGCAATCGCATGACCAGAACTGGTCTTTATCTTTAATGATGCGCCCTCTGACAGCAACACCTAAAGCCTAAAGGTTGGTCATGCTCCTCTCTTTCTCCGATGTCTTGCTCTACATTCTCCGTGTTGACTTCTGGTTCTACACAGATAAGATAAATTGCATAAATTACGTGTTGTTGGGTCTTAGGTTGGGCAAACATTATGTCTTGCCCAACCTAACAACACTAGTAAGACAAGAGTAAGACTAGTCTAGCAAGTACTAAGTCTAAGTAGGCCTAGGCCTACTAAGTAGCATACTAGAGGCTAGAGCTAGAGTACAGAATATAGAACAGTCCTATAATATAGACTAGGCCTACTAGTACTAGCTATTAGTACTACATGTACTACTAGGCCTAGATCTACAGGTAGTAGTAGTACAGGTCTAGACTCTTTCGTGAGAACTTGATATTATTATTAAGTTGAAGTCCTACCTCATTCTTTCGACGAACAAGAGCATCATCCATCATATCTCTGACAGCTCTAAGTCTAACAATACTTGTGTGGCTTAGCTCGGATTGCCTACCTTTGTTAGACACTGGTTATTAGTCCATAAAAGTCAAGTGCCGCAAACACTTTTTGGGGAGCTGTCAATGTCATTGCGTGACTTCTTTTTGTCTTTGGCACTATTGCCACTACTAGACCTAGGTCCTCCTTCAGTAGGTCAATCATCATTGGTGTAACCAACACCATGCCTTGAAAATCCGGCCGTGTCGTCAAAAAGATCAAAGGGGTTTGTGCGGTCTAGTCTCGATCTGAAGACCCTTTCTCTTTTTAGAGCCTGTTCGGAAGCCACTGCCATTAGCATTGCCAGGGGCGGATCCAGCCGGCGGCAAGTGAGGGGGCCTAAAAAGGGGCCCACTTCGCGCGAAAATTTGAAAATCGTGCCGGTCGATTTTTCGCTCGGGGCTTGGGGGTAGTGAGCACAAATTTTTTTTTTTGAACCCCCCCCTGGATCCGCCACTGAGCATTGCAGCCATATTTAGATGTGTGTGGTTGCTAATGGTAACACACAAAAGGCAATGCTAAATAAGAGCGACGATCTGGGGGGCGTTTCATGAAACAATTAGTCGGTGGTTTTCACCGACTAATATCATTTTCACCGACAATTTTTATTGTCACCGACTATTTTCCAGGCCTCTGATTGGTCAAATTTAGTCGGCGCCGACAGTTGTCGGTGGACAAATGTTGATGAAATGCCCCCCCGGATGCGATTTTTTTTCTTCCGTAACCCTAGTAACGCGTCGAAATTGCCAATATTGCCACTTGAGCAAAGACTATCAGTGTACTAGATGGTTTTTGTACGCATGCGCGTGGACTTGAACAGCTTTGTGTCTGTTCCACAGAGTTATACATTATCGCCAACATTGCCATCGGCATCGCGCATCGTTTAGCATATGTACATGGTCGTCTGCTAACACAGAATCAGATTCGAAGTGGACAACTGAAATTAAAATATTGTTTATTGGGTAATATGGATACACTGCTGGGTTAATTTGGGTTAATCCTTCCCCAACTTCACAATGACTGTGCTTAGGCCTTATGCCTTTATGGACATAATATTGGATTAAAAAAATGATTCATAAAGTCGTATTATGGGCTTCTTTTTAGTTTGCACGTAGATCAAGATCTATGATTATATTCCAGATGTTATCTTCAGCGCCGTAGCCAGAGTTTTTTTTTTTTTTTTTGGGGGCACATGTAATTGATCGACGTCCTGGGGAGGGGTCTATGAGGAGGGGTGTCTGATCTTGGAAATTTTGTTTGGGGGCACGTGCCCCTGGCTACGTGCCTTGTTATCTTAATATACATACATGTATGTACTCTTAATTTATCTGAGATATCGATGTACTAATTTATTTATTTATTCATGGTTAACACTGTTGATTGCAGCCACTGGCTAAAATACAGTTTACAAATGGGCCTATATTTAAAACAAATAATATACATTTGGCAATATGAAACGAGTCGATCATTCAGAGTACTATCACATTTGATTCCATTATCTGGTTTAAAGAGAAGGTTGAGTTCTGGGAATAGGTGAAACATAATTTGTTATCATTGTTATTATGCAAGTGTGGAAGAACATCAAATAAAACAAGGTTCCCTGAAAAGCATGGCTCTTCAAATGCCTTAATATTCTAAATATGGCATGTAACAGCATAAAAATCGGGACGGATTTTTATGCCATATGTTCGTGTAGTCCCATATACATCTTTCTGTGTACAGTGATTGTAACTTTACCAAGACTGGGCTAAATTTCGTATCATTTTGATGATTCCAGAACCTTGCAGTACACAGCAATACTTGTATGCTAGATGATCAACCTTTTCTGATCGATTCCACACCGTTTCTTTCACAATGCAATCGCATGTCCAGAACTCAACTTTATCTTTAATAATGCAAAGCAAAGAGACAAACAAAAGCTGAGAAGGGTTGTAAAACAAGCCAGCAAAATAATGAACCATACCGTTGACCTAGATGAAGTTTGTACGGAAAGAGTAGTTTCTAAGGCTCTATCCATTATGTCTGATCCAACCAGGGAGGTGGGAGTTATTCCACCTCCCTGATCCAACCCACCCTTAATGACCAGTACATACACATGAGAAGCGGACGAAGATTGAGATCTGTAAAAGCAAGAACTAGTCGCCGCATTAATTCATTCATTCCACTTTCCATAAGAGTTGTTAATGAAATCCAATAGAGAGAAGAGTTCTAAACGAAGACAAGAACGGTAGTGAATGTGAAAACTATGCAAATACCTTATAGACATGTTACACGAAAAAATGATTTGTTAGTATACTCACTTAAACTGTTGTACCCCCTACTGTTATACCATATCAAGGAATAATTAGAAAAAGTAAAAAAATACCTACTTTAGATTAGAGAGTATAAGAAGAAAAGAAAAGGGATGGTATATAAGAAGAGAGACAAAAGAAGAAGAAGGAAAAAGAAAGTAAAAAGTATATTCATCATGATCATGTATATTGAGTGTATACTAATAACAGGGCCTTGAGAATAAATCAGAAACGAGGTTGAACAAAGTTCAGACAAACATGAAGTATGTGTTTATTGTGAAGAAAACAAAATACAATTCACATGTATTTAATTAAGTAATTATGATTGTCAATTATATGTTGTACTTGGGAAATTTCTGTGAAGCAAGATTGTTAATGTAAATATAAACAATTATCCTTTAATGGACATAATAAATGAAATGAAATGAAATTATATATATTCACAGCTCATGAAATGCAAATGAATAATAATGTAAGCCTAAATCCACAGAGAGAAAGAGAGAGAGAGAGATCGGATATGGGAGAGAGAGGGGGGAGGGGAGAGAAAGGGGGAGAGTAATCGATTTTGATCGATAATTATCTCTAGATTAGGTTGATTTAATTAGCTTTATAAGGGAATTTCGAAATGCCATTAAACAAAACAAAAGATGTGCTATATCAAACAAACAGCAATTCATTCTCCCAGTCCATGCATGTACAAAATTGTTTTAGTATTGTTTAAATTGATTCATTTTTAAAACAGGATGTTCACTTTATCATTGCCAGCCATATATGTCTTCCTCATCACGTACCACCACCACCATCACAACTAATATTAACCAATCATTAACATCATTACTTATGATTACCATGCACGACCATGAACATCATTACTATCATTTCACAACTATCATCTTATCATCACCACCATGATTATCATTCCTATCATCATATCACCACAATCTATCCTTTTATCACCACCACTATCATTTTCTTTGTATCACCAGACCATCAACAACTTCATCAAATCTCTTACATATTTTTCAGCATCATCATCATCACTATCATCAGTCTAAATAAGCATTGCGACTGTTATTATATTCCTACTCCCTCCCTTCAATGCCCAACAACCTTAGAGTAAGTCGATGCAATAAAATGATGATGAGAAACAATTGAATATTAAAACATTGATTTTTTTATTATTTGTAAGAACACCAACAGAACCAGGGAATCAATATTAGTAATACATGTAGTAAACTCTATGGAAAACACACAAAGTTTAATTCCACGCGCATGCGTACAAACCTTCTTCTTCTTCTTCTTCTTGATTTGATTTTGTTTGGCAATTAGTCATGCACAGTTGACTATTTTTGCCACACACTATTTTATGAATTTTTTATTCACATATACATATATACATGCGTACAATTACATGTCATAAATGACTATTTTTAGAAATTTTCCCCCTCCATCCCCCTTGCTTATTTTATTTTATTTTTTTCTTCTTCTTTTTTTTTTTTGAGAAAATTATATTTACTCAACGAGACGGCCTAGCTCATTGTACGTATACGTACGGTACTTTACTTGTGTTTACGCGCGCGCAAATATCACCTCTGTATGCACATGACTGTGTACTTCGCACTCACCCCCACCCTTTTCAAAATGCCATCTTACCAGTCCTTGAGGTTCATTTCTCAGACTTTCGGTTTTAAACCTAGGTCACTCCGGCATAGGTGAGGGGGTGCCAGCTGGCATGTGATGCTAGGGTGATCACCGAAATTGTTAGTCCATCTAGTCCCCTGATAGTCTTTGCTCAAGTGACACTATTGTCAATTTCGACGCGTTAAGCTAGGTTACGGAAGAAAAAAAAATGGAGTTCCCAAAATCAGACGGAGGTACCGATTGGTTTTATCTTTTGACGGGTTTTTTCATCCCGCAATGAGAATAATTTATATACAGTTTATCATGTTCAGAATGAACTTAATGACATGAATCTTTTTCCGTTGGTAAAAAAATAGCCCTCTCCCTGCAAGAAACCGCCAGATATAGCCAGGATCAGGAGCGTTCAGTCAAAAAGTTCGCTACCATAGAAATTTTGACCAAATTGACGAAAAATAATCAATAAATGACGGTGCGATGGAACAACAAAATATCGTGATTTTTACATCACCATAAATAAGAAAGTCAAATTTTCTAATGCTTTTTCCGTTGGTGAACTAGGCCGATCGGATCAAAAGATGTAGTTGAAAAGGGGGGTTTTGGGCATATTTTTAAAGCTTTTCACGTCGGTGCGCGGTGTGTTTGAAGAGGTTGCCGCTTAAAGCCCAAGTCCACTCCAAAAATAACTTACTTTTAATAAAAGCAGAAAAATCAGACAAACCAATCAAAAAAAGTTTGAGCAAAATCGGATAACTAATAAGAAAGTTACAGTGAATTTTTGAAAAAGTATGTAAAACTATGGAACAATGAGAATCACGACACAAATTGCCAAGATGGTTATCAGTTTGTGACGTCATGTCCTCACAACTTAAAAAAACAATGGAAATCACTACACAAACTGCCAATTTGGTTATTAGTTTGTGACGTCATGTCCTCACTATTTATCAAGTGCTTTCATATGAATTTGTAACCCCCGATTTCTTTCGCCTAATTTGAAGCTTTTAATCAGCACGGGTCAGCTGTGCGCATACAGAACCGACTACGCGTACAATGTCCGCGCAGCTGTGCGGCTGAATCTGCTTGGCTCTGATTGGATCACTCTAGGTTCGCGACTGTTCTATTTAGAGCACGGGTGATTGAATAAAAAAAAAGGGAGTCTAATACTTAGTAATGGAGGTCTTATAGATGATGAATCAGTAATATGGCCAATATACACACATACACACAGTTCAATAGATTATTATTTTCCGTATGCAATGCATGAGAGAGTAAGCGCAATTATGATCCACGTTAAAAACCCCTTGATTTCCCCCGAGCAAGAATGGTACGACCCGGTCCGCTGGCTACCTACAGATTTCAGCGATCAAGAGGCACACACGTTAATCAATGGTGAAAAATGGAGTTCCCAAAATCAGACGGAGCTACCGATTGGTTTTGTCTTTTGACGGTGGTTTTTTCATCCAATGAGAATCATTTATATATGAAAATGTTCAGAATGAACTGAATGACATGAATCTTTTTCCGTTGGTAAAAAATAGCCCTCTCCCGGCAAAAAACCGACAGATATAGCCAGGATTTTCAGTCAAAAAGTCGGATACCACAGAAATTTTGACCAAATTGATGAAATATAATCAAAAAATGACGGTGCGATGGAACAACAAAATATCGTGATTTTTACATCACCGTAAAGAAGAAAAGTCAAATTTTTAATGCTTTTTCCGTTGGTGAACTAGGCCTATCGGATCAAAAGATGTAGTTGAAAAGGGCCGGAATTTGGCATATTTTTAAAGCTTTTCACGTCGGTGCGCGGTACGTTTGAAGAGGTGACGCTTAAGTGTATGGGTAAAATCCATATGATATAGTTTAATCCCATTAATTTCCCTTTTTATCCCCCAAAACTTGATTTCCCCATGCCTTTGCCCAGGTTATATGATTTGTATCATATTGCGTGCATGACATTTCCCAAAAACTTTTATGAATTTTGAAGAATCGATACTATTTTCTGAATATTGTATTTCATAATTATTGATTTTTATATGAATAGTTTATCAAAATTCATATTTTCATGATTTAACTGGACCAAAATTACTATTTATTTGTGCATCCACACAAAAACATATTACCAATAATCTAACTTGGATGCTTATAAAAAAAGAAATAAGATTCTTAGGGTGAAAATAGGAAATTTATATTATCAATATAAAGAGAATAATTAGTGGATAGTGAGGACCATACGTCACAGGCTCATGAGTGAGTTGCCAATTTGTGTAGTGATTTTCACAGTTTTTCATGTCATTAAAAATTCATAACTTTCTTATTAGTTATCAATTTTGCTCAAACTTTTTTTGATTGGTTTGTCTGATTTTTCTGGTTCTATTGAAAGTAAGTTATTTTTGGAGTGGACTAATTGGGCTTTAAGTGTATGGGTAAAATCCATATGGATCTACAGTACAGGATGCATGCGACAGGATTAAAGAGGGTATTCAGAGATAGGTTACATCCTCTAGAATCTAGATAATGACCAAGAGATGCAGAAGAGGTACAGATTTTCAAGAAGTGGTGTTGTTCTATAGACTAGGTCTACTATAGTACTTGCTTGACCTCCTCAATTGCGAGATTGATAATATTAATAAAAACATTGTCATTGAGGAGCCACGTGATATCGCCCGAGTTGAAGGTCTTAACTTAGGCTTAAGGCTATAGATCTAGGACCTAGGTCTTAAAAATAACTTCGCAACAGGCTCTGTACTTGCGAGTACAACATCCATTCATGGAATCAGCATAGCTACAAGTACAACCTCCAAAGCCAAGGCTCTAGAATTAATATTATTACTAGATTTAGAGAGGTTACGGTTGCCATTTGCCGACACAGAAACGACTCAACGAGGTAGACTAAGATTTATTAGTTTAAGTTTAACCTTTTTACATTATCTTTCAGATCAGCATCTGATCTGGCAGAGTCAGACTTTCTGTCCTTACTTAGAGTAGATCTATCGTCTAGATCTAGACTTAAGTTAGTGTTAGGCCTAGATCTACTGAGTACTGTTAGTCTACCTAGACTAGATCTAGACTAGCCTAGAGCCTAAGTTAGATCTAGATCTAGTAGTGCTTTCTCAAAAAATCGGGAAGATTTCGAAAATCTGATATCACCAATGGAAAGAGCAACATAAAATTACCCATAAAAGGCCATAAACGAAATTTTCTTTGGAATTGGGTGCGAAATTGTGAAAATATTGACAAAAGATCGGCAAATTTTGCAGTCATTTGCGTCCGTTCCGAAAAAGTATCAACTTACCGATACGATAGACTAAGGCCGGGTCTGGAAATCTTAATTTTAAGAGCAGATTTCCTCAAATTTGTAATTTAAAAGTGGTACCAACTGATTGAATGATATCTTGCCTTGCAAATTATGCATGCAGTCCCACCGCGGGTTTAAGTCCCACGTACGGTACTACCACTACCAGTAGTCTAAGTTGGTAAGTAAGTTTTGAAGGAAGATGACGTCATCCATTGACAGTAACACTAACAGTTTAAAATACGGCTGCAAGAATTTCAACAAGGAGCTAATTTTCGGCGATAAAAATCAGGAAAAAAAGACCCTTAATCATATTATACAGTCAATCTGGTAAGTGGAACCGATGTAGTTTAGCCTAGGCCTAATTTACAATAATAAATGCATCGGATATGCATCGGGTAAAATGTAGTATTTTGGGCATAAGTTTACTGCTCGGACGCGGGCATTAGTATAGCCTACAATGCAGCCGCCATGGTCGGCTTCTGTCTCTAAAGAGAGGAGCCGACCCTACCCAAATCAGAGGCTAACGAACGAAAGAGACAGAAATTTTCGGTCTACCAGTATTAGTGTGCAGTACTAGATTACCAACCAACTCTAAGCTAACGGCCCTGCCTAGATCTAGATCTAGTCATGATATCCGATCGGGCTATTCTTCGTTTTTCATTTAGTAAAAATGATTTACAAATAAAATCTGATGAAATATGCAACGTTCGATGAATGTACGATAGATCTAATTAATTTATCAACCTTACTCACTCTGAAAAAGAAAATTTAGAAATCTAGATCTAGGTTTGATCTCCACCACACCGTACCAACGCAAATATTCATAGACCTAGATCTAGATCTAGTCTTATATTCAAATTTAATATGTCAATTACTGATATGATAACAATGATGACTGTGGTGGTTGTAGGGAAGGTGATGGCGTTCGTCATAATGATAATTATGATGACGATGATACGGATGATGATAAATGATGGTGACTATGACCAGGCTCGTAGCCATGTGGGGAGGGGGCACGTGCCCCCCAAAAACTCTGGCTACGGCCCTGATTATGACGATATTGATGATAATGACGAGGATAATGATAATGGTGATTATGACGATATTGATGACGATGAGGACGATTAGGATAATGATGATGATGATAATGATTTTAGTTCATGTGGTGGCAGTTGTGATGGTGATTTTTTCTTTATTTTTTATTTTAGAAAACAAAAAAACTTTTAAGACCAATCGACTTCTTAAAACTGAATGACCAGATAATTCATTTGGAATTAGTAACTCACAAATTAATGTTAGCAAGTACAATACGAAAATCTCCATGGATTTTCCTTTTACTTTAACAAAAACGAATCTTCTATAAGGAATTTTGGATTAGGGTGACGCGAAACTTTTTTATGTCTCAAAAAGGTACCGTGACTTTAAAATGGTTGAAAAACGCTAAGCTAATCCGTAACAAAAATGGGTCAAAATTGTTTCATAGGAAATAGGAAATGACATCTGAATTTACGTTTACAAAATATGATAAATCTTTATGAAATAAACATTGTTGAATTCTTCAATTTTCCATATTTTCCTGATTATAGAGATAGAGATAAAGAGAGAGAGAGAGAGAGAGAGTAAATCATAAAGTTCTGAGTTGGTGTAGAGCTAAAACTTATAAGTTATAACTTATAAGTATAATAGTTTGCTCAAAGATTAACGAACGGGATAAAATATTTTATTTCCATTTTTGTATAGAAATCTTGCTCTTAAATAAAACCTGCACCGATGAATGGTATATTTTGAAACGTTAATCTAGCAAATACTGTGATGAAGTTAGAACATTTCGTTTTCTAACTGTTAAGGAAAACATGGACACGCTATACAGAGCAATATGTCCCTGGTTTCCAAATAGGCTTTAACATACATTGGAAGACTCATCACGTTGTGTCAAACAGTATTAAAAACTCATACAAAAATTGAGATAAAATATAAGATGTGACAGTTCAGATACCTTGTGTTGACCTTCAACCTATTGTCAAGTCATTATAAAGTATAAACTCTGATACAAACCTTTAGAAAAAAAAAGAATTTGTAAGGCTATATGGTTATCAATTGTGTGCATCGCTGAGCTATATGAAATGTTTCATGACATAATTAGGCCTACCTCGGAAGTGGAAATAGGGGAGAAAAGTGTTGATATAGTATTGAATATTTTCAAAAGTATTCAAAAGTCTTTTTGTTCACTGGTGGGAAGGGAACCCTGTCTCCCATATCCACATGATCAGGTACATAATTATACAGTGTCTTAAATATAAATTGCTTTCAAAGCTATGGACAGTTGTGCATCATAACATGCCTTATCTTATTCAAAATACCAAAAATTGCTCAGGGTGACAAAGCCCCTCCCACATACACTTATTTGCAACCTTGAACACCCCCTGTAGCATTGTCTGAAAGGATGCCCCTACCCCATTCCAAAATTTTCTGGTGACATCACTCTGTGTGGTATCTTGATAATTTACTATTTCCTCCATTTATATTATGATGATGTATTATAATTTGCATTGATTATGATAACATGGTAAATTAAAACTAAATATCTACGGAAAGACGGTTTACATTAATCAAGTTCTTGTATGGCTGACTATTTTGCACTTTAATTGATTATAATTCTCTTCACACTATCTTATTGTGCAGTATATTGCAGAACTTCAGATGGAACAGTTAAGGATGGCCCGAGACAGGTTTCACCGAAGCATCATCCAAAGGGATGCCAGGAGAGTGGTTTAAGCCTTGAAGAGGAACCAATCTGAGGACATCCTGGGTGACGGAGAGGAGTCTTCGACGGATGATGAAGCTACTGACGGAGATGAGAAGAAGAAGTAGGAGGAGTGTGAATCAGATGACGAAGATTCAGAAGGGCCGGATTCCAGATATTTCCAGGTTTGTACGTTGTTTATTCAAACTTTATTTTTATGAATTGGTTAAAACTTAATAATTTAGCTCACACATTGACGATAACACGTTTACCATACATCAAATTTAAGGGGTAAAAACTTCATTTGAACAGTCGTAGAAAATTAATGGACACGAACCTTTTTTTGTTTGTTCCTAAAACTTAAGTGTTTATAATCACAATTATGATAATGAAGGTATTATATGAATTACCATTTACAGTGCTCCACTTAAAGGTATAGACCAGTTCTGGTCATGCGATTGCATTGTTAAAGAAACGTTGTGGAAACGATCAGAAAAGGTTGATCATCTAGCATATAAGTATTGATGTGTACTGCAAGGTTCTGGAATCATCAAAATGATAAGAAATTTGGCCCAGTCTTGGTAAAGTTACAAGCACTGTACACAGAAAGATGTATATGGGACTACCCTATATCTATCCAGTCCGGATAGATATGATAATTTACCAAATATATCAACTAGTAGGCGGTTTCCGGGCAAAATTTGTATCGTCACGTATTAGTAAAAAACATATTCTTTCACATGATTGGTAATAAGAGCTTCTATTTCATTTTTTAAGGGGGCGTTTCCAACTGGTCTATACCTTTAAGTAAAAAAGTGCCTGTCGTGATTGTGAGAAATATAAACTTGACATAAACATTTTTGTAATTTATTTTGTTATACATATGTTTAAAAACTTCGATTGATTATAAATATAAATGTATCGCACTCTGCAGAATAATAGATGGAAGAGCTGAGAATGGCCCGGGACCGGCTTCACCCATGCATCATTAACAGGGATACAATGAGAGTAGGGGATGCCTTGAAGGAGTCTGAGGACATCCTGACTACTGATGAGATGTCTTTGACGGATGATGATGCTACTGAGCTGAAGCCTGAAGGAAACCAAATCAAAGGACGAATCACCTGCTCAGGAGGTTGCAGTCTGGCTTATTGATGACATTCTCAACAACATCGATTATGACTATGAGAAATTTGCCGGAAAGGAGGAGGAGGAGGAGGAGGAGGAGGAGGTGGAGGAGGAGGAGGAGGAGGAGGAGGAAGGAGAAGAGGAGAAGGTTGAGAAGGAAGAGGACGAAAAGAAGGAAGAGGAGGACAAAGAGGACGATGAGGAGAAGGGAGAGAAATAGGAGGAGAAAGAGGAGAAAAAGGAGGAGGAAAAAGAGGAGGAGGAAGGGGATGAGAATGAGGACGAGGACGAGGAGGTGAAGGAAAAGGAAGAGGAGTTTGAATCTGATGATAAACATACAGAACTGCCCGATTTTGGAAACTTCCAGGTTAGTTCTTTATTAAATCGATCATTTTTTTCTTTTGCTTACACAAACTTTTTTCTTAGCAATCAAATTATTAAACTAAGAAACAGATTCATCTCCGTGATAGGCTGCATATCCCTTAGAAGATCACCAGAAGAGAAGAAGAAGAAGAAGAAGAAGAAGAAGAAGCAGAAGAAGAAGGAGAAGGAACAGGAGGAGAAGAAGAAGAACATAATGTTCGAAAACACATGCCGTTCCGCAATTATGGTTTGCAGAATTGTTCGTCAAATCTAAAATATTCTCAAACATAAAAATGTAACGATGACAATAAAGATAACAAAAATAGTAGAAATTACCATTCACAGAGCACCAGGTTTTTTATTGATTGATTTTATTTACCAACAGCAATACAGTAAAACATTTTATACAATGTGTTTACATTTACAAGAAGAGAAAATATTGGTTGGTAAAAGGCGCCAAATAATAGCACATGTGCTAGTCTAGCCTATTCCCTTGCACAGCTTAACAAAGTATTTTGGTACAAATCAGTTTAGAAAACGTAACAGAACAAAAATAATTAATTTACTTTTACAATCGAACTTTAAAAAATAAGAATACTTACCAATGTCTTACAATATACAAGCTGATAATGTAAAATATAATTTTTGAATATATGCAGATTATTCATGTTTGTCAGGACAGGCATTTTTGTCGTGATCAAATTGTGGGATACCATAAAAATAATTATTTTTGGCATGTGCATTAAGTATACATAACTTTTTTTTTATAAACTCAATTTACCAAAATCTGTTACTCTTAATCTTTGTTCATTACAATAATAGAATGTATCAACCTTTGTTTTGTGTGTTTGTTCGTTAGTCAAGCAGTTCAGAAAATCAGACAAAACCAGAATGACCACCCGAAGACACAGCAGGTTGCCGCAATCATCAAGTATTGATATTGGCTCAGAGAAGGAGAAGCATGTAGCAAAAGCCCTAAAATTACCTCTGGCAAATACCGTAAATAGCAATATCTCATCAACAGACGTTCTTCCAGTGCTGGAGGGTACACCTAAAACAAACATTGAAGTTAATTTTGACCGGCCCATCGAAAACCGAATGACCCTTTTGGATGACCAGAACAACCTTAACGCGCTAGACCAAGTTCATTCCCATGTTCTTACAACATACTTGAAACCACCACAGCCAAATAATGAAAAAAGCAGTATTGATGAAGACATGGAAAAGAGGAGGCTACAATGGCTGGCAAATAGGAAACCAACTATTCCTTGTATCCCTGTCCAACAAGAACTGCAGTCAAACACACAGCCAAGAGAGATCGATATCGATTCAGTTATGGCAAGGAAAACATTTATGTGGATGCGCTAAAGCTATGGGGGAGGGGAAGAGGGGGTGTCCAACATTGACAAGCTGCACTATACATAACAGAAGTTAAAATAGGATATGGTCACAACCGTCATTGATTGTATTGATGCAATGTACACTTGATTTGAGAGAGAGAGATAGAGAGAGAGGGAGAGAGAAAGAGATGGAGGGATGGAGAAAATATGCATATTACAAAAATAAATAAATCATTTTGTCTATCTGATACAACCAAATAGTCTTTCAAATCTTTTCTTTTGTGTCTGTAAAAAGAGAGCAAAATAATAAAGTGGATTCTGCATCGCCTTTTTTGGTGTAATTTCGGTCTTTCATTTTAAGGTCAATTATATCGAGTTATTGTTTTGTCGACACAGAAATGGAACCAAGAGATCAAATATTTCAAATTATATTATCTTTAGTTGGTCACAAATGAAATGATAAGCACAAGAGGTGGGGGAGGGGAGAAATGTAATAGTTCAATAAAGATTACATTAATAGTCAATGTAAAAGTCAATTAGTAATGGTGGCTGTGGTGTTGTAGGGAAGGTGAATGCGATCGTCATAATGATGATTATGATGATCATCACATCTTTGTTTAGGGTGATGATTATGATGATGAAAATGATGGTGATTATGACGATGATAATGACGATGATGATGATAATAAGAATAATGATGATGATGATGAAAATGATGGTGATTGTGACGATGATAATGACGATGACCATGATGAAAATGATTGTGATTATGACAATGATAATGACGATGACGACGATGATGATGATGATGATGATAGTACTTGTGGTGGCAAACGTAATGATGATTATGCTGACTTATAGGTTATCGAGATAGCACAGTAACGACGTTGAGGATGAATAATAGCGATTATTAAGTTGACTATTATAGTTGTGATGACGGCAATTGAAGACAGCGGTTGTGATTAAACATTAAAAGTCGCATGTCAGGCCAAAATTTATGGAAAGTCAACGTGTTGTATATACGTTTTGCGAATTTTGTGTATAAAATACAGGACAAATACTGAATTTAATTGTTTTTTTTTTAAAATGAATTACACAATAACACCAGCTACAACAAAACAATGACAAGAACATCACCATTGAAGATAGTAATGGCGCTAATAATAATGATAAAGTAAATAATGATAGTAATATTAAAATTTGCACAATAAAACACATGATAGTTGCCACAAAGGCTCTTTCCGAAAATCTTTGTGTATTCTAAATTATTTCTGATAAGATGGAATAATTTTGACATAGAATTAATTGTCATGTTATAATCTTGTTCGTTTATTAAAACAGTTCAGAAGATCCGCCCGGATCAGGATGACAATCCGAAGACCTAGGAGGCTAGGAGGTTGCGGCCATCATCTCGCTCGACAAGCCTAGCTTTTCTGAGATTCCCTATTTTCCCTCTCAGTTAAATCAAGCAAAATACAATATTTTGTCTTATTCTCAAACTTAACTGTACTTTGTAAATTTATTTTGTTACGTAGATACTTATCAGTATTCGTTACTTGTATAATTCATTTGTTCTATTATATATTTTAATACTGTATGGTATATATATGTCATTTTAATTTGTGGATATTTGAGTGGAAAAATAAATCAAATCAAATCAAATCATTTCAAATCATCAGAAATCAACACACTAAACGTCTGCACTGGAGACATTGACCTCGGTAAAGAGGCAAGCACAGAGCAGAATAACTTACCAACATCAACTGAGATATATGTCGGTGCCGCTTCAACTTCAAGAAGTGATATTGACGCATAGAGGGTGGAGCATGTACCAACAGACATCAAATCATCCCTGGTAAATATCAATGCCTCAAAAACAGATACAGTATTCTTCTTCCAGGACCGGAGTGTACATCTCAACCAAACACTGAAATTGATATTGACCAACCCATCAAAAATGAAAGGAACCATTTGAATGACAATTCCCATTATTCCAATGACGTCACAACTGACTTGAAACCATCGCAACCGATATACAGAGCAAACGATGGTCATCATACCATGGTCATTGATGAAGTAATGCGATAAACGCCAGCTTTGCAAGGTAGGGGGGGGGAGGGGGCGGGGAGAGAAAGAGAGAAGAGCAAACTTAACCAGTAAATCATTATTACATGCTAAGACA
The DNA here is from genome assembly GCA_037976565.1 of Mesocentrotus franciscanus. NCBI lineage: Eukaryota > Metazoa > Echinodermata > Echinoidea > Camarodonta > Strongylocentrotidae > Mesocentrotus > Mesocentrotus franciscanus. The sequence continues at coordinate 39,218,843 of CP137666.1, forward strand.
AACTCTGATACGGTTTTCCTAAATCTTCTCTTTTTGTATGTATATTCTACGTCTGTTAAAGTTAAAGCCACCCTGATATTAAGTTGTTTTAATCGAAGCAGAAAAATGAGAGGAACGGCCGGGTCAGTGAAAGTTTGAGAAAAAATCCGATTAAGAATATAAAGAAAGTTATGAATTTCTGAAATTGCAATCAATCAAAAACAAACTGGCAACACTGTAAGATATTTTGCGAACTCCTCTCCAATTTGCTCTGACATCAAATTTCATGAAATTTACTTTCTTCGTTATTAATGACGGAGTAGATTTTTTTTCCATACAGGCATGACAACAAACACATTTATAATATTTTTTTAAGGGTGCATGTATGATCGAAAATATTCTTGAGGAGAAATATTAATTCTGATATTTTTAGTACAGAACACATAGTGGGGGCTCGCAAGGTACGTCACTGAGTTGCCAATTGAAGATAACATGGCCTGTCATTTTCAAGATGATAAGAACGATGTGTTGAGAGGGAAAGAGACAGAGAGAGAATTAAGGGTGGTTGAAGAAAGAGCGAAAAGAGAAAGAGGAAGACAGAGAGAGAGAAACAGAGAGAGACATGGATACACATAGAGAGAGAGAGAAGAAGAGAGAGGAAGGAGCGAGAGAGGGGAAAAGAGAAAGGATGTGTGTGTGTTTGTGTGTAGGTGTGTGTGATATGTAAGAGAACGAATTAGAGAGGGAGAGAGTCAGAGACAGAAAGGAATAGAGTGAAGGGGTATGGCGTCAGCTGTTCATTTTTTTTTTGGGGGAGGGATTTGCCCAAGTCAAATAAACCGACACAAAGAAAAGAAGAAGAGGAAAAAGTACGTTTACTATAACACAAAAACAAGGTGAAGTCGCGAGAGGGTGTGCAGTAGTACCATCCTCCACATATTTGAATAAAGATGATATTTTATGCGAACTACGTTAAGTTACAAATATAATCTTATCATTCGAGCAATCAGTCAAGAAATCCGAATGTTCTGAAATGCAGATCACCCCAATTTGATTATCCATTATAGTTCAGTGATACCAACTTGTTATCATTGATTACATCTTGAGCCAAAATCGCGACGGAAACAGTGCCCCTCATAAAGATACTTTCCAACCAATAGAGCGGATTTCTTCATTTGAAAAATTTGGGGGGGGGGAGGGGGCGTAATGCACCATTGGGTCCTTGCATCCCTGTCTTCGTCACTCGTGACTCTTGCTATTTTTTAGTATGTTGTTGTTATTCTTAAAGAACCGCAGCACTTTTATTCTTTTATTGGTTTTGTCAAAATAGCCGCTATTACCATCATTATTTCACACCTCACTTTCTATCTAATATACAAATCAAATTTCGAACATCACGTCACACAGTCCATAGAAAAAGAGAAAAAACATATAGCAAAAAACTGAACTACCAATGGTTCATTCGCTCTTCAATAAATTGAATTCCGCCAGTTGTACATAATGCCTTAAGTTAATGTTATTTCAGTTGAAGCATCTGCGTGAAGCATTAAATACCACTCCGTCAATTTCGAGAATAACTTTTTCTAATTTCATTTATTTGGTGTTGGTTAATAATTGAAGGTGTTAAAAGCAATGTGATTGATGTACACGGAATAGACTGATATGGATGGCAGATGTGTTGTTCAATGTACACCTGAGAAGATGACGACATGACATTTAAAGATAAGGTGTACTATTTTGTTATTAGATCACAGCTTGTTTTGTAAACGAAATTTTCCTATGTGTCTCTTTTCTAAAAAAGATACTTTCGAAAGAATAAGCGGATGATAATTGCCTTACAATACACTACAATAATATATTAAATACAAGAGGTAGTTTATTTAGCGTTTTTACTCATATCAAATTATTTTTTCTTCACATGGCTTTAAAGTGTTCAAAACAATTATCTTTTAAGTACATAATGGTATCCTCAACTCAGGCACATAACTGGACATAAATTTGTCTATGAAAAAAAAGGAAATTTAATAAATTTCATGTAGGCTAATCTTAAATGAAAATAATACAGCAGTTACATTAAGCCCACATAGCCAGGGCCGTAGCCAGAGTTTGATGTTTGGGGGCACATACATGTAATTTTTTTGTGGGGGGCGTCCCGTGGCTACGTGCCTGCACATAGCTATCGGCATCTCACATAACGGGTTTTAATTTACTTTGAAAGAAAATGTGTGTAGGATTTATCTAGCTGCCCTCTAAATACCTCTCACTCTTTTTAAATTAAAACAAATGTGTATGCTTAAGAAATACAACAAATTGTTATCAAGCTGGAATTTCTCTTTAAATTACAGATGAGCCTCGCTCTATAAATAAACGTGTACACTCATACTGCGCATGCGTAAGCAGTACTGCTCGTTGATTAAGAAAAAGGAAAATCCTTGAGGAGGGTATATAAAATCAGTTATAAACGAAATAATAGTCACATCTACCTGAGCTGGAGAGCCTGTGAATAATTTCCAAAGATATTCCATCTCCTGCAGAGCGAGGAAACTTTGATGGAGATCTAGGACTGGGACAGATCGCTTTCAAGCAGAGAGATTTATTTTAATAGAAAGGGGCGTTTCGTCAAGGGGAAGTAAAGAAAACTTCAGTCATGTTTAGTTTGGTGGGCCATGGGCATCGAAAACGATCGCTGTTTTTGATAGCTGTGATTGTAGCAACTTTAGCTTCGTTTTGTCATGCACAGAATGCCACAGGTAATATTTATTTTATTTTATAGTTTTCCTTACATTACTCTATAGGCGTCATGATGGAAACGACTTTGACTTAATTACATTATTAATAGGGGATCGGGGCACTCATTTATCCGAAGGTTCATTTTCCGACGGTGTGTTATTAGGAAGGTTCATAGTTCCGAAACACAAACTCCCGGTATAAGGGGTTTATAATTCCGAACATTTGTTGCATTAGTCCGAAGGTTCGTTTTACACGAAAAATTCACATTTCGATTATGAAATAGGGTTCGCTTTACGGAAGTTTCGTGATTCCAAAAAGTGATTTAGGTTTCTATTGCATTTTTGGAAGAATGAATCTTGGGAATTATAAACCTATTTCATTTTTGGGATGACGATACTTGGGAGTAACGACCCTTTGGAATTATGATCCTCCGAAAAAAAACCCGACATGTAACGATTGTAACCCAAGAATAATAAAAGAAACAAAATATGTCTGCAGGTGTAAACAAGATTTTGCACCTGGGAGGAGAGTGGCAAAAGAAGATTTATGTGTTGCCAAAGAACACTAGTGCCGGACAAGAATCCTTTCTAGCAAATATTTCTATCAAGAATGAATCACAATGTCACAATCATTTCATGAAAAGACGTAAACAAAATTTATCAAAACATTATGGGCAACCGTGTATTATACATTTGTTTAAATATTTTTTTTCTTCACATTAACTGTTACACATTTTTGATGACAGGTGGCTCATTTGATCAAAGTAGGGCAGTGATGTGAGAAGGTGAGGAACATTCTTCATTTTTTAGATAACCATTTTTTTCTTCTTCTTTTCTTTAGAGATGGGCATGACGGAGGACTCGATTTCCTACAGTTTTAGCTCCAGCGACAATCCAGGCCTACCATGCATTTACAAGAGCGTTCCCTACATGCACGGTGATTCGTGGAAAATCGACCTTTGTACGACATGTAATTGTGACAATGCCACCACCACCTGTGTGATTGAGAGTTGTCAGGCCGCCTTCTGCATTGACCCCATAAAACCGGAGGGAGAATGTTGTTTCTACTGTCCCTTCAGTGAGTATACGAAATGAAATTTAAAACAATTGGAAACAATAACTAAAAATCACTTCACCTGTGTGTGCATGATGTTCTGAAATTAATTTTCACATGTTCTGAAATTAATTTTCACATGTTCTGTAATTAATTTTTCTCATGTTCTGAAATTAATTTTCAGCCGTAATGAAGATAGTGGTAATGATTAATCCACGCCTGCTTGAGAATGTTGCTTCTACTGCTTATTCACCAATACTTATTCAAGGAGTATATGGACTGGAATAAAATAAAGGTTGATTTACACATGTACGTAGCACAGTGTTATAAAAAAAATTACCAATAAAACTTAGGGAGAATGTTTGTACTATTGCCCCTTCAGTGAGTTAAATATATGTTTGTGAAATAATTAGAAATTGTTATTTTAAACAGCACAGATATACCAAGACACGTAAATATAATTATTTTGCAACTGAATTCCAGCGATAATGAATGTACAAATGGTGGCTAATAAAATCTGAGCGGGAATGTTATTATTGCCCCTTCGGTGAGAAATCAACATAAAATGAAATTCTTTGGCAGCAAATAAAACTCACTAAAGCGTATATGCGCACCATGTTCTCAAATGAATTTTAGCGTTAATAAAGATAATAACAGTGTTAGATTTAAAAAATAAAAATAAATATGCTATACAATTTTGCTCCTACTGCCCTTTAAATGGGTAAGTTAGAACATTAGTGTCGCTTTTTTTTTTAATACAATTTTTGTGTAAGTTTGCGATTATTGGAGGACCTGCGATCAATCCAGATCATTTGCAACTCTTCATGATACAGAGCCCGTGATGAAACCAGCATAACTAGATTTCTTTTTCTTTTAAACAAATGGTTGTATTACTGGATGTCATTTGAATGTACATGAAATGAAATAAAGTTCTTTGGAAACACTTAGAAATCCATACTAAAACGGCTTCACGGTAATCTAGACATGTACGTGGTACTAAATGACAATCATTAATTTTTTAAAGATAAATATCTGGTTATGCTGATTTTATCACGGGTACCGTATTATGAGCTGGATTGATCGCAAATTCTCCAATAGTCGCAAACTTACAAACATTTTTCTTTAGAAAAGAAAGCGAGACTAACACTCTTACTTGTCGGCAACATATATTGTCTCTGTAACAAGATGTTTATTTCGTTCTGATTTCTCGACTATTACAGACGTTAAGGTGAGAAATGTGATCCCTAAAATCAGCAGCGAGGGCGCTATTTCTGAAGGAGGTCAGAATCAACTTACTCTCGATGTGCAGATCAAGTTCCAGGAATCCAGAGAAACGACGGGTGTCTCTGGTGAAAACTTGTGGACTCTCAGTACATGGGTTTCCCGAACGAAGACGGCAGAGGTCCTAGGTAAAACAGTTAAATTCCATCGGATGAGTTAAAGGATCATCGCTAGAAGAATTTCGATTAAAAAAAATCATAGAAATCAGCAATGATAATTATAATAATGTATATGATTTAAATATTGTATGTAACTTGTTACCTTTGTAATGTCGATCAAAGAAGTGTGGTAATGATTTAACGGTGACCCGACATTTTTTATTGTGCCAGGCTTTATTTCGTCAATGGTATAGGGTAAGTGTTATGGATGCTATTGGATTCTAGGTTAGGTTTAGGGTTAGGAATCGTGCTGTGTCATGTGTTGAAGTTAAGAATCCGTTAAGTGGAGGAACTTGACGCGGAGCAATTATTGCAAGAGCAAGTGGCGTAAAACCGATTTTACATGCCACTTCCCCTCACTCCAAAGTGGGAGATACATTTCCCAATCCAGCAGGATATATGGAGATTCAAGATTCAAAGATTCAAACGATTTTATTTCTCATGCAAAACATAATACAATGAAATTGCAATGTTATTTGCAATTTAATATAAGTATATTACAAAAAATATACAATGAAACAAGACAAATATGATAGTAATGGCACGAGAAAAGAGGAACTAACTAGAAGCAGAGCTTGTTGAAGTATTAGTTCCTCAGAGGCTGTTTTACAATACGTCTTGAAAACAAAGTATTAATAGAAAATCAATAAGTCAATAAATATTTAACATTAAAGATATTATGAATTTGGGGAAGAAAATTTAAAAAGAGGACAAAAATGGGGAAAAATAGAAGAAGGCAAAAAAAGAATATATAAAAGTAAAATGATTGATTGCAAAAGCTCTAGAAAGAGGAGGTTATATCAGCAGAAAGAGGGAGAAAGGGATATACACAATTGACAAATGATGCTTCATATGCAGCAGACATAAAGGCTGTGTTCTCTCGTCTGACATTTCCGATATTCCTATTCATGTCAATGGCGTTCACTGTCCACTTATCATACCGAAATACATCGTATGGATAGCAAAACATATCTTCTCTTCTATCTTCTCTTGAAACAGGTATGGCTACCAAACTAATACACTGGATGCGAAACAAATGGGACAGACCTACACGAAGAAACAGGGTTTCAAGTTTTCACCCGTGGAATTCTCCTTCAATGATCCAGTGGCCGAGTGTGATAATATGAAGTACATCTGCACTAGGATCGACAAAGGCGACATGCCACGCACTATGGGAAGTCTGCCTTTTGAGTTCTCGGGTTATCCTGACGAGACCGCCCTCACCGGCTGTACCGAAGCTCCTGAATGCCAAGGCAAATAAAATATCATTGAAAAAAAAAAAAAAAAAAAAGAAGAATACTAGCGACATGAATATGCAGACGTACAGTATGATTGATACTTAAACTTTTGTTAATTCAAACATGTGTCCTCCAGCAAAAAACACTTCGAATACGAAACAGAGACATTGATCTCCGACGTTTCTGAAGCAATTATTTCTAAAAACCTGATTGAATCTTTAATTACCCTACCTATATGCATAACCTAATACATTTGTATCGCTCATATATATCTAGGCATCGTTGCCCGAGATATGGAGTGGAGTCTGGAAACTCTTGGGACGGTAGTCCCCGGCCATGCGACATCTGTCGGCCTCAGCAGCACGGTCTTCTTCCGAGAAAACAACCCACAGCTTACAGGCGAGCGGCTCTGGCGTATGGGTGTCTTCGGAAGCAGAGACGCTCAAGGAAGTGGAGAACGTTTCAATTACGTGTCCCAAACTCTAAGCGATGAGCAGCAAGGCACGACGCTGAATGGAAGTAGTCCTCTGCAACTAACGGACGTTGAAACGCTCTTTGAGATAGGTTCTGTCGGTTGCAACGACTTTGGATATGTCTGTGTTGAATTCACTGGTGGTGATGACCCCGATCCTTACTACTTCTTTCGTAGAGAAGGCGCTGAAGATGCATCAAGGCCAGAAAATACCATCACCAAATGTAAAGAGCAAGAATGTTTGTCAAGTAAGTTTCCATAAGGTACCATGCCCTTTAATGTAATTAGAAATAGGGCTAAATGTCATCTAATACATAGTTATTGATGCTGGACACCCTCTTTTTTTTTTACTTGTCTGCAACTAAGGGAATTCATGTTTCAAAATGATTTCCATCTATTTTTAACGCCATGCCACTATTAAAATAGACATCATTAAAAAAGGCCTAATTTGTTCTATATCAAGATAAACAGTCTCCTCTAATCATATTAAGTCGATAGCATTGGTGTGATGATTACAAAAACTGACTGAGTTCGAAAATTGTTATTTCAGAGGCCATCTTCTCGGATCTTGAGGTTGATTTCGGTGATCAGGTACTGATCGAAAACAAGAACAACCCTCTGACTGTCGATCTAACTGGTATCACCACCAATGACTCCACGAACGTTATGGGAGAAGACTTGTGGATGCTCGGTGCTTATGGCAGTAGGAATCCTTTCGGTTCTGGACCGAAGACAGGATTCGTCGCTCAAGTTTTAAATCCCACCTCTACCGCCACCACGCTAAACGAGGGTGAAGACCTCTCCTTTCAAGACGTCAGCTTTGATTTTGACATGACGAGGATTGGTTGTAGTGAAGCCTCGTATCTTTGTTTCGACCTGGACAAGAATCCTCGGGCCAGTGTCAACTATGTATTTGATGCTCGTCCCGACGACTCTGTTACCACCACGTGTGTTGATATGACTGACCGATGCAAAGGTATGTATGGTGGACAGTATAAAAAAACATCAGAGTATTCGGTACTCATATTTTCTTTACTATGATTAGAAAACCTAATTGTTATACTGAAATAATAATTGGGCTTGAATTTTTGTTATGGTTATTTGTTCAATTGTCAACTGATCAAAATGTGCCCATTAGATCCCAAAGGAACAATAAACTAGTAGTTTCGCCTGGTCGGAATCCCCTTTTGTTGCGAGGTAATTCCTTTGGTGTTTGATGATGATATACAGGTGCCACAGCTATGGATCTTGATTGGATTCTTGATGTCGGTGAAGGAACAGTCGGCAAGCCAACCCCTTTGTCGTTGGACGTCGAGGTCCATTTCACATCCGACAGCCCAGAAGTAGCTGGACAAGGTCTGTGGAAGCTGAGCGCCTTTGCTGCTATGGACGGGAATGGTACGGATCCCCGGAGGGATGAGGTCGTCCAGACCCTCGACTCCTACAACCAAGCCTTGACGCTTCAGGAAGGAGGACCTTTGGAATTTTATGGCGTTCAAGTACCATTCCCTATCAGTGAGCTGGGTTGCGATGGCTACGGCTGGTTGTGTGTGGAATTCCAGAAAGCAGAACGAGCAACACCAGAGTTCATGTTTGAGACAGAAGGAGATGGCGACACCATAATCTCCTGCAAGGAACACAGTTGTAAAGGTACCAATGACTCACATTGTAAGTCAGTAACTAAAGAAGTAGTATTGTTCTTGGCCACCAGCAAAATGAATACCCAATAATTAAAGGGGTGAAGAAATTAGTGCTAGACGTTTTTCCCCGTTTAACTTCATTTCATTTTCATAACAGACCCTTTAGGTTAGATTGGGAACGCAGTAGGCTTCCAGATTTCTCCCGAACTTCTGCATCTACCGCTGTTAGGTTAGTCAACGTCGAGGATACCACACCTCGGAGCATTCTTCAAGATCCATCCAGTCTTGCCAGATCAACAGCTTCTACGAATATCAGAGGGGATGATGATCACTCTCTATCTTAAACTCGAGAAATCAGCCTCTAAAGGTAGGCCTAGCAATGTCATTAACGGTAATGACAGTTTTGTCCCAAGTTACGCTGCTCATTTACGAGCAGAATGTGATGCTTTACCGTCAAAACATACATGTATACATTTAGGTTAGGTTAGAGGCATCTAGAAGGTTCAACAATCTTTGCTGATGGATGAGGAGACTCACAGACTCCCTCGAAACTAAAGGACTATTACAAGAGCAACAAAGGACGACTGCTTGGTGGCCACTCCCTGCAAAGGTAAGATACACTTACATATCAATCACGTTTCAGGTGCTACTCTCTTTGTTATTGTATATAATCTTTGTAGTTATATTCGAGGGGCAGGTACATTGAGTGACGCTTTCAGAAGAGAGAGATGGAAAGACAGACGGACATAGAAGCGCCCCCCATAGGACAATAGCTGTTTGATTGCAACTCTCAATGAAGGTAAGAAAATAGAGGCAGTTGAATAATATTTGTTATCTATTTATGTGAAGTTGCTGCTTTCTTCGTTATTGTGTTTGATCTGTGCAGCTTTCTTTATCGAGAAGGTGCAATGAGTGACTCTTTCAGCGAAGGAAACGTCCCCCCAAACGGATAACGGATGTTTGCTGGCAACTTCCAAGGAAGGTATGAAAGCTGAAACATTTTTATAAACAACAAGTTTTGTATTTGTATTTTATATTTTGTATTTGTACTTGCTACTCTGTCTGTTTTTTTTTCTTCCCCTTTTTGATCCTTGCAGGTATCTTCGTGGGGTACAGTGGCGGATCAGGGGAGGCCCGGTCCTACAAAAAAACAGGTAAAAACATCCTTTTTTGAAGAAAAAAAAGATGGGCCCCTCCTGGCGCCCAAGGAGGGGTGGCGGTGGGAAAAAAAAATCATCCTTCCCGGAGGGAATTTTTTTTTTCGGGTGCCAACATTTTTTTTGCTCACTACCCCCACCCCCACTGAGCGAAAAATCGACCGGCACGATTTTCAAATTTTCGCACGAAGTGGGCCCCTTTTTAGGCCCCCTCCCTTGCCGCCGGCTGGATAAGCCCCTGGTGGGGTAGGTACATTGGGTGACTCTTTCAGCGAAGGAAACGTCCCCCTAAGCTCGATTGCCACTTACAGATTCCAACGATTGTTGCATAGACGACATTTCTTTCTAGGGTAAGGTCAGAACTTTGCAAAGTTATTATGGCAATAACTATTAGGTATACTAAATTTAGGAATCGGATTCAGGCCCAGATGCAGTTATAGATTTTCCCAAAAGACGAATATGTTTCGTACTTTAATTCAAATGACTTGATACATGTTGTTTTTTCAAAATGGCAAAAATACGGGTTCTTAAACCTTCTACGAAACACGAAAGGAAAAAAAATAACTTTTTGGTGAGGGTGGGGGGGGGGGAGGGGAGGCTTAGCACATTTTCTGTAAAAACCAAAATATCAATAAGCTAAAGAAAGTGATATATGGATTTAAAAAAAATAGATACATGTCGGTATAGGTTTAAAAATGATCTGTTTAGTGCCACTTGTGCCTGAGAGAGGAAAGGAGAACTTAAAGGGAGTGTAGCATGGCAATTACTGGTTAACGCCATCTACGTCTTCTTTTGGACAACTGCACGTAAACGAATGGACTTGATTAACGGTAGTCAGCGACTTAATCTCTACATGGTCAGCGCGCTAGCGTTCGCGAAACAGACCGAAGTTCTCACGCTTCGGTTTCGCGTATGTTGCACGCACGTGAATGCTGCGGTCGCGTCGTCCGTAGTCGTCTTCGTCGAGTAGGGCCACGGGAAAGACACATAGTCTCGATCGTCATGCTACACTCCCTTTAATTACACTAAAATGCCGTAGGTCTCTCGTACGGGTATAATAGCTAAAGTGTAAAGTGTCTCAGTTACACGAAAACAAAATTTGTTAGAAGAATAGTGATTTAGAGTTCCGTGTAAAAGTTCAGTAGGTCAAAACTGACTTGTATAAAAAATATGTTTACTTGTATGAAAATATATGTTTTCGTCTTCAAAAGTACTCTGGATATTGATTTTATCGTCGAAACATTTCCTCAGATTTATCATGTCTTACATCTATTGATTTCTGTCACAGAACCACCAGGACTAGAATTATCGTTAGGAAACCAGGTAAGTTGGTCATTTTTGTTTTATATAAAATTTGAATTAAAAAAATGTTACAGATGTAGAATTATATACCACTGTATACTGAATAATCAGGCTGACTATTGGCGCTCTGGATTGGATTAACTCACCAAATGTCATCCTAAAATTAGTTTGTTTTTGTAAATACCTGTTTTAATATCGATGCATCTTTAACACTTGTATCAAATTAAGTGGCGGGTCTAGGGGATGAAGGGCGGTAGTTTTGATGGTGGCGGTGGTGGTGGTGGTGGTGGTGGTGGTGGTGAGGGAGGGGGTTATGGGTATGCTCCTTGGCGAAACCCATTCCGGCCTGCCTTTTAAGTACAAATGAAGTGACAGGAACCCTTCTCATCCAATTTTGCCCCGGCAGTTGTTTTACACTCCAAATGCACTTACAATGTGATACATCTTTTTCGCTCGTCATATAATTTGGAGTAAAACATATCACATTGCCGAGTTTTACGTTTCTTTTATACATTATGTAACGTCTCCAGATTTGTTAAACGGAATTACACATGCCTTTATTCCCAAACAAATTGTATTTATCTAATTTGTTCTTGCAGAGATTCCAACCTGGTCCCGTGAAACCGATAGGCCTCCTGATCTGGAGATTTCATGTTTCCATAGCAACAACTTGCCTTATGAATAGACACTTATTAACTTTACCTTTACCGCCAATACTGGAAGAATTCTGAGACAGCAGTCGAGCTTCCAGGTCTATTTTCTTGTACTCTAGCTCAATTCTTCTCATTATAATTATACAGGCCAGGGAAGCAGAGTTGCAAGAGGTAGCATCTTGACTGCACATGTCCCAGGAGTAAAGAAATTAATATGAGTATTGAGAGACATAGCACTGTTCCTTCTAGCAACGATCAATCCTGGTCTTGTACATAATGTTGTAAATAATATACTTGCTTGTGTATTCATGAGTTTTAAATATGAAATACTATAATATTAAAGTCATATACATAAACATTTGTTTACATTTTGTAGTAGGTAGATGCGTAATCTCTTCCGTAAACATACATGCAATACCCAACTTTAATCTAGGTTATGCATTCGGTGGAAACAATCCCCTCCCCGGGTATTATGACTATTAAAGAGACAGAACTGATGATCAAGTTCTTGTATGGCTAACTATTTTGCACTTTAATTGATTATAATTCTCTTCCCACTATCTTATTGTGCAGGATATTGCAGAACTTCAGATGGAACAGTTAAGGATGGCCCGAGACAGGTTTCACCGTAGCATCATCAAAAGGGATGCCAGGAGAGTGGTTTAAGCCTTGAAGAGGAGCCAATCTGAGGACATCATGGATGACGGAGCAAAGTCTTCGACGGATGACTATGCTTCTGAGAAGGAGAAAACCAAATCAAAGGACGAATCGCCTGCCAAGGAAGTTGTAATCTGGCTTCTTGACGTCGTTCTCAATAACACGGATTATGACTAAGAGGAGAAGGAGGAGTAGGGTGTAAATCAGATGACGAAGATTCAGAAGTGCCCGATGCCGCCAATTGCCAGGTTTGTACATTGTTTATTAAAACTTTATTTTTATGTAGTGGTTAAAACTTTAGCTTAAAAATTTGACGAAGACACGTATACCATGCATCAAATTTATGGGGAAAAACTTAATTTGAACAGTCGTTGACAACTAATGGACACGAACTTTTGATATTGTTCATATTACTAAAGTGTTCATAATCACAATTATGAAAAAAAGTATCTCCTTGGTTATAATATGAATAGCCATTTACAGTGCTTTACTTAAGTAAAAAGTGCCTGGCGTGATTGTGAGAAATATAAACTTTACATAAACATTTCGTAATTTATTTTATTATACATATGTTTTTTTTTATTTTATAATTTCGATTGATTATAAATATACATGTATCGTATTCCGCAGAATAATATAGTTAAGACTCAGATGGAAGAGCCGAGAATAGCCCGGGACCGGCTTCACCGATGCATCATTAATAGGGATACAATGAGAGTAGTGGATGCCTTAAAGGAGTCTGAGGACATCCTGACTACTGATGAGATGTCTTTGACGGATGATGATGCTACTGAGCTGAAGGAAACCAAAACAAAGGACGAATCACCTGCTCAGGAGGTTGCAGTCTGGCTTATTGATGACATTCTCAACAACATCGATTATGACTTTAAGAAGGTTGTCGGAAAGGAGGAGGAGGAGAAAGAGGAGAAGGACGAGAAGGAAGAGTACGAAAAGAAGGAAGAGGAGGACAAAGAGGACGAGGACGAGAGGGAATAGGAAGACGAGGAGAAGGAGGAGGACAAGGAGAAGGACGAGGACGAGGAGGAGAAAGAAAAGGAAGAAGAGTTTGAATGTGATGAAAAAGATACAGAACTGCCCGATTTGTTATACTTCCAGGTTAGTTCTTTACTGAATCAATCATTTTCTTCTCTTGCTTATACAAACTTTTTTCTTAGCAATCAAATGATTAAAAAAAAAACAGATTCATATATGTGATAGGCTGCATATCCCTTAGAAGATCACCAGAAGAAGAAGAAGAAGAAGAAGAAGAAGAAGAAGAAGAACATAATGTTCGAAAACACGTGCCGTTCCGCAATTATGGTTTGTAGAATTGTTCGTCAAATCTGCCAGACATTACAAATGAAAACATGAAAATTGTAACGATGACAATAGAGATTTCTGTCGTGATCAAATTTCGTGAGATACTAGAAAAATGATTATTTTTGGTATGTGCATTAATTATACATAATTATTATTAAAAAAATAATAATTTAAACAAAATCTTTCACTCTTTGCTCATTACAATAATAGAACATATCAACTTTCGTTTTGTATGTTAGTTCGTTAATCAAGCAGTTCAGAGGATCAGACAAAACCAGAATGACCATCCGAAGACATAGCAGGTTGCCGCCATCATCAAGTATTTATATTGGCTCAGAGAAGGAGAAGCATGTAGCAAAAACCCTAGAATCACCTCTGGCATATACCGTAAATAGCAATATCTCAACAACAGACGTTCTTCCAGTGCCGGAGTGTACACATAGAAGTTAATTTTGACAGGCCCATCGAAAACTGAATTACCCTTTTGGATGACCAGAACAACGCTAACGCGCTAGACCAAGTTCATAATTCCAATGCTCTTACGACAGACTTGAAACCACCACAGCCAAATAATGAAGAAAGCAGTATTTATCAAGAAATGGAAAAAAGGAGGCTACAATGGCTGGCAAATAGGAAACCAACTATTCCTTGTATCCCTGTCCAACAAGAACTACAGTCCGACACACAACCAAGAGAGATTGATATCGATTCAATAATAGCAAGGAAAAAAATCCCATGGATGCGCTAAAGCTATGGAGGGGGTGTCTAATATTGACACGCTGTACTATACAGAACGGGATATACAGAATGGGATATGGTCACCATGGTCATTAATGCATTGATGAAATGAACACCATATTTGAGAGAGAGAAAGAGAGGTGGAGGGATGGAGAAAATAAGTATATTACAAAAATAAATGAATCATTGGGCCTATCTGATGTTTCAAAATCTTTTCTTTTTGTGTCTATAAAGAGAGCAAAGTAATAAAGTGGATTTTGCATCGCCTGTTCTGTGTTATTTTCGGTCTCTCATTATATTATTATTAAGTTATTGTAATGGAAAGGATATCCCAAATGGCAATGTCGTCACAGAAATGGAACCAAGAGACACAAATATTTCAAATTTGATCATCCTTTGTCACAAATCTTTGTTAGTCACAAACGAACTCATAAGCACACGAGGTAGGGGAGTGCAAACTTAAATGTATATTATCTATAACTCAATAGAGATTACATTAGTCATAACAAATGTCAATTAGTAACGATAGTATTGATGGCTGTGCTGGTTGTTTTAAGTTGATGGCGATCGGCATAATTGTGATTATGATGATCACAAGTTTGATTATAGGGCGATGATGATGATGATGATGATGATGATGATAATGATGGTGATCATGAAGAGAGAGGAGCAAACTGAACCAATAAATCATTATTACGTGAAAAGACAAACTCTGATACGTTTTTCCTAAAACTTCTCTTTTTGTTTTTGTATATTTGACGTCTGTGAAAGGGCCAGTCCACCCTGATATTAAATTATTTTTAATGGAAGCAGAAAAATGAGATGAACAGGTCAGTGAAAGTTTGAGACAAAATCCGATTATAAATAAGAAAATTAAGAATTTTTGAATTTGCGATCAATCAAACTTCGTGACATATCTTGCGAGCTCCTCTCGATTTGCTCTGTATATACAATTCCATAAACTTTGATTATCTTCCTTATTTTTCTCCATACAGGGATGAATACAAACATATTTGCAATAATTGTATTTAGGGTGCATGTATGATCGAAATATTATTGAGGGAAAATAACAAATTCTGATATTTTTAGTACACAACAAATGGGAGGGGAGCTCACAAGATACGTCACGAAGTTGCCAATTGAAGATGTGTTGAGAGGGAAAGAGACACAGAGAGAAAGGAGGTGGAAGAAAGAGCGAAAAGAGAAAGAGGGAGAGAGAGAGAGAAAGAGAGAGAGAAAGGAAGGAGAGAGAGGGAAGAGAGAAAGTGTATGTGTGTGCGTACGTGTGATATGCGAGAGAAAGAATTAGAGGGGGAGAGGGAGAGAGTCAAAGACGGAAAGGGATAGAGTGAAGGGGTAGGGCGTCAGCTGTTCATTTTTTGGGGTGGGGAGGGATTTGCCCAAGTCGAAATAAACCGACATAAAGAAAAGAAAAGAAATGAAAAGAAAAGAAGAAGAAGAAGAAAGTACATCTACTATTACACACAAATGAGGTGAAGTCACGAGAGGGGTGTGCAGTAGAACTACCCTCCCACAAAGCCGTTCTGGTATGGTCGTGGTTTCGCATATTTCAATCAAGATGACATTTATGCGAACTACGTTTAGTTCCAAGTATAATTATTTCATTCGAGCAGTCAAGAAATCTGAATGTTTTGAAATGCAGATCACCCCCAAGATACCAAATTGTTATCAGTGATTACATCTTGAGCCAAAATCGCGACGGAAACGGTGCCCCTCATAAAAATATTTTTTAACCAATAGAGGGGTTTTCTTCATTTGAAAAAATTGGGGGAAAGGGGGCGTAATGCACCATTGTGTTCTTGCGTCCCTTTTTTCGTCACTCGTGACTCTTGCTATTTTTTTAGTATGTTGTTGTTTTTCCCCTAGTTTTTAAGAACCGCAGCACTTTTATTATTTTATTGGTTTTGTCATAATAGCCGCTATTACCATGATTATTTCACTCGTCACTTTCTATCTAATTTACAAATCAAATTGCGAACATCACGTCACACAGTCCATAACAAGAGATAGAACATTAAGCAAAAAACTGAACTGCCAATAGTTCATTCGCTCTTCAATTGAACTCCGCCAGTTGAACATAATGCCTTAATGTTATTTCGGATGAAGCATCTGCGTGAAGGATTAAATACCACTCCGTCAATTTCGAGAATAACCTTTTTCAATTTATTTTATTTGGTGTCGGTTAATAATTGAAGGTGTTAAAAGCAATGTGATTGATGTACACGGAATAGACTGATATGGATGGCAGATGTGTTGTTCAATGTACACCTGAGAATATGAAGACATGACATTTAAAGATAAGGTGTACTATTTTTGTTATCATTCAAAGATCACAGCATAAAATAAAACTTGTTTTATAAACAAAATGTTTCCTCGTGTCTGTTAAAAAAAAAGGATAATTGCCTTACAATACAATACACTATAACAATATACTAAATACAAGAGGTAGTATATTTATTGTTTTTACTCATATTAAACTTTTTTTCACAGGGCTTTAAAGGGTTCAAAACAACTATCTTATAGGTACATAAAGGTATACTCAGCTCAGGCACATAACTGGACATACATTTTTCTTTGAAAAAAGACGAAATTTAATATATTCATGTAATCAATGACGAATAATACAGCAGTTACATATCGGGTTTTAATTTACTTTGAAAGAATAGTAAATGTGTATAGGATTCATCTAGTTGCCCTCTAAACACCTCTTACTCTTTTTTAATTAAACAAAATGTGTATACTTAAGAAATACAATAAAACTTGTTCATAAGCTGGATTTACTCTTTAAATAACAGATGAGCATCGCTCTACAAATAGACGTGAACACACGTACTACGCATGCGTAAGCAGGACCGCTCGATGATTAAAAAAAATTCTTCAGGAGGGTATATAAAATCAGTTATAAACGAAATAATAGTCACATCTATCTGAGCTGGAGAGCTTGAGAATACTTTCCAAAGATATTCCATCTCCCCTGCAGAACGAGGAAACTTTGATGGAGATCTAGGACTTGCAAAGCAAAGAGATTTATATTAAAAGAAAGGGGCGTTTCGTTAAGGGGAAGTAAAGAAAACTTCAGTCATGTTTAGTTTGGTGGACCATGGGCATCAGAAACGATCGCGGCTTTTGATAGCTGTGGTTGTAGCAACTTTAGCTTCATTTGGTCATGCACAGCATCCAACAGGTAATATGCTTTTTTAAATAGTTGTTCCTTACTAAAATTACTCTATAGGCGTCATATGATGGAAACGACTTTTCATTATTTCGCAGAAAAGGGGTAGGGGCACTCATTATTCTGATGTTCCGTTTTTTCCGACGGTGCGTAATTCCGAAGGTTCATAGTTCTGAAACACAAAGTTCTCGTATGAGGGGTTTATAATTCCAAACATTATTTTGTTGCATTAGTCCGAAGGTTCATTGTTCCGAAGGTTCGTTTTATTCGAAAATTCACAATTCGAATATGAAATATGGTTCATTATTTGAAGTTTTGTAGTTCCGACAAATTATTTAGGTTTCTTTTGCGTTTTTGGAATAATGAACCTTGGGAATCAATAACCTATTTCATTTTCGGAATTACGAAACTTGGGAGTAACGACGCTTCGGAATTATGATCCTCCGGAAAAACCCCGACATCTAACCCTGGTTAAACAAAAAGACGTCTGTAGGTGAAAAAAGAAGTTGCACCTGGGTTGAAAGTGGCAAAAGATTTATGTGTTGCCCAAGAACACAATTTCCGGGAAAGCATCCTTGCGATTAATCTTTCACTCAAGAATGTCACAATCATTACATGTAAAGAGGTAAAAAAAATTTATCCCAACTTTATGGGCAACCGTTTAATAGATTTTTTTTCACATTAACTGTTGCAGATGTTTTGATGAAAGGTGGTTTATTTGATCAAAGTCGGGCAGTGATGTGAGAAGGTGTGAATCATGTATCATTTATTAATAACTTAAATTTCATTTTTTCTTTAGAGATGGGAATGACGGAGGACTCGATTTCCTACACTTCTAGCTCCGTCGACAATCCAGACCTTGTCCTACCATGTTTCTACAAGAGAGTTCCCTACACTCACGGTGAATCGTGGAAAATCGACCTTTGTACGACATGTAACTGCGACAATGCCACCACCACTTGTGTGATTGAGAGTTGTCAGGCCGCCTTCTGCATTGAACCCATAAAACCGGAGGGAGAATGTTGTTTCTACTGTCCCTTCAGTGAGTATACGAAATGAAATTGAAAACAACTGGAAACAATAACTGAAATCACTTCACCTGTGTGTGCATGATGTTCTATAATTAATTTTCACATGTCCTGAAATTAATTTTCAGCCGTAATGAAGATAGTGGTAATGATCAAACCACACCTATTTGAGAATGTTGCTTCTACTGCTCATTCACGAATTCAAATTTAAATGGACTGGAATAAAATAAAGGTTGATTGACACATGTACGTAGCACAGTGTTATTAAAAAATAACCAATAAAACCAAGTAGTTTGAAGTCATATCTAGCTCATTCTCTTTGTACCATCTTCGATGCCGCCAGGAGAAAATATGTCCGGCATGTGCTTAACTGGATCTTCCTTGCAGATACGTAGACAAAAGATTCCTGCCTAGTTGCAAACTATTGGAAGCTATTGTGGGAAGCTTACATTGACTAATGAGTTTGAAAGTCGTAACAAGTATGCCTGTTTTTAAGCATCTTGCGGCATCGACCGAAAACAATAACGGTGCCCTATTTTGTTTACATACTTCCAATAAGGCATCGTTTAACAATGTTAAATCTGAGATGCACGGCCCTACCTGTTATCAGGGTCTGTGATATGGTGTAATATTGAAGCCCTAAACAAAATTGCGCTTCAAAATGATCAAGAAGGGCCTCAAAAAAGTAAAAATCTTTGAGTGACCGGTTTTACCGTACTCGTTTTCCCCATTAGTTAGACTGTAGTGTTATGAAAACCGTTAGGAAAACGCAAAATTTGTATTTCGATTTCCAATCATTAATATCTTGATAATCAGACAGGCGATCGGCATGTAAAAGTCATGGAGTTCCTGACTGACCTAAAGGTATATAATTATCATTGCAGCATGAGCTAAATCCAGGATTTTGTTTCAGAATCTGAGACAAAGTTAACGGATCCCTTTAAACGGGCCACTTTCAAAGGGAAATATGCTTTTGTAATGATAATTACTTTTCGCTACCACTCGTCTGATAATACAAGCAGTACACAGTGTTTACCTTTACAGCAGGCAAGCGAAAGGAAATGGAGCAAAATTTCCTGAAATATTGAACAAAATTACTCGACAGGGCATGTGTGGGCACTAATCTGACATATACCATCATAAAGAACTGTACTTGAACAAATTCACATTTTATTTTCGTGTGCAGGAAGTAATCGGAAAACTGTCAAATCGCAGGTTGTAGGATTGTAACATTTTACTATTTTCACAAATTAAAACTGCTATTATACAATGTCAGCAAATTTATTGACACAATGAGGCTTTTGTATTCATATTTTATCATCTGTTCGATTTTCCCCTTGTTAGTTCAAATAAAAAGGGGGGGGGCACTCTTGAAAAAGAGTTCTTAATTCACCATTCCAGAAGCACCATTCCATCTTCCCTCTCTTAAAACGAACCTCTACATGCCATGGTGGACTATATATGAATTGCGTTTATAGAAAAGAGACATCAAAATTCTTGTATAAAAGGCCCTATTAGCTTGGTTTATTCTTTAAGGAAAACTCCAGTGATAGAACAACAGATGGAAGTGGCATCTGTTTTGTCATGAATATGTATAGAACTATAGGGAAGAGGAATTAAGACAACTTTGCCGCATGGAGGCACCTATTCCATCTCGGGGAGAGAGCATTACTTTTGTCGGAAGGGTCACTTTCAGTTGCAGGAGGGCAGGTATCAAACATCGGCTAGAAAAATCTCCAATTCGCTTGGTAAAATTTGGGGAAAACTGCAAAAATAGAATAAAGCCCACAAAACATATAAAAGATATAGACCGGTAGTGGTAACATTGCGGTTAAAGGGTTTTGGGTGCAAAATATCCATTCAATATTGTTTAAATGTTGCCTTCAGAGGTTTAGATGACAATACTTCAACCTAAATTCGCAAAAAAAAACAGAAATATATGCCCAATTGTTCAATGTTGAAATGGCCGAATGACACCGTCGCGATATCTATCCAGGCCGGATCGAAATGATAATTTACCAAATATATCAATTAGTAGGCGGTTTCCTGGCAAAATTTGTATCATCACGTATTAGTCAAAACATATTCTTTCACATGACTGGTAATAAGAGCTTCCATTTAATTTTTTTGAGAGGGGGGCGTTTCCAAAACTGGTCTATACCTTTAAGGCCAACCTACCTATCACAGAGACAAACGAATCTGTTTTTTTGTAACGAATTGGTATAGTATCCATTGGCACATCAGATAACGAAGAGGCAGCCTAACATCCGGAAGGCTTTTGTTCACTTGGAATGGGGCATTTGGGAAGGCTAGGGTCAAATCTTGTCTATAAAAGCTATATTTTTTCATAATTACCTTGGCTATACTGGAGGAAAAATTGTTATGACGGAACAAAGCACACAAAAAGAGATGCAGGCATACAAAGGGGGCATCCGCTTGGTAATGGATGTTTGTAACAAAGGGCACAATAGATGAAGAAGATGAAAATTTACGTTAGAAGGGGGCACTTATGCTATGACTCAGTGGCGGATCCAGGGGGGGGGGGCCCGGGGGCCCGGGTCCCCTCCCCTAGAAAAAAAAACGGGTAAAAACACCCTTTTTTTGGCGCCCAAGGGGGGGTGGCGGTGGAAAAAAAAATAACCCTTCCCGTAGGGAAAAATTTTTTTCGGGTGCCAAAAAAAATTGAGCTCACGACCCCTGGCGCCCAAGGGGGGGGGGTGGCGGTGGAAAAAAATAACCCTTCTTTTTTCGGGTGCCAAATTTTTTCTTTTTTTTTGCTCACTACCCCCCCACCCCCACTGAGCGAAAAATCGACCGGCACGATTTTCAAATTTTCGCACGAAGTGGGCCCCTTTTTAGGCCCCCTCCCTTGCCGCCGGCTGGATCCGCCCCTGCTATGACTGGAGGGGCATGTCTTTACTTGGAATTAGAGGCACATTTTGGTCAATGGAGGGGCACCTGTTTGTCACGGAAGGGAAACTTTTCAAACGGGCACTTTCCTTGAGAGAGTTCAGAATTTTGTTCAACAATAAACAAAAGAGAAGAAAAGGAGCTCCTCACATACACACAGTGGCGTAGCTAGAGTCCAGCAATTGAGGGGGCACTGGCACCATAGGGGGGGGGGCACCGGTCTTACTCGTAAAATTCAATGCGAATTTACAAGGCTGCTGGTTAGGAGGGTGGTGCGAAAAGGGGTCCAATTGTTTTCTTTTCTCTTCCTTATTCCTTTTCCCTTCTTTTCTCCTTATTATTTTTCTTTCATTTCCCGTTTTTTCGCCATCAAATTGACGTGCCATGTCCCCAAGATGTCTCGTCTGTCCCTCTTTGTATATATGGGACCAGAGCACGACATTAAATGTCATTTACAGGCATCACAAACTTGAGAATAGACTGCCCACAAAGTAGAATTAAATGTCATTCCAGGTGCGGTTACTTGCTTCCGACTTGGTTGCAAAGAACATGAAAGAGGAGACGGTCAACCCCATGAATGCGAAAAGAAAAAAAAGGGGAAGGGGGAGCCAATAACAAATACCAAAAAAAGACAACAAGCAAACAAACGAACAAATAAATAAATAAATAAATAAATCAGAAAATAAAACGAAATCGATGAGATGGCCTCCACTTATCACCTTCTTAATCAATCATGATACCCCCTCTATCTTTCACTCTCTATCACCGATTTCAATCTTATCCCCTCTTTCTAATTTCCCTCTCTTCATACCTTCCTTTCTTTCCTTTTCTTTTTTATTTGTCCTTTATACTGTCCTATTGTCTTGTGTCGTATTCAACTATTTCTCTCTGTCTCTGTCTGTCTGTCTGTATGTCTCTCTCTCTCTCTCTCTCAAGTCCTTTTGGATCTCTGATGGGGAGAGGAGGCTGGGTTGTCTCGGCCTCCTGAATTCTTTATAATGTTCGTTTGTTGTTTAGTTACCTTTTCCAATTTTCGGAAATATGAACCCTATTTCATTTTCGGAATTACGAACCCTATTTCATTTTTGGAAATACGAACCTTAGGAATTATGAACCGTATTTCATTTTAGGAAATACGAACCTTCGGAATTGCGGACCTTCGGATTAACGAGCCTTCTGAATTATGAACCTTTGGAAATACGAACCTTGGGAAATACGAACCTTCGGAAAAACGACATGTAACCAAGTAAAAAGTGAAATATTAACGATATTTATTTGTGAACAAAAATCACTAATCAAGCTTTCCAATGATGTTGGCGGCATCGAACCTCGGACATCAACGGTAACAGCACACCTGTAGATTTAATTGTACAACCTTAGAAAACGGCAGCTGCTTGGGATAATTTGTTGCCAGTTGGGACTCCAGCTCTTAAAACTCCTTGATAAAACTTAGGGAAATGTTTGTACTATTGCCCCTTCAGTGAGTTAAATATCATATATTTTTGAAATAATTAGAAATTGTTATTTGAACAAATATACCAAGACACGTAATTATCATTATTTTGCAAACTGAATTCCAGCGATAATGAATGTACAAATGGTGGCTAATCAAATCTGAGCGGGAATGTTGCTATTATTGCCTCTTCGGTGAGAAATCAACATAAAATAAAATTCTTAAGCCCCCATCACACCAAACTAGTTCTCACTACGTTCTGGAACCGTCCTAGAAAATCGTAAAATGGGATGTGGTCGGGGCAGAATGTGAAAATAATGTCTATAATACGATCCTAGTTCGTTCATAAACGTCCTCAAGACGTCCTTTTCGTCTGTACCCCGTCCACAATCAGTTCATATCAAGTTCAGATCGGGTAAATTTGCCATTTCCGGGCAGTCCAAGCCAGTCCGTAGTCAGTTTAAACCCATTATTAACTAGTTCTACCTCGTTCCTAATACGTCCAAACCCATTCTCACTAGTTCGCCACTTGTTCTAACTAGTTTGTAACCCGACCACCCCGTTCAGAGACAGTTCAACTCGTTCTCATTTCGTTCTTAGTGCGTTCGAACGCGCTCCTAGAGCGTGTGCAATCCCGTCCTGGCTCGGGAGCTATAAAGACCCAGTGCGTTCTCGCCATTCCTCATTCCCGTTCAACTTCAACGCTTCAAGCTTTGCTGATCAAGAAATTCAAGTGAAGCCCCCATCACACCAAACTAGTTTTCACTACGTTCTATAAAAACGGAGTGAACGTAGTAGCAACTGTTTACGATCTGTTTAAGAACTTCATGGACGGGCTCAGACTGGCTTGGACGGGAAGGGTGCTCTAGAACTTTAAGCCTATTCAAAATGTTCCGCGTCCTGCAATTAGACGGAGTGACAACGGACTTAAAACGGGATGGACGTACTACGAACGGAATTGCCGTACTATGAACGGAATTGCCGTACTTCGATCCTACTACGAACGTGTTACAACGTGATGTGGTCGAGCATCAATTAGCAAGAACGCGTTGGGTTTGTATCAGGGGCGGATCCAGCCGGCGGCAAGGGAGGGGGCCTAAAAAGGGGCCCACTTCGAAAATTTGAAAATCGTGCCGGTTGATTTTTCGCTCAGTGGGGGTAGTGAGAAAATTTTTTCACTCCGGGAAGGGTAATTTTTTCCACCACCACCCCCCCCCCTTGGGCGCCAGGGGTAGTGAGCACAATTTTTTTTGGCACCCGAAAATTTTTTTTTCCCTACGGGAAGGGTTATTTTTATTTTCCATCGCCACCCCCCCTTGGGCGCTAGGGGAGGGGGCCCAACTTCTTTTTTTTTCAAAAAAAGGGTGTTTTTAACTGTTTTTTTTTAGGGAGGGCCGGGCCCCCCCCTGGATCCGCCACTGGTTTGTATAGCCCTCGAACCAGGACGGGAATGCACACGCACGATAGGAGCGCGTTCGAACGCACTAAGAACGAGATGAGGACAAGTTGAACTGTCTCTGAACGGGGTGGTTGGGTTATAAACTAGTTAGAACAAGTTGCGAACTAGTAAGAATGGTTTGGACTGCTTGGAAATGTCAAATTTACCCGATCTGAACTTGATATGAACTGACTGTGGACGGGTACAGATGAGTTGGACATATTGTGGACTGTTAATGAACGAACTAGGATCGTATTATAGAAATTAGTCCAGTCCGAGCCCGTCCATGAAGTCCTTAAAAAGATCGTAAACAGTTGCTATTACCTTCAGCTCCGTTCGCACACAGTTTGAGCCCGTTTGGCAACATTTTCGAGAACGTAGTGAAAACTACTTTGGTGTGATGGGGGCTTTCGGAAGCAAATCAAACTCACTAAAGCGTATATGCGCACCATGTTCTCAAATGAATTTTAGCGGTAATAAAGATAATAACAGTATTAGATAAAAGAAAATATGATCAATTAAATATGCTGGACAATTTTGCTCCTACTGCCCTTTCAATGGGTAACTTAGAACATTGGTGTCGCAATTTTTTTTTAAATATAATTTTTGTGTAAGTTTGCGATTATTGGAGGACCTGCGATCAAACCAGATCATTTGCAACTCTTCATGATACAGAGCCCGTGATAAAACCAGCATTACTAGATATCTATTTTTTTTTACAAATTTTTGTATCACTGGTTGTCATTTGAATGTACATGAAATGAAATGAAGTTGTTTGGAAACACTTAGAAATCCATACTAAAACGGCTTCACGGTAATCTAGACATGTACGTTGTACTAAATGACAATCATTAATTTTGTAAAGATAAATATCTGGTTATGGTGATTTTATCACGGGTACCGTATTATGATCTGGATTGATCGCAAATCCTCCAATAGTCGCAAACTTACAAACATTTTTTCTTTAGAAAATAAAGCGACACTAACGTTCTTACTTGTCGGCAACATATATTGTCTCTGTAACAAGATGTTTATTTCGTTCTGATTTCTCGACTGTACCTCGAAATATATTACAGACGTTAAAGTGAGAAATGTGATCCCTGAAATCAGCAGCGAGGGCGCTATTTCTGAAGGAGGTCAGAATCAACTTACTCTCGATGTGCAGATCAAGTTCCAGGAATCCAGAGATACGACGGGTGTCTCTGGTGAAAACTTGTGGACTATCAGTACATGGGTTTCCCCGAATGAAGACGGCAGAGGTCCTAGGTAAAACAGTTAAATTCCATCGGATGAGTTAATGGATAATCGCTAGAAGATTTCGATAAAAATAATCATAGAAATCGGCAATGATAATTATAATAATAAGTATATGATTGAAATATTGTATGTTACTTGTTACCTTTGAAATGTCGATCAAAAAAGTGTGGTAATGATTTTACGGTGACCCGACATTTGTTATTGAGCAAGGCTTTATTTCGTCAATGGTATAGGGTAAGTGTTATGGATGCTATTGTATTATAGGTTAGGTTTAGGGTTAGGAATCGTGTTGTGTCATGGGTTGAAGTTACGAATCCGTTTAGTGTAGGAACTTGACGCGGAGCAATTATTGCAAGAGCTAGTGGCGTAAAACCGATTTTACATGCAATTCTCCTTACTCCAAAGTGGGAGATATATTTCCCAATCCAGCAGGATCTATACACGAATGACAAATGATGCCTCATATGCAGCCGGCATAAAGGATGTGTTTTCTCGTCTAATATTTCCGATATTCCTATTCATGTCAATGGCGTTCACTGTCCACTTAGCATACCTAAACACATCGTATGGATAGCAAAACATATCTTCTCTTCTATCTTCTCTTCTATCTTCTCTTGAAACAGGTATGGCTACCAAACTAATACACTGGATGAGGAACAAATTGGACAGACCTACACGAAGAAACAAGGTTTCAAGTTTTCACCCGTGGAATTTTCCTTCAATGATCCAATGGCCGAGTGTGATGATATGAAGTACATCTGCTCTAGGATCGACAAAGGCGAAATGCCACGCACTATGGGAAGTCTTCCTTTTGAGTTCTCGGGTTATCCTGACGAGACCGCCCTCATCGGATGTACCGAAGCTCCTGAATGCCAAGGTAATAATAGCAACATGAATATTCATACGTACAGTATGATTGAAACTTAAACTTTTTAAAATTCAAACATGTATCCTCCAGCCCCCAAAAAACGAGTACTAAACAGAAACATTGATCTATAATAATAATAATAATAATACTCAGTTTTTATATAGCGTTTATTACAATCACTAAGCGCTTCCAAACTTGGAGATTATTACCCCGGCTTTAGCTGTGCTGCCATTGCGGCGCTCTAGCATTTCAAAGAATGAATTCCTGCCAGGTACCCATTTACATCACCTGGGTTGAGTGTGGCAAATGTAGATCAATGTCTTGCCAAAGGACATTAGTGCCGCGGCGGGTCTCGAACCGCGGACCTTGTGATCGACAGTCCGGCGACTTAACCACTCGACCAGGGCACCTCCGACCTCCGGCATCTCCGACGTTTCTGAAGCAATTATTTCTAAAAACCTGATTGAATCTTTAATTACCCTACCTATATGCATAACCTAATACATTTGTATCGCTCATATATATCTAGGCATCGTTGCCCGAGATATGGAGTGGAGTCTGGAAACTCTTGGGACGGTTATCCCCGGCCATGCGACATCTGTCGGCCTCAGCAGCACGGTGTTCTTCCGAGAAAACAACCCACAGCTTACAGGCGAGCGGCTCTGGCGTATGGGTGTCTTCGGAAGCAGAGACGCTCAAGGAAGTGGAGAACGTTTTAATTACGTGTCCCAAACTCTAAGCGATGAGCAGCAAGGCACGGCGCTGAATGAAAACAGTCCTCTGAAACTAACGGACGTTGAAACGCTCTTTGAGATAGGTTCTGTCGGTTGCAACGACTTTGGGTATGTCTGTGTTGTGATCACTGGTGGTGATGACCCCGACCCTTACTACTTCTTTCGTAGAGAAGGCGCTGAAGATACATCAAGGCCAGAAAATACCATCACCAAATGTAAAGAGCAAGAATGTTTGTCAAGTAAGTTTCCTTAAGTTACCCTGCACTTTAATGTAATTTGAAATAGGGTTAAATGTCTTCTATTATGGTTATTGATGCTGGACACCCTCTTCTTTTACTTGTCTGCAACTAAGGGATTCATGTTTCAAAATGATTTTCCATCTATTTTAAACTCCATGGCACTATTAAAATAGACATCATAAAAAAGAGGCCCAATTTGTTCTATATCAAGATAAGCAGTCTCCTCTAATCATACTAAGTCGATAGCATCGGTGTGATGATTACAAACACTGACTGAGTTCAAAATTGTTATTTCAGAGGCCATCTTCTCGGATCTTGAGGTTGATCTCGGTGACCAGGTACTGATCGAAAACAAGAACAACCCTCTGACTGTCGATCTAACTGGTATCACCACCAATGACTCCACGAACGTTATGGGAGAAGACTTGTGGATGCTCGGTGTTTATTGCAGTAGGAATCCTTTCGGTTCTGGACCGAAGACAGGATTCGTCGCTCAAGTTTTAAATCCCACCGCTGCCGCCACCACGCTAAACGAGGGCGAAGGCCTCTCCTTTCAAGACGTCAGCTTTGACTTTGACATGACGAGGATTGGCTGTAGTGAAGCCTTATATCTCTGTTTCGACCTGAACAAGAATCCTCGGGCCAGTGTCAACTATGTCTTTGATGCTCGTCCCGACGACTCTGTTACCACCACGTGTGTTGATATGACTGACCGATGCAAAGGTATATATGGTGGACAGTATAATAAGGCCACATAGAAAACATCAAAGTATTTGGTACTCATATTTTCTTTCCTTTGATTAGAAAATCTAATGGTAATACTGAAATAATCATTGGGCTTAAATTTTTGTATTTGTTATTTGTTCAATTGTCAACTGATCAAAATATGCCCATTAGATCACAAAGTAACAACAAACTGATAGTTGCACCTGGATGGATTCCCCTTTCCTGCCAGGTGATTCCTTTAATGTTTTATGATGATGTACAGGTGCCACAGCTATGGATCTTGATTGGATTCTTGATGTCGGTGAAGGAACAGTCGGCAGGCCAACCCCTTTGTCGTTGGACGTCGATGTCCATTTCACACCGGACAGCCCAGAAGTAGCTGGACAAAGTCTGTGGAAGCTGAGCGCCTTTGCTGCTATGGACGGGAATGGTACGGGTCCCCGAAGGGACGAGGTCGTCCAGACCCTCGACTCCTACAACCAAGCCTTGACGCTTCAGGAAGGAGGACATTTGGAATTTTATGGCGTTCAAGTACCATTCCCTATCAGTGAGCTGGGTTGCGATGGCTACGGCTGGTTTTGTCTGGAGTTCCAGAAAGCAGAACGAGCCACACCAGACTTCGTGTTTGACACAGAAGGAAATGGCGACACTATGATATCCTGCAAGGAACACAGTTGTAAAGGTACCAATGACTCACATTGTAAGTCAGTAACTAAAGAAGTAGTATTGGTCTTGGCCACCAGCAAAATGAGTACCCAATAATAAATGTGGTGAAGAAATTAGTGCTAGACGTTTTTTCCCGTTTAACTTCATAACATTTTAATAACAGAACATTTAGGTTAGGTTGGGAAACGCAGTAGGCTTCCAGATTTCCCCGAACTTCTGCATCTACCGCTGTTAGGTTAGTCAACACCTCGGAGCATTCTTTAAGATCCATCCAGTCTTGCCAGATCAACACAGATCTACGAATATCAGAGGGAATGATGATCACTCTCCATCTTAAACTCGAGATATCAGTTACGCTGCTCATTTACGAGCAGAATGTAATGCTTTATCGTCAAAACATACATGTATACATTTAGGTTAGGTTAGAGGCATCGAGGAGGTTCAACAATCGACTGTGTCTTTGCTGATGGATGAGGAGACTCACAGACTCGAAATTAAAGTACCATTACCAGAGCAACAACGGAAAACGACTGCTTGGTGGCCACTCCCTGCAAAGGTAAGAGACAATTAAATATTAATCATGCTTCATGTTTGTGAAGGTACTACTCTCTTTGTTATTGCATTTAATCCTTGTAGTTATCTTCGTGGGGCAGGTACATTGAGTGACGCTTTCAGAAGAGAGAAATGGAAAGACAGACGGACAGAGAACGCCCCATAGGACAATGGCTGTTTGATTGCAACTCTCAATGAAGGTAAGAAAATAAAGGCATTTTTTGAATAATATTTTTGTGAAGTTGCTGCTCTTTTCGTTATTGTGTTTGATCTTTGCAGCTTTCTTCATCAAGAAGATGCAATGAGTGACTCTCTCAGCGAAGGAAACGTCCCCAAACGGATAACGGCTGTTTGCTGACAACTTCCAAGGAAGGTATGAAAACTGAAACATTGTTTATGAACAACAAGCTTTGTATTTGTATTTGCTACTCTCTCTCTCCGTTTTTGTTGTTGTTGATCCTTGCATGTATCTT
>CP137666.1:39249257-39457281 GCA_037976565.1 Mesocentrotus franciscanus
CCAGCATACATATCAACAATGCCATCATGAATACATTTGGGTAAACTATTTATGTAGATAGAAAAAGGAGTGGCCCTAGAATCGAACCTTGTGGGACTCCCATCATAACTTTTGAGGAACTCGAAGTAGCCCCTTTAAAACAAACCATCTGTTCTCGGTTGGACAGATATGATACAAACCACTGAATACTAGTATCAGAACATCCAATGGCTGTCAATTTATGTAACAGAATATCGTGATCGACAGTGTCAAATGCTTTCCTCAAATCAATGAAAGCAACACCTGTTAACTCATTGTTATCTACATTCAAAGCCCACTGGTTTATAATTTTCATTAGAGCTGTTGCAGTAGAGTGAAGAGGACGAAAGCCTGACTGATTAGGATACAATATTTCATTTTGTTTAGAAAACCACATAGTTGAAAATGCACAGCTTTCTAGAATCTTGCTCACAACGGATAATACCGAAATTGGTCTGTAATTACCGGGTGGCCATATCACCAGTCTTATAAATTGGAATCACCCTTGCTTTTTCAAGCCTT
This sequence comes from Mesocentrotus franciscanus, assembly GCA_037976565.1. Classification (NCBI taxonomy): domain Eukaryota; kingdom Metazoa; phylum Echinodermata; class Echinoidea; order Camarodonta; family Strongylocentrotidae; genus Mesocentrotus; species Mesocentrotus franciscanus. The sequence goes on from CP137666.1 coordinate 39,249,798, forward strand.
TTGGTACATTCTTGTTGAAATTGCTTATTGATAAGACATGTTAAGGAGTCCACAAGATATGCTTTGACAACTTTAAAAACGGAAACTTTTATGAACAACAAGTTTGCTTTGTATCTACTCTCTTTTCCGTTTTTTTGTTGTTGATCCTTGTGTATCTTCGTGGGGTAGGTACATTGAGTGACTCTTTCAGCGAAGGAAACGTCACTTAACCTCGATTGCTACCTACAGATATAAACGATTGTTGCATAGACGACATTTCTTTCTGGGTAATTTTAGAATTTTACAACATTCTTTTGGCAATAACTAAGGTATACTAAATTTAGGAATCGGATTCAGGCCCAGATGCAGTAATACATTTTTCCAAAAGACGAATATCTTTCGTACTTTATTTCAACTTACTTGATACATTTTGTTCTTTCATAATTGCGGGATATAGGTTCTTAAACAATGTAAATGATAGAGAGACAAAACGAATTCACTTTTTGTGGGGGTGTAGTAGGCTTTGCACATTATCTTATCTAAAGCCACTATCAATTAGCTAAATAAAGTGATTTATGGAGAAAAGAAAATAGATACATGACGGTATAGGTTTTATAATTATCTGTTTAGTGCCACTTGTGCCAGGGAGAGGAAAAGAGAACTTAATTACACTAAAATGCCGTAGGTCTCTCCTACGGATATAGCTGATCTGACATAGCTAAAGTGATTAAGTATCTCAGTTACACGAAAACTTTTGTTGATAGAAGAATAGGGAGTATTAGATTTCCATGTAAGAGTTCAGAAGGCCGAAACCGACGTGTATAAACGAATATATATGTTTACATGTATAAGAATACATGTTTTCGTCTTCCAAAAGTGTTCTGGATATTGAATTTATCGACAAAATCATTTTCTCAGATTTATCATGTCTTACATTGATTAATTTTGTCATAGAACATCAGGACTAGAATTTTTCGCTAGGAAACCAGGTAAGTTAATTATTTATTATGGGGGGCCATCTTCATTTTTTTACAAAAAAGGGTGTTTTTACCTGTTTTTTCTAGGGAGGGGCCGGGGGCCTGGCCCCCTGGATCCGCCACTGCACTGTATACTGAATATATAGGCTGACTATTGGCGCTCGGTATTGAATTAACTCACCAAATGTCATCCCAAAATTAGTTTGTTTTTGTAAATACCTGTTTTATTATCGATGCGTCTTTAACACTTGTATCAAATTCAGTGGCGGGTCTAGGGATGACGGGCGGTAGTGGTGATGGTGGTGGTGGTGGCGGGGTGGGGGTGTTATGGGTGTGCTTCTTGGCGAAACCCATTCCGACCTGCCTTCAGTACACATGCAGTGACAGGAACCCCTCTCTTTCAGTTTTGTCCCCGGCAGTTGTTTTACACTCCAAAGGCACTTCAAATGTGATACATCTTAATCGCTTGTCATATAACTTGGAGTAAAACAAATCACTTTGGAGAGTTTCACGTTTTTGGAACTTGTGCCCTGTCCCCCGATAATTTCGCATCTGAAGTTATACATCTTGTAACGTCTCTAGATTTGTTAGACGGCATTGAACATGCCTATATTCTCAAACAAATTGTATTTATCTAATTTGTTCTTGCAGAGATTCCAACCTGGTCTTGTCAAACCAATAGGCCTCCTGATCTGGAGATTTCATGTTTCCATAGCAACAACTTGCCTTATGAATAGACACTTATTTACTTTACCATTACCGCAAATACTGGAAGAATGCTGAGATAGCAGTCGAGCTTCCAGGTCTATCTTTTTGTACTCTAGCTTAATTATTCTCATTATATTCAAGCCAGGGAGGCAGAGGGGCAAGAGGTAGCATCTTGACTGCACATGTCCCAGGAGTAAAGAAATTAATATGAGTATTGAGAGACATAGCATGTTCCTTCCAGCAACGATCAAGCCTGGTTTTGTACATATGTTGTACATATACTTGCTTGTGTATTCATGAGTTTGAAATATGAAATACTATAATATAAAAGTCATAAAGATAAACATTTGTTTACATTTTGTAGTAGATAGACGCATCATCTATTCCGTAAATATACATGCAATACCCAACTTTAATCTAGGTTATGCATATGGTGGAAACGATTCCCCCCGGTATTATGACTATTAATGAGACAGAACTGATGATCATTTTTATCACGTAGCCATAGAGCTACCAGAGCAGGAAAAGAAAATACATTTTTTGATGCTCCATCCTGAGATTAATTTAAGTGTAGATTGAAAAGGCAACTTTTTTGCTTCCAATAATACTTGTTTCCTATGTGCTGTGGAAGTTGTTGTCATTTGGTTTAAGATGGCGCTTTTCAATCTCTCATATTTACGTCATTTCCAGGTGGAGAACCCGGCCAACGGTTCCGGTACCACTCTCGTGGAAATAGGTTAATATTGTGCTGTTTATATAGTAATTCAAGTCGTGTATTGTATCAAGTATACCAATCGCTAGTCTTATAATAATATAGCAGTAATATAAGATGATAGAAATGAATGTATTTCATATATCTGTGTCATCTTAATTAATAATTTGATTAATTAACAAAACATTACTTGTATTTTAGACGTAAAAAGCCCATTCAAATGTATTATGAAATGCTCTATGATATTTTGATTAGTAAAAGTGAATATCAATTTACTTTTTATGAAAATACAAGGTTTATGTTATGTTTTTTGCTGTGTGCAGGTATAGTCTGTTTTTTTCGATATAACAATATATAGTCTATATTGACTCACAAATAAAAATGATTAAGATATCTTTTGAATTTCATTTAGCAGAATTCTTTTGCCCGTTGCACACGAGGAGTCATTTCAATTGCGATATTACCTCCACTAATCAAGCCTGCGAAGGCAAATTACATACGTCAGTAATAATGGCAATATTTGGCACTTTTCATTTTGCAATAATATTTTTATGACATCTCCTCACACGTCGCGTCAAAGGCCGCACCAGTCGCTGACGCAGTCATACGTCAGGCAAATGACGCCTCGTGTGCAATGATGGAATGTAGGGTCAACGACCTTTGTATTGGAAGCGGTGACGAAACTACAGGGGACACGCCCTCTCTTCCATCGCATGAGGAAAAAAGAGGAGGAAAATGAGATCTAAAGTAAGAGAGAAAGGGGAAAGAAAGTGAAAGAAAGACGATAAAACCCCATTCCACATCACCTACTCGGTTACTTTGTTAATTTGTATAAACCACAAACCACTTAGTAAGATCGGTGCCCCCTCCCCAACCCACGCTGTCTTAGACCCTTTATATCTTGATTAACGCTACGCGACTGATTGGAATTAAAAAATTGCGTAATGCATGTATTGAGCAATCATTAATCGCAATACAATGTTATTATATCATTGCCACATTACAATATATAGATTCTGCTGATGAAGACCTTCACACTTGGGGGATATCTGGGCCATTATCTTGAAAAATCGTTTACGAAGATGCGAAGGTCGTTTTGTTTTACTACGACGCCTCTTGATATGCTGACAGCAGATACATGTAGGTCGATCGGGGGGAAAAGGGCTGAGCTGACTAAAACTGAAACCCAAATTTGATTACCCTCCGTTTATCCCACAGGGGAAAAGGAGGCGTCTTGAGGAAAAAAAAAAAGAAAGGAAGGAATCTTAGAGTTAGTTTAGAATTCCGGTAATGGTGAGGGGAAAAAATAGAGTAAAAAGATTTGTTAAAAAGAGAGAAAAAGGTCGTATAACCTGACTGCCGAATTTTGATAAATAAATACAAGAGTCTCTATTTCTTAAAATAAACACCAACAAGCATAGTCAAATCTATTATCTCCATTAACTTTGATTATCCGTTGGTAGGTTCAGATATGATTTTCAAATACGAAGAAAAGTATTTACCACTTGGAAAAATATGAAAAATTTACAATCTTTTGTACTCCTGATAATTTTTAAATCACTAATATTCGCCCAACCACCACATTTGCGGCATAATGAAATGTCTGACCTATTGTTCGCTCGATTCGATCCATCGCTAAAAAACTTATTTTACTAACCATACGTCTTGTTTCGTGCTTTAATTCATGAAATACTGCAGAGTCAGCAGCCCCTGAACGATTGATGTTCATGAGACTATGTGGCTTTTAATAGGACATCTGCCGAAATCACTACACTACTTATCGTATTAACTTTGCATTTGAACTTCACGTCTATCTTGTCTTTATGTTGGCTTGTGTGTGGGCAAGAGGGATAGAGAGAGGGAGAGAGAAAGACTGAGAGGAAGAAAGAGAAATAGAGAGAGAGAGAGAGAAAGAGAGAGAGAGAGAAAGAGAAAGAGAGATGAGAGTAACAGTAAAGGGGAGAGAAAGATAGATAGATGGAGAGAGGGAGAAAGGGTCTGTTTGTGAGTGTGGGCAGGGAGCGTGTGCTGTGTGTGTTGTGTGTGCGGTGGGAGGGTTGAATGAAGGGAAAAGTTTTGCGGGCGGGTACTTTCTCGAAGACGGGCTGTTCTGGCTTAGAGGTTTCTCCCCCAAATCTAACATGAGCACCACCTAAGGCTAGTTAGGAAGCGCATTTGATCAACTTCGACTCTTCTTAGCTAGTACTTGCAGGAGGGAGCTGACTTAGAAGGTTCGTTAGCAAGAAAGCTCTCTCAACTTCACTCGGTCCAACTCAAAGATTGTACATCATGTATAGCTTTGGGGACCATCTACACCGGAACAGGTGGACACTGCTTTTAGGATTCTTGGCCATAGCCCTGATGACATTTCAAGGAGAAGGTAAGATGCTTTCATGACATATTGTCGGAATAATATTTTTGTCTTTAAACAAAAATATCCTACCATTTAGCCCTGTAAAAAACTGTCCCGAAATGCCGTTGTTTCAAAATGTTCTTGTTTAGTTCTGATCATGTGATTAAATCTAGAAAGAAATAGCCCTAACAGAGGTTTTTCAGTTTCGAAAGTGCCTCAGACAATTTGAGGTCAACTAAAATCAAATAATCTTTGAAAATGATAATACAACGTGGCCTTCCTTTATTCTTCCAATATATCAAACCTTTTTGTAGTTCATCATTTTATAGTTCTAACACAAAGTCTTGAAGGCAAAAAAAGAAGAAAAAAAAAGAATCCTGAAGCAAATGGTCATTATTTTGTGTTTTTCATTGGCCACTTCACACTTGACTATCCCGCTGAAACTGAATTTCGTTTACGATTAGTTTCTAAGGTGTTGAAACTTTCTGACTGATGGTCCCAAATAGTCGTATGACAACCCAGATAAAAAATACAGAATGTTACAAGGCTTTTCGTAGTCGAAAAAAGGAAGTTAACAGTCTTCTAACAATCGGATATGCTTAAAGACGAAGAAGGTTACAGTATACAGTATTCTGAACTTACGGTATTCCGAAGGTGCGTTTATCGGTAGATCTTTTTAATCCGAATATTAATAATTACGCTGGTTCGTATTTCCGAAAAATAGATATAGGTTCGTAATCTGCGAAATTTAATTTGGGTCCAGATTTAGAAATATATGTAGAATTAAGAGCTGTAATTTCGAAAAAATAATATGGTTCGTAATTTAGAAACTAAGCGAGGACTGAATTGGAACAGAATAATGAAGCCTTTTCCTCGTAAGGCAATACGCATCTAACTTTACATTCGGAAATGTTAAGCTTTTCATCTTTAGAATTATGAACCATTATAATTATATTTTAAAATTATGTATTTTCTGAAAAGTGAAGGCTCTTATCCTTTCGAGTTTATTATACCTTTTTGGTAAAGAGCCTTGCGAGTAAGAAAGCTTCCGCTTCACGCATCATAATGTTCGGAAGACGAAACAATTTTCTAGTCATATTAGAACAAGCGATCGCACAGGCTTTCAATAAATCAACTTAGGCTAAGGGCAATTGTCCGATGACATAATTATTTTGTTGTCATGTTGATACATTCTTTTTAAAGGTGACGCACAACGCTATTGAAAAGAGCCTGATGTAAATTTTGATCTTCGTGATCTTGTTTCAGCATTCTTTTTTTTTTAGTGGACATCACAAATGCGAAATGCGCATTCGGCTTTATGTCAGTAGTACAGCTACCCGCATCTAGCATATTTAGAGTAGCTGGTTTACCATTCTCCCATTTGCATTAAACGGAAAATCAACCTAGGGCATTTTCAGTTGCCTTGTACATCACCTTTTTAAATTGTTCAAACAATAGAATTGGCAATATAGTAGAGTATTGGAACGGCCCTGTAGTTGATTTCTTGAATGTCTTTGCGATCGTGTAGAAAAAAAGGTTCAACGTTGGAGAGCCCATTCTTTATGGGCGATTACGACATTCAGTCTTTTCCCCCACATGTTTCATCCCAAATGAAGATGCTCTTAACATGACAACTGAATTTTACTGGTGATTTCTGGTATCATTATCATTAGTCATAGTCATATGAAGAGATTTTTCTTCTTTCTGTCCTGGGTAAAATATATGAATGAATGTTTTAAGTTGTACGGAACACATTGCATGAAATCGCCTTGATATTTCGTGTGGAAAGGACATGAATATAGTCGTTTTGATTGTCTCTGTCTCTGTCTGTCTGTCTTTCTATCTCTCTTTCTCTCTCTACATTTCTCTCTTCAGCTCAGGATGAGGCTTCTATCAGCTTCAGCTCTGATACAGGTCTTCTGCCATGTGTCTATCGAGGAGTTCCATACCTCCATGACCAATCGTGGGCAGTGGACGAATGCACCACTTGTATGTGCGACAACGCCACTGTAACCTGCGTGATCGAGAGTTGTCAGCCAGCATTCTGCGCTGAGCCAATAAAACCGGAGGGAGAATGCTGCTACCTTTGCCCTTACAGTAAGTCTTTCAATGGTGATATGATCCGACGGTCATTTGAAGAGCTCAATAGGCCTGTTTACTTATGTATTTCAATTTATGCATGTTTTTGTCTTTCGAATCCCTACCATATACCATCAAGACATGATAGGTGACAAGGGGAAAGTGATTTATTAAAATCTTTGATTTACTCGAAAACGCTAAAATTAGATTTAGTGCCTTTTGGAAAGAAACTTATTTTACTCCGACAACTTTTGCTCAGTGTTTTGTTCGGTAGTGGTTTTTACAAATTGGTATGTCTAAATGTTAACGATCGTTGAGTTTGTCATTGTAGCAAAATTGTTACAAAATGTAATTGTTATGTATTTTTTATGATGTGATGTTATTTGATATATATTTTAAAAAGATTACGAGGCTGTAATAGAGCCGATTATCATAATTTTATAAACATAAAAAATGATAACCATTACCATAAAGAATGAAGACAAGATGGGGAGAGGCAAGGGGTAACGGTTAGAAATTGTAGTTAGGGTGATGTGGTGAAACTTTGTGCAATATATCAGAGAGAACGAATTGTCTAAATGGATAAGGAAGGGGAATGGAATTTGAAAGGGAAGGGGAAGAATCTTTTTTTCATAAATAAGAACAGAAATTCTAATAAGGTATGAACAAATAAGATAATGCGCGATGTTTTTGTTAAAAACAATATATTGACATCTTTGGAAATCCATTAAACCAACTTCATTGAGGGGAAATGCATTTGGTATGTTTTCTTTTATATCGTTTGTTGTTGTTGTCTTGGGGTTATTATGAAATGATTGGACTTTTCATAACCAGAGACAGTAGAAGAAGCAACACTACAATTTTCAAAAATTCCAAATTTTTCCGATATTAATCGGTTACTGATCATTTATTATTCGTTGATCAGCCGCAGCCAATTTCTCACAAAAAAGCGATAATAGGCAAGCACATGAGATCAGTCAGAGATCAGTCTGAGAACTGTCGTCTACCCGTGAAAAACTAATAAAACCCTTCCAACGACCAGTTTTGTCGGCGAGAGTTTTTAGGATGCCGGATCGTAAACCTTCAGCGAACCAAAGAGCTTCCAAAACCAATCGTGGAACACTGACTGATATTCTAATAATTTACTCCCCGATTCCATATAAAAGATGGGTACAAGGTCTTTTTTCTGCTTCTGTCTCAAGTGGTGGTGCCGGATTTTCAATATCCTACCACTTAACAAATATAATATTTACCGTCCTCTAAGTTTGGTCACGCGTGAAACACCGGGGACACACCATCATATATATACGTGTCCATTTCGATTAATACATAATTTCGATAAATACAACCACAAAGAACGGAGGGTACGACTTAAGTCAAGTCACTGCAACTCCAAATCGAATTCAATGTTTACTGCTCTAATAGATGTGCTTGCGAAGAAAGTCACGCCTGAAATCACGAGCACAAACACCATCGCAGAAGGAGGGGACAATACGGTAAGCCTTGATGTGCCCATCAAATTTCAAGATGCCATGGACACCACGGGAATCTCTGGAACAGATATTTGGAAGATGTCTGCCTGGGCTTCAGCCACTCCAGACGGTAGAAGTCAAAGGTAGGCTCCTGACAAAAAAATTTAATACAAAGTAGTAATGAGGAGACAGTGTGGCGCAATGGCATCTAACTTTATTCATATGCATGGGTTCGATACCCGCGCTGAGGAGACAAAGCTGATTGTCGTCGGATCGCGTGTAAGTGCGTTCCTAGATCAATCCCCTTTGTTCTCCCTGCAGGCTTGCATGATGGGTTCAGGGGGAATACTCCCTTCCTCGGACAGAACAGTGTGTAGGAGAGTATACACTACACTTTTCGCAAACGGTAGGATGTAAACTCGATGTTTATTGTGCCTGCAATACACTATGGGTAATCTATATGCAGATCTTCATGATAGACGGCATGGCCATTTGAAGGTTACACGTAGAAGAAGAATGATGATAGTGGTGATGAAGATAGTGTTTACAATAATAATAATAATAATAATAATGATAACAATAATGATGATGATAGTGATAATAATTATAACAAAAAAATAGTATAGTAATAGTTATTGATAATATTATTACAGTTATCGTTAATTATTATTTATTAATTATCATTACTATTATTATTAGTATTATTATAATTTTATTCTTATCATTATTATTATTATCATTATAATTTTATCATCATTATTATTATCATTATCATTTATTATTATCATTAATATTATTATTATTATTATCATTGTTATTAGTACTACTCCTATTATTATCATTATTTTATTATTACATTATGTTCGTTATCATAACGTAAATTAATGTACGTATACTGTATATCGACGGCCAATGCCTAATGAAAGCCGAAGACGGAGAGTAAACAAGTAAATAAAATGCATACATAGAATAAGTATACATCCTTATACACGGAAGTCCGAGTATGAGATAACATGTCTAATGTTCTGAGTTTCATTCATCCAAATGTATAACATCGCAATGAATAACATCCGATTATTTCGGTTTAAGGATTGGATACGAAGAGGATATTTTAGACGCTGCGCAAAAAGACAAGTACTATAAAAAGAAGGAAAAATTCGGGTTCACCAATCTGGACTTTTCCTTTTCTGATCCGATGGCCGAGTGCGACGACATGAAGTATATTTGTGTGAGGATCGAGAGGGGTGATAATCCACAAACTACGGGGGACCTTGGCTATACTTTAGGAGGATATCCAGATACCCACGCACAAACCGGTTGTACTGGAGCTCCAGAATGTCGAGGTAATCTATCCTTCTTTGACATATGCACGTATTTATATTTAAGTATTCTTTTTTATTTTCTTATTCTTTTTTAATATTTTATAGGCTGTTGTAGTGTAATCTATTCATACTCTGAGCCTGTAACAGTTTAACAACATCTCATCTCTACATTCATCTGTAACATAATTATATCATTTAGCTATATTCGCTGACTAGAACCTTTCCTTTTTTACATTTTTATTTTTAAAAAATCAGGTATTGTTGCGAGGGACCTAGACTGGGAACTGGAACCAACGGAAACGGTTGTCCCCTATCAGGAAACCGGAGTCAATATAGACACTTCTGTTTTCTTCCGTGAGGATAACCCATTGTTATCTGGAAATGGACTTTGGCGTATGGGTCTCTACGGCAGCCGAACCCCCGATGGCCTAGGGGACCGCTATGGCTACGTTCCGCAGACTCTGAGCTGGCCCCAACAGGGAACCACCCTAGATGAAGGAGTCCCTCTAGAACTCATGGATGTTGAGACCGACTTTGAAATCGGCACCGTCGGTTGCAATGACTTTGGGTATGTGTGCGTGGAATTCACTGGAGGAGACGATCCCGCGCCCACCTATTTCTTCCGCAAAGAGGGTGCTACAGATAATTCTAGAGCATCAAATACGATCACCAAATGTAAAGAGCAGGAGTGTTTATCAAGTAAGTATATTTGTCAATCATGATATCGTAGGAGATAGGGACATGAACATGATTTATGGCCATGATCTTGTGTGGCTGATGAGGGAGGTGGGTGGAGTGTCAGGGGCATCAATTCCCCGCCAAAACCCAATAAGGCGTTTCTTTGCTATTAAAACCGAGGCATGTGACATGAGACATAACCCACCCCCCGTCATAGAATCCTGAATCCTCTACTCCTCTCTTTTTGCTTTCCCGAATGGTTGACGTTAAGGCTGCGATGCTGATGATGGTGGTGGTGGTGGTATTGGTAGTGGTAGTGGAGGTGATTGTGGTGGTGATGACGGGGGTAGGGATATGGATTAGCGAAATGGCAGAGATCTATACTAAAGAAAGAAACAATATATAACACAACTCAATCTATATAATTAAATAAACGTTTTAATTTCCGGTGATGTATGACAGATTATTGAAATATAAAGATTAAATCAATTTTCAACTTCAATTTCAATTTTATTTCTGTTTCCATTAAAACATTACAAATCAACTATAATCATTTACAAAACCTTCGTAAACCTCATTATACAGTGCGTGTACAATAAAGTGTACCCAAATTTGGTAGCTTCTAATTAAAAAAATATAAGCTATGTGAACTTGAATCATATTTCATTGTAAAGAGAAACTATTATCCTGTCTAATGATACAATTTTCATAATTATGCTGCCAAGGACGACTGAACAACGGGCTTTTCAAAAAATATTGTCAAAATCCTCTTGTACCAAGTTTGGGCTGAAGCAATGAATGTGGGTCAAAAGCTATTGCGTGTGTATATCTCATTCCAAAAACACTGAATTGCTCATTTATTTACATTGACTATTAGGCATTTGGAGAAAAAAAAGGTGTTAATATCAACTCCAGCTCAAGGAAATGCTTATTACAAGCAAAATTTATGATATTCTCTTTGTTATGATGATTACAATCTTGACTTCATTCGGATCCCTTGTTTAAAGTAACCTTCTCATTTAGTGACACAACATGGAAAAAGTTTATTTGGTTTGTTATCTTTTTTCATGAAAGTCTGCTGTCAATTTTTGTGATATCTATCATCATAATTATGTGTTCTTTCTTGCATTTAAGTTTAGTAGCCTTTGCGTTTTCATTCGCTTTTCGAGATAGACACCTTATGCTCCTTACCCGTGTGAAATGGCGCAGCGGAAAAGTAATCAGAGAGAACTTAGATATCATGAGACAAGTTATTAGGCTGTTCAAAATAATCAAATATTAACCTGTGGATTGTAATAAGGTTCTGTGAAAGCATAGATACAATGCATCATTAAAAAAAGGAAGGACTGAAGCACGAGGTATAATTTAACTTTTAAAATGATTTAAGACCAAAACACATGCATATGGCCTGACCAACATTTGGTACAACACTTTTTTAAGACCCTGTTGCTCATTCATCCGTGGCAGAAATATTATGAATAAGGTATCAACGGACAGAAAATAAGTTACTTTTCATCATGAAATCAATTTCAAAGTCATATTGGTTAAGACTTTTGATCAAGAGCTACCAAAGTTGGTTACACTTTTGTTTTATATGCACTGTATATATCAATCATAAATATTCCGTAATTTATTTATACTGCATAGCTTTATTTATATAAAATGTACATCTGATTAAAAGAATTTAATTCACCAGTTACCCTAGGTCAATGTAAAGTATAGCAGTAATAGCCGTGTAAAGCCATTTATGCGACACAAACGTGGCTATCACGTGGCAATTACGGCATCTAACACCAATAGTCAGCTCTGACCATTGGTGTAAGGTCTACATGGCGCAAGGTGGCATTACGCGACCCTAGGCGGCCTCACTTGGCTCTACATGCCATTTGCCTTGAGATCACCTGGCATCACTTGGCAGATACGGTCAATTGAGGGTCAAAATTAGCTCTTTTTGTGCTTTTACATCAGCTTTGTGGCTCCTATGGGTTGTCTAGGGCGCTGTTACTTACCTGGCGCTGAAGGCTAGGTTTTACGTGGAAGTGAGAACTATGGCATGAATATCCGTGATACTTTGCTCTTCTTAGCACCAGATCTGCTCACCAGTAGATATACCATAGTCATGTGCGAGTGAAATTGCAACAGGGAAAGTGCACGAAGTCCTTTTATAGAGATGATTTTTGTTTAATCATATACGAAATGCATATAAGAGACGCTAAACGGGGGAACTTGCAAGAACTTTCCAAAAGACGGATCGGAATGCTGTATCTGCGCAAAGGTTCCATTCTATGAAACAAGAAACTGAGGTGGGAGCCAGTAATCAGGACTCTTTTAACCAACGTAGACCATCATTTCGGGATTTCGTGATCACCTGTTGTTGTAACTCCGACTTTGCTAGCCATTCATGAAGAGGGATGCTCAGGATAAGAACAAAAACCATCAACAAATACGACTACCTTAACATGTGGGCGCGAAGCATAAGACAATTATTATGTTCTTGATTTATGAAAAATTTCTTACACAAAGTGGCCATAGAAACCTCCCCCATTTCTGGTACAAGTCGTATTGATGAAAATTATGAACTTGAAGATGTGCCTTTATTTATTTGAGGGCCTTATAAGTTTGTTACAGCAATGTCTAAAATTTTCAATTTTCTATCAAGTTTGTTCTTTAAGAACAGTTTTTAAGTCATCTGCGCAAATTTGAGAGTCTAAAGATAATTTTGTTATGGGTTTTCCCAAGTTATGACATCCTGCTGGCGATCCCTTCTCCGAAGTTGTCTAACACATCATTGTATGTAGTCGTCCATACACATATCGTTTTACATTTTATTTCTTTTAAATCCTGTTTCGTCCTCTGAGAGACTCTTACCAATTATTTCTTGGCTCAGTAGAAGTGAACAAATCAAGAGTTTACGAGGCGAAAACTTTGAATATTTCTCTCATCAACCTTATTCTTTAATGTTTGTGTTCACCGATGAAGAAATGAGAGAAAGTTTTTCCGAGGAGAAAACTTTCGACCATTGCGACGAACAACTTCATTCAACGAACTCACTATTTCTGCTCTGTTTTCTGCCGAACAGATGTATGGGCCGAGTCTCTGGATTGGGAATTAACACCAACGGACAGAGTCTTACCCGGTCAAGAAACCGGAGTGTCTATCGATGGCACAGTCATCTTTGAGGATGAAAACCGCGAAGTTGCTGGTGATGGCCTCTGGAGAATGGGGCTTTATGGAAGCAGAAATCCTGAAGGAACTGGAGAGAAATTCAACTATAAACAAAATATTCTTGACAGGCCACAAGAGGGTATTACTTTAGAGGAAAACAGTGGTTTACTGGAAGAACCTGGGGTGACTACCGACTTTGAGATTGGAACCGTCGGTTGCAACGATTTCGGATATGTTTGCGTTGAATTCACCGGAGGAAATAATCCGGAACCTCTGTACTTCTTTAGGACCATGGGATCCGCAAGTGAACGTAGGGAGGACAATGTGCTAGTAGAATGCAAGGAACAGGAATGCTTATCAAGTAAGACTCAACATCGTGATTACTTAGTAAAATTGCGTTCCTTTGAAATCACAGCACATATCAGAGCTAAAGCGGAATAACAAACCCGTGATAAAAGCTGTATAAGACATATACATGTGGTAAAGGATAGATACATGTATACAATTAAATGTGTCAATCTAATTTTTTTATATTGAATATTAACATGTATTTCGACTATTACGCCTAACTTTCTCATAACACGTTGCCATGATTTAAATTTGCCATAGCATTCGCCACATGGTACGGCAGAAGACAACTTTTTCCGTCAGGCAATGAAAACGTTAATATTTTAGTTATATATCCTAATTCTTAAACCTTATGTACATTTTTTTTACAGAGGCAATCTTTACCGACCTGGAAGTCGATCTTGGTGATCAAGACATCTACGAAAATAAGAACAATCCTCTCACAGTGGACTTGTCCGGAATCACGGCCGACGACTCCTCCAACGTCTGGGGTGACCAGCTATGGATGGTCGGCGCATATGCCAGCAAGAACCCCGATGGCGAAGGACCAAAGACAGGTCTGGTCGAGCAAATTCTCGATCCCATGGAAGCTGGCACCAACCTGAATGAAGGGGAGAATCTTCCATTTGAACAAGTTGATTTTGATTTCGACATGACGGGGATGCGTTGCGAAGACGCTCCGTACCTTTGTTTCGACCTTGATAAGAACCCCAAGGCCAGTGTTAACTACATCTTTGAAGCTCGCCCCGATGATTCAGTCACGACTACATGTGTAGACATGAGTGATCGTTGCAAGGGTAAGAACCTACATTTGACATCTCTTTTTCCAAATATGCAATGTTCAAAAGGATATTATTTCTAAAAGTTATGTTTGGATATAGACATTACTTTGTCATTCGTTGCTAATGACCCCAAATTCTGTCTAAGTATTGACTTATTCAGATTTCCCTTCTTGTAGGCTATCAATTATAATTGTAAATTTGCATATAGTTTGCACTTGCATAGAGTGTGCCTTTGAAAGCCATACATGCTTGTGGGAAGCTTTTCAGACTAACCAACAATTCTCCTAAAATGAAGATATACATAATAAAATATTTTTTGTTATAGCTGAATGCAATTTCGCAATATCGTTTCACCATGTATTTATATACCGAGCACGTTAGCAATTATGTTAAAGATCGTCACCATACGTTCAAATATGAAGCATGTGCAACAAATAAATGCATATACATATGTCCTTTTTCAGGTGCCACCGCCACTGATATTGAATGGGAGCCCGAGATTGGTGATGCTCCATTTGGACAACCGTCACCTCTGACCATCGACGCAGATGTCCTTTTCGATCCGGACAGTCCCGACGTGATTGGAGATGGTTTGTGGCAGTTGGGTGTCTTTGCCACTAATAGCCCTGACGGCATCGGACCGCGCAGACATGAGGTTACGCAGACCCTTGATCCGTTCAACGAAGCCTTGCCTCTTGAGGATGGTGGACCTCTGAATTTCGGCAAGCTTGATGTCGACTTCCCCATCGACGACATTGGCTGTGATGAATTCAGGTGGCTCTGCGTTGAGTTCAAGAAAGGGGAAGCACCCACGCCAGACTTCAAATTTGAGACTGAAAGTGGAGAGGACTCAATAATATCGTGCAAAGAGCAGCCGTGTAGAGGTATTTAAAAAATAAAATCTTATTATTATTATTATTATTAGTAGTAGTAGTAGTAGTAGTAGAAGTATTATTATAATTCACTTCAGTTTTTCCAAACGCAAATGAAAAATGCAAATTCTTGAAATATTAATGATATTATGTTGATTGATGTAACAACACGTGCAAATCAATTTTTGTACAAGGACTACAAAATCCGAACTTAGTACTTCTTTATCATGTTCATGGTGTAATTCCAGATGTAAAAAATGCTGAACTTAAAGCAATGCAATAATATCAAAGTAAGGCAATACTAAAGTTTTTCCCAAATCTAATATTAATGTTTATATTTTGTACAGGTGTTGAAATCAACGACCTCACATCTACTCCAACCGATGTTAAAACGGATCTCATGCTATACGAAGGAAAGCGGAAAATCCCATCACCTATAACTCCGTCGCAACCACCACTGATGAAACTGGTACGATCAGGGGTGTTGATCTCTGGACCCTCAGCCAGTGGGGTAGTGATCGCGCCAACGGCAACGGACCTCAGGCCAACTACCAGGAGCAAGTGCTCTCAGGTTACCACGCGGCCCTTCCTGTTATGGCACAAGCAGACACACTGGATTTCATTCCGCTGGTGTCAAACTTCGACATGACCGGACTCAAGTGCCCTCAGGTCAAGTACATCTGTAACGAGGTCAACAAAGACCCACAGTCCATCCCAGATTTCGTGTTTACACCCATGCCGGACGAGTCGGTACTGAGGAGTTGTTTTGAAGTGCCCGATGACGCTTGTAAAGGTAAAATTGTCAAGTAATTGTTGCAAATGAGTTATCTAGAACTAATTTTATTCTCAATTAATCATTTGCAACACTACTAATAATAATATGTCCATTTATATAGCGCAGCTACTATATGAATATACTTTACTGCGCTCAATACAAAGTATCACATTATTACCCCGACTGTAGCTGAACCGCCATTTTGAGGCTTTAAAGCATTCAACACTCCATGTTATTATCATCACAATTTATGGGAAACAAAGTTTTTGTTATACAGTAGGTTTGCGGTTGCACCATGTGAGAGGGGAGGATTGGAGAGTCCTGAAAGGACTCTCGGTAATCTTTCTTGAGTGTGTAGTCCTGAAAAGGACTGTTGTTTGTCTTGAAAAAGACTGTTGGCTATCTTTCTTAGCTTATAGTTCTCCTTAGAACTATAAGCTAAGAAAGATAACCAACACTTTTTTCAAGACTAACGACAGTCCTTTTCAGGACTACACACACGCAAGAAAGAAAGATTACCGAGAGTCCTTTTCAGGACTCCCCAATCCTCCCCCTGTCTCACATGGTGCCACCGCAATCCCACTGCAAGCCGAGACTTATAAAAGGTTTTTGTTGCATCTGTTGTATTGTCAATCAGTAGAATTATTTGTAGTTAACGATTCATCAATGTAGCATTTCGCAACGAAATGCGCTATGTCATGATGCACACATATGCTTTATTAGATTGAATCATTATGCTCATCACACCTTGTTTGGCCTGATTATCATGCTAATCTGGATAATGACATTTTCCCATATAAAACCACATTCATTATCGTTAAACAATTGTTTAGCTATATAGGACAGAAACTCTGCTGTTTGTTCCATACCAGGTTCTCTTAAAGATAAAGTTGAGTTCTGGTCACGCGGTTGCATTGTGAAAGAAACGGTGTGGAATCGATCTGAAAAAGTGATCAAAATGATAAGAAATTTGGCCCAGTCTTGGTAAAGTAACAAGCACTGTACACAGAAAGATGTATATGGGTCTACACAAATATGCGGCATAAAAATCGGACCTCATTTTTAAGCTGTTACTTCACTTACTTGTCATATTTAGAATAGGGAGGCATTTGAAGAGCTATGCTTTTCAGGGAACATTTTTTATCTGATGTTCTTCCACACTTACATAATAACAATGATAACGCTCACAAATTATTTTTCACCTCTCCCCAGAACTCAATCTTCTCTTTAAGTGCATTTTCCTTAAACCACGTCACATACTCTTTACGAGATGTTCCATAGAATGCTCGTGGGAATTCGGTTCTCTCCCCCATGCATCAACGAAATCGACCGAGTGTATTTTACACAGACAGCGTGCTATCAAATAGTAGTAGAACAATACAGTTCCTAACTGCTTTTATCATGTTCACAGTATATCCAGTACAGTAATTTGATATATTTGCATCGTTTTATAATTACCCACAATATATAGGAGTTATCTTCGACGACATGGACTGGGACATGACTCCCATTGGACCGGTCACGGCTGATGAACCTGACGATATGCTCCTTAACGTTGACCTTAGCACCTTGCCAGAAAGTGGCCCTGCCGATGGTGATGGGCTCTGGCGTATCGGAGTCTTTGGTTCTCCTAATTATGATGGGGAAGGACCACGTCTGGGCTACGTCCGTCAGATCCTGGACCGGGCAGAATCATCCACACCTGCAGATGGTGAAGGAGCACCTCTAGAGTTGAATAATCTGGAGGCTGAATTCGATCTGTCTCAGATCGGATGTGACTCGGAGTACCGCTTCCTGTGTCTTGAGTTCTCCAAGGGTTTGCGTGCCGCCCCTGATTTTAAATTCGAGGTGCAAGGAGGTGATGATGAAATCATCAGTTGTAAAGAACAACCTTGCCGCAGACGTAAGTCCGTTGTTGCCGCATTTCAATTAAATTAGATGCAGTCGAACCACATCTGAATTGAGTGGTTGAGTGTCTGCTAGGAATATCTATGAATGCCTATTTTTCCATGACCCGACATTAGGAGTGTGATTTCCTATGGCAAGTAAATCAACTTGATATCGCCTCCAATATGAGTTACCAACATTTCTACCAATAGTAACATAATATAAATGAAATAATACTTCTTAATTAAAGTATCATAGCTCTTGCGCGAGGAAAAGCTTTAATTGAGATCCAAAGAAATTAAGTTATCAGTTGCTTCAGAAAATTGGTATTTTTTGTCTAAACTTCATATACATGTACATGACACAATTCTGTAGATATTATGAGCCAATGAATATTTGCCAATATAGTTGTTGAAATATCAATTAGGGTCCCTGTAATAGTATCGTAACCCAAGCGTTTGCTTTAAAAGGTAGGCCTCTATAACGGAAATATATAAATAAAACAAGGGGAGTTTCTGTTTTCTTCCATGCCAAAGCGTAATGACGAGAAGAGACTTACCAAATAATGTTTCTCCATTTATATACAACGATATATATTTCAGCTGTTATTCTGACTGACGTGGAGACGGACCTCCTGGGCAACGGACGTATAAGCGAAGGCACGCCCAACAACCGCATTCTGTACGACATTACTGGCGTCGCCGATCCTTCCAGTGGAAAGGCCGACGGTCGAGATCTCTGGGACCTGACCACTTTTGGCAGTACATATCCCGACGGCCGCGGTCCCAGGTTTAACCCACAAGAGGCCAACGTCTTTACACAGTATCAAAAGGACAGACCAGCCTCTCCTGGTGAGAACGTCCGGTACGGAGCCGTGGACACCAATTTCGACATGACTGGACGTACTTGCGAAGAGGTCAGGTACTTCTGTTCTGAGCTGCGCAAGAATGAATATGCCGATCCCGATTTTGAATTCATGGCCAAACCTACCGATGACGTGCTTGTCGACTGTTTCGAACTCGATTGTGAAGGTATGTGTTACATTATGACTTTGACAATTCCAATTGACTAGAACATGTTAATACCATTGGGGTTGATACGAGGGGAACTTAATGCTTTTCTTGGTAATGTTCAATTAATGTTCATCTGTTTAATAGTTATAATACACACTTATGGGAGCTTTCTTCAGTAAGAACTTCACCATTTATGGCAGCTATAGTGTTATATTTAGCCAATGATAAATAAATACTCGCATTTCTCACCAAAAGATCCATATCGTGTATAATTTTAGTATTTCCTTTTTGATACATCTTTCTTAAAATGTTTAAGACCACTTTTCGTTTTACCGATTGTTTCTCCAATGCCCCGTCTTATAAAGATTGAACCTAATCAATTGCAAGTCTGCAGTCCATTATCTTTTATGTACATAGTTGCGATTTATGTCAATGGCAAATAAGTTGGGACTAATATCAACTCTTTGTAAGACGGGGCCCAGGTCCATAGAATCCATTCATAATGGAAAAGGCTGATACAGAAATTTGATGGGCAAAGTACGTAAATTAGAAGACAAAGATATTGATGAACACGAGTAATCATTCAAAAATGGTACATCTTTTTTAAATGTTAAGGTGTTTTGATCGATAACACCCGTCTTACTCTGAACTCCGACGACGAGCTGCAAGACGGACCCAACGAACTGTCCTTCGACTTCAAGGTGGACTCGAACCCCGCCGGAGGTGATGCCGATGGTGACAACCTGTGGCGCCTCGAGACCTTCACGGCCACCCACAACGATGGCACCGGTCGGCGAGATATCCTGGACCAGCAGACCCTGGATCCCAACGAAGCCAGTCGTGACATGCAATCTGGAGACTCAATGGTCTTCCGGAACCTTGAGGCAAATGTCAACTCTGAAGATGTCAACTGCGATGAAGACTACTACTTGTGTGCCGAGATCTCCAAGCAAGTGCGCGCTCGTCCAAGTTTCACCCTAAAGGGGACGAGAGAGGATTCTATGACGAGTTGTAAATTAATCAAGTGTGCCAAAGCTGGTAAGAATCTATTTAATTTCTTCGGGGATGTTGTCGTTTGAGGCTGAAACATTTTTTCCATTTCTTGTGGACCACATTTTAATTTTAATGAAGGTAAAGGGAAACCCTAATGAAAACTGATGGCAAAAGGTGTTGCGGTGAAGGATGCAATTGAACTTAATTTTTCTTGAGCAATAAATTACTCATAACACTTTTAAAATTAAATTATCGGCTTCTGAAATGATGCTCTAAATTCAATCATAGAATTGAAGCCTTTCATGAGATCGAGGAGAGGAATAATATAATTGCTATTTAATGATTTTTTTAAAAATCAATTCAATACGCAAAATGAGAGCCACAAGGCCCATGGTTCGCATAAAGACTGACATTGGGTGCAAGTAGTACTGAATTTAGTTTCATACAGATAAAGCCACATATTATTCAGATTTGACCTAATTACGTATTCCATAATACACAGTAGGCTTACGGTTGCACCATGTGAGAGGGGGAGCATTAGGGAGTCCTGAAAAGGAATGTTGGTAATCTTTTTTTCTTGAGTGTGTGTAGTCCTGAAAGGACTGTTGGTAGTCCTGAGAAGGACTGCTGGTAATCTTTCTTGAGCTTAAAATTCTAAAGAGAACTATAGCGCCGGTAGGAGAGGATGGGTGGTAGGAGGGGCTCGACGTTCGAACAGGTTGACTAGTGACGGCGGATAGTGAACCTGTTCGAAACGTCGCGCCCGTCCTACCACCCATCCTCTCCTACCGGCGCTATAATAGTTCTCTTTAGAATATTAAGCTAAAGAAAGATTACCAACAGTCCTTTTCAGGACTCCCCAATCCTCCCCTCTCACATGGTGCAACCGTAAACCTACTGTATATCTACATCACCATGCAAGCCGATACTTATAAGCAGTATTCCCTCATGTTGATTGGATAGTGATAAGCTTGTTAGAAAGAAATACAAGTTACGTCCACATCACGTTCTACGCTACATGAGGACAATGCACGGTTTCCCTATCCTTGCTAAAAGAATAAAACAAATATACATGTATATATATTGAATTATTTTAAATGGAATATGTTTTTTTTCTTAACCATATCAGAATGCCTGTATTTTTTCATACAATTCGCAGTCTGCTACTATATTGTTATTATTATTATCATTAATATTATTATTGTTAATATTATTTATTGATGATATTATCATTGTAATCGATAATAATTTAGTATTATTGATAACATTATTATTATAATTGTTACAGTTATTATTATTATTGTTGTTGTTTTCATGAATATTTTATTATTGGAGATTTGCCTATCTTTTCTGTTCTCTTTGTCTAATTCATCCTATCTTTTGATGCATGACCCTCGATGCATGTGCCTCTCCTTGCCTGTTTATCATCACCAGTAGTATGATAATTATTGTCAGTCCTCATCCCTTATCTTAATCAACCACATCCATGTTATATTTTAAAAATATCTTCTGATGATTTGGGGCAAGTTTCTCGAAACCGTCATAACTCGCTGTTCGTGGACATCCCATTGAAACGTGTGTTAATTATATAACACATGTTTCTATGAGATGTCCAAAATCTTAGACTTATGACGGTTTCGAGAAACGGTCTCCAGTGACGTACAATGAAGGAGAATTCTACCATAGATCAGTAAGTATGGTAATATGGGTAAGTATTTTCATATTTTCATGTCCGTACAACGTCAATGAATTGTCATAGTATATTTCATATGAAAAGTGTAATACCTGTGCTCATACTCATTACTTAGCCTAATTATCAACTAACTACATGTGTGTACTATAACCTGTGTAATTAGTTGACAACTAGCTAAGAAAACTAAAAAAACTAAGGAAAAGGTATACTTTTCATTCATAGCTCTGGTATAATGGATGTACGTGTTTGCAATTTCCCATTTTATACGTCTCTCACAGATCTTGAATAATCTAAATCACTCAAACAAAATATAGCTTAATCAAATGGTTTTGAACGTAAACTAAAATAAATGCGGTTTAACAAATATACACGATAGTATCATGACCTAAATAAGCAGCATGCACCACTTCATTGTACTAGCTATAATTGATTACCACACATCAATTATAGTTAGTTCTTTAACATGTCTATAGGATCATTAATTGGGAGTGAAGAAAATTTAACGTTATTTTGATCAAACACTTCTTAGCAACCATCCCTTCTTTCTTTCTTTCAGAATCGTGATTGGACGAAAAGATGGCGACAAACTTACGTAACACAATGCGAGATGGGCTTGCAAGCCAACTCCATAGAGTTTTTATATTAAAGCATACAGAACCCACTTAACAACTTCTTATGTGTGTAGATCAAAGTAACATCTTTGACATTAAATTGTCTTTTTTTTTTATCGCAATGCAATGTTTCATAACAGCAAAGGTTTTAATCATTAAAAGGAACTTTCAAGTACTATGTAATAAACACTAGGAATCCAATTGTTAGTAGTTTAATGAACTTACTGTGAGTTTTACGAGAATTGTTGATTTGTCTTCTATTGGATTAAAAATGAGCTCACCGATTAAAAATACATTCTGTGCTAGGTCAAAGCAAAAGTTTACTTTTGCTTAATTAATCACATAATACACAAACAAGAATAGTTTGTTGCATTTTGAACATTTTTAAAAATTGCTATTAATCTTATCAGGAGATCGAAACATTGATCGATCACTTTAAAAAAATGATACAAACGTGGTATTCTTTTTGTTTGAAAGGCAGCATAAATGAATTTCGATTTTATTTCAAATACTGTATATTATAGCTATGCATATTCACCTGATGTCAACCGTGAGGTAAAACTGAGTAATTTCTCTTTTCTCTTTCTTATGTTATGCTACAGATCAGACGGACCCTGTACTCTATACTGCGAACAATGGCTCACCCTATAGGAGACGTGTGAAAGAAAATAAATTGAAGAATAAGACAAAAATAACAGGGAAAGAAGAAGATGAAGAAGGAGGAGAAGAAGAAGATGAAGAAGAAGAAGAAGAAGAAGAAGAAGAAGAAGAAGAAGAAGAAAAGAAAGAGGAGGAGAAGGAGAAGAAAAGGGCAAAGTTTCTGATGAAATCAGCAAGTGAGCATTAGCAGAAGATTGATCTGACGTGCCGCATTCATAATAACCATCGTTACCAGAACCGGTTTTATAAAACACGATCGAAAAGATTTTTAAGAGATCAATTCAAAATCAATTTCAATACCCTATTGTGCTACCTATAGAAATCATATTCGGATCACATAACATGTCATTTGTCATGTTCACGCATTACAAAAGGTGTCACACAAGAATTTGCGTTGGTTGATTTCTTGAATGTCTTTGCGATCGCTCTCTCAACATGCCATGGCCATATATTCTTTGAAACGTCAAAATGTAAATTTCCGCCCGTTTCGGTAACTTATTCATGAAGTATATTTTGTAGGACAAAATAAATAATGTTTATTTGGAGGGGTGGAGAGCAGTTGTGTATCTAGGATTAGGTTAGACCGGGGTAGCACTTTTTCCCACTTTGTAAACCCAGAAAAAATAAAATAAAAATAACCAACTCAAATTTAAGTTTAGTTGATATATATGGAATTTAAAAGATAATCCCGCTTATCTCTCCATATCAAGATCAGTTACTGGAGAGGGGTACAGTCTGGAAAAATTTAAATATTTTGACTTAGATTAACACTCTTGATTATAGTCTTGGAAAGTGTTCCTTTTGTATCTGATATCAATTTTTACATGGACTTTAGTATTTGATATTCGTCGTTACCGAGTGCAATGTGAAATTTCACGATTTTCCCTCCAAACTTTTGCAGATGTGCAATGTAAAAAAAACGACTTGTGTAATAATTTGACCAGCATAGTTTTGTAGGTTAGTGAATAGAACTGATATATATATATATGTTATGCGAAACAGGAGACATTTGATATCATGTAAGTTCAGTAAAGAGAAAAGATTTGTATAGTAAATGTTAGAAAGTAATCAAAAGAGAGAGAGAGAGATAGAGAGAAGGAAAAAAAAGGTGTGTGGGTGTGTGGGTGTGTGTGTGTGTGTGTATGTGTGTAAGAGAGAGAGAGAGAGATAGAAAGAGAAATAGAAAGAGAGAGAGAGAGAGAGAGAGGGTGCTAACGAGAGGGTAGAATAGAGAAGGGAATGAGAGACATTAAAGAAAATAGTTTATAGCTCGATTCTATCATAATATATTATTTTACTCATAGAGTAACATGATAGAATATGATCGTAGAAAGTTTGCCTCTGGCTAAATTTCTGTACTCAGGAGCAACATGTTTTTACAAATGTTTGTATAAGCGGATCTTAATTTATATTGAGCAGATATTTTTGCACAATCGCTTGAAATTTTAACCCGTAAACTCTTTCAATCACATATGTATTTTAAGTTTTTTTGAGTTATGTTTTGTTATATGTAGTGAATTCGTAGAGGGTAAAATGTTCAGGTATGCTCATTAAAACAATGTATGAGTTTCATTTTATCACAGAAAATCAATATTTGTTCTTAGTATTGTGGACAGATAAATAACAAAGAAAACACCAAGAACGTATAATTATGTCAGATAATCTCAGATGCAGGCATGACTTTCTCTCTACCAAAGTAAATAATACCAAATGTGTCTGAAATTCATTGCTCTAACTTAAAAAAGTAATTATCGGACTTTGAAATACTATTTGATTTGATTTGATATTCATTTATTTTCGTATAAAAAGAAGTACAATAGTCGATACTTTACACAATATGTACACATACAAGAGAAAAACGGCTGGATGGCCCTACTCAGCATCCACCAACATGGTGGCGCTGTTCCACCGTGGGGTATAGAACAATTAATCAATACAAACTAAAACTCTATAATGGATGTCGCGATGGAATATCGAACTGTTAAATGATCATGATGAAATAAAATGGAGTTCAATACATTTAATGACAATTGCATCATTCAGATTATTTACTGAGTGTCACATACATCATAATGTTATTGATGACTGGAAGTGTTTTTGAGATTGTGATTTTGACTTTGTGTTTTGTTGTGATGAATAACGTATTGATGATAATAATGGTGCTTGATATTGTTTGTGAGGACTGTAATTAATTTAGTTTCAAAGATACCGCTTATGTTCTTGAAACATTAGGTTAACGCATTATATGAATTGTATCATATAACTAATTATGATTATAAATTCACTTGAGTTGAACTAAAAACAGATTCCCGGATTTTTAATCCACTTTGTTTAAAAAACAAAACAAAACAATAACAACAACATACACAAAACATAACCATACAAAACAGAACCAAAGAAAAACACGAAAGGTTATATTGTCAAAAAATAAATACCATGTTGTTTATAATATGCTATTCATTAAACTCTTCCTAGTTTCCATAACACATGATAGATCAAATAGAAAAATAAATAAAGGTGTACTTGTTCAAACAGACGAGGCTAATGGTAAAAAAAACCAAAATAACCTATATTCACTTTACACCGATGCTAAGTGGAGGCATGAATAATTCTCGTTGAATATTTTAAATCTAATCCCGCGTTATTTTGTAGGTACATGGACACCTGGGCAAGTGTAAGCCAATAGAATATAACTACATATAATTATCTGATTATGGAATTGAACGAGCGTGTGATTAATAATGGTATGTTAATATAGAAATTCACATTTTTTCTTCTCATTGACAATATGATAAGCAATACAGCAGAAGGAGGCAAAAACCCGGATAGCAAATGTTTGTGTTAGGAGCGCCGTTTACAAATAAGGACAAGTTGCTGTATAAGCTAATAAAGTTTATTTTTGAATAGTGAGTTAAAGGGAACATATCACAAAATATTATGTCAATATGATTCCTAGGTGTTCCAAGACGCTACACTATGTTCGAAAGACAATGGATTCTAATATCAATTATATTCGAGTAATGACGAGATCGACACGAAAATGAAGGAAAATTTGTGGCAACTTAATATGCATAAAGGAAGAAAAAAAGATTTGCAGAGAAAGAGACTGATTAGAAGAGAGAGAGAGAGAGAGATTGATATTGAAGGAGAGCGGAGAAAATAAGGTGTGTGTGAGAGAGAGAGAGAGAGAGAGGGGGGAGGAAAGTGATTATATGAGAATAACCTAAAATTTCGAGGCTTACGTCATTTGCCAAGACATGAATTTTCCTTACTTCATTTTTTTTTCCAAGCGGAAGTATTGACAACCTATTATAATGACACTTTGTCATCAAAACATACAAAATAAGACATCAATTATGAACAGACCACCTTGAACTTGTTGAATCATATCAAAATGCCGAGAAAGATCGTAAAGACAGAGAATGAAATGAGGACTGTGGCCATCACTTACATTTCTCGAAAGCGGTTTGGTTAAAGAAAGAAATTTAGTTCTGGTAAAGGTGCACGTAAGCCTCAAACCAGTTGGAAACTTTATCATTTGTATTACGCCCATTATGAAAAATATCGTAGTAACAATTTCTCATAAAGAAAAATTGCTGTTGAAGTTCTCTCATATATGTTAAAAAGAAGACTTGTTTGCAGTTTACAGGTTAGAATCAAATCTGATGCCAAATGCTTGTGTAGTTCCATGTACGGATATCTGTGCCCAGTGCTTTTCATTTAAAACAATATGTATTCAGCAGAACCTCAGTAAAGTTGTGGAGGTGCTGTGGTGTAGTGTTCATTCACTTCGAGGTTCGAATCCAAACCCGGCACTAACGTCCTTTGGCAAGACGTAGACGGCATTCCAACCCTTGTAATAAGTTCATTTGTATGAAAGCAGAAAGATAAACAGAATGGCAAAAGTTTGAAATAAATCGGACCAATAGTAACAAAGTTTTTGAATGTTTGAAATATGAGATCACTAAGTCTATGCGAATTTAACATTGGCAGTTTTGTCAGTGGATTGTGACGTAGTCGCGGATAACTCTCCCGTTTGTCGTGAACAAAAAAAGGATAAATTTAAATTTCCCTCCCAATTACCTTATCCCGGCCTTGGGGCACTACTCAAAATAAATTCATACATTACATTTTTTTAAGGTCATCTTGTGTGTATAAACATACGGGAAAATTGGCCGCCAATACATCACAGGGACATTACTTATTCAGCCAATTTGAAGAGCCCATACATATATGAATACAACTTTCAAAAATTCATAACTTTCTCATTTTCTGCCCGATTCCTTTCAAACTTTCCCCAGTCTACTCTGATTTTTTCTGCTTTCCTCTAGAGTAGTTTCCTATCAGGGTTGGATTTCCCTCCACTTTTGCCACTCGTGTAAATGAGGGTTTGGCAATTGCTGGGCCCTTAGGAAGAGCAGTATTAATACCGTTGTGGCTACACTGGGCAAATAAAACCAATTATTATAATTATTGTTGTAATTTTCATGATTTTAAAACGTATTTTTACTCAACCATTTTACTAAAATATTCAGCCAATCGAACCAAACTTCTAAATAGTTGCTTTCACAATGAAATTGTATGACTAGTCATCTAGATGGAGAGAGATGTTCTGAGGAACTCAACGATTCTTACAAAATTAGATAAGTTACCGAACATCCCTAGGGGAGCGGAAACACATTTTACAGAGAAAGGGATAAATTATAGGAATTGTCCCAAGTGATTTTCCACGCATCACTTAAAGGCAAGATAAAGCGGTTTGCAAATTAGCAACGACATGGAGCTGGTTATGCGATAGAGACGTCAGCTCAATTCAAATGTGAAGGTATTGTGAAGTAGGTGACTACATGTGGGGTCAAAGGGTGTAATCAAAAGGAAGATGCTGTACGTGACTTCTCTTTCATAACAATATTTTCCTACCTTTTTCACATATTTTTTCTTTTTAATTCTTTGTTATTCTCTTCTAAATAAAAAAACCCATAAACTTTTACAGACACTCGAAATCCCTTTCACAATGTAATGCTAAACATGAATAATTTTTAGTTTCTCGTCCCGTCCTTCCTCCTTTTTTGATATACTTGTTCTGAAATTAGATAAATACAAATCCGGGGACATCTCGGTAGTGGGATGGACAATACATTTTCTGTAAATCCAGCTTTACCCTTTTTCAGCCTCTGCAGTGCATGTACGAATGAAATTTGAATTCACACAAAATTTGTATTGAAATAAACCCACTAGGATTTCTTTACATAGAGAAAAGTCACATATCAAGTAACCTCCTCCACATGTCCTCATTTCTTAAAAGTCCGGACGAGAAACTAATTACTGAATTAATTTTTATTTGGCCAAAAACGTTGACAGGAAATCATGAATAATGTTTGACATACTTGATCATCCATTAACAAAAAAAGAAATTGACAACATTTGGAATGGCAGTTGCTTATCTTTATTAAAAGTTGGGGTAGAAAGCTACGATATGTAACTTCTGTTTTGAAGCAATATCTTTCTGATAAAAGAAGGGCAACTGTCAAATCGCGCAATTTGTTTGTTGTTAAGTACACGCAAATCTTTTCAAACACTCGAGTTCTTCTACAAAGTAAACTTTGATCGACGTTCCTGAGTAAATGGATAACATATTTTATCGTCCGTTCTGATTTAAACAAAAATCAAATTTGACACTTTTATCTGACAGTTTCTTCCCCCTAGTCAAAGTGGGGTAGGGTATTAGAGTTATGAAGAAATAAGATATGTTATGGAGTTTGGATAAAACATAAGAAAACTAGGAAATATAAACATTAATAAAAAATAATACTGATGATAATAATAATTAAAAAAAAATAAATAATAATAATAATTTGGAGATAAACTATAAAATAAAAAACACACACACACAACTTATCTGCTACTCTAAGTGTTTCATTGATGTTACATTATCAATTTGAGCGTTTTTCAAGCTGAAAAGGAAATCCAATCCTTGTAATAAGTTTATTTGTTGAAAAGAAATAGGACAAAATATAGGAGAGTTCAGAAGGATAAAACTTTTATCCATCTGCCTCTATACTTTTTTCTGCCTCATTAAAGTTTATTACCAGTTTATATCTAGATTAACTTCGCTTCTAGCCTCGTCGAGAAGGTAAAGATATTCTTTCAACTTCTAATGCCATTTTCCAAACAAATCTAAATCACGCTATTCAGAATTCAAATGAAAAGAAACAAATTGCAAAAAATTATACATGTGCCAACATTTTTCAATTTAGTTTTTCTCGTGTCACTTTATATTTATAATGCTTACATTTCATTGCTTGAAATGAATTATCTTGATGATTTTGTTGATGCCCCTATAAGTAACTCATTTAAATAACTCGTAGTACATTTAAATGACGGGTACAATTATTACACTACCCAAATACTGCTCATTTCCCATTGCATAAGCAAATACTTACATTCTGGAACTCCTAATATTCGAAAAATACCGGGATTATATAATTACTTGAATATCCTGAAATTCAAGCATTGGCGGACTGATTTCGAATGACTTTTATTGGGCATAAAGATCGTGGGTTTCCATAGGAAATTGAAGTAGTGGAGAAAGACAAAATAATGGGGGAGGGGAGCGGGGGAGACAAAGCAAGACAAAACAATGCAACAAGAACAATGGTATTAAATATATATACATGTATATATATATATATATATATATATATATATACTTAAGGTCTTACGGGGTTAATAATTTTACTTGTGAATGAAATCGTTTAAATAAGGACAGAGAATGATGTGCGATTTCGAATAGGTTGGGGAATGCTGTTGTATACCTTAGCCCCCTTGTCGAAAAAAGCGCGTTGGCAGTTGTTTGTTCGGGGTTTGTATTGTTTATTGTATGATCATTTTATTCATGACGAGGACGTCAGCTCAAACTGTGCTTTTGACGACCACTTTATTTCTATGTATTATTCTATGTGGCCATACATGTTGGCAGCTTGTATACGTATGGACGATATGTGTATGGAAAATAAATAAACATCAATCAATCAATTAATCAATCAAATTGGTAATCCCACCAAGTTGGGTGTATGATAACTATGACGCAACGCAAATGGAGACTAGAGAGTATGTCTTTAAGAATCAAAACACATCTTCACCAAGATCACGACCTTGACCACACTGTGTAGGCTCTGTCAATTTTAATTACGTCGGTTTTCCTTAAAAAAACTAAAAAACCGGAAATTCTTGAATTCAGCATATTCTTTGTCGGAGCTTCGTCCCACTTGAACGACTTAATTTGGTCCACTGTCTGCTAGAAACATTAGAAGGTGCTCCCAGTTAAACAATTGAACAAACCTCTTTGACGGATCGTGTTTTTTCTTGATTTCCCTGGCGCTCCTAGACAAAAACAAGCTATCTTTCCTCAAGACACGAACGCCGGTCCTTTGACAATCAATGACATTAATTCATTTTAAGTGTTTTAGTCCTCGCTTTGTTACCTGACTTCGTTTTGCAATCAATGAAGTTTTTTGGCGCCAGTTGTCAAAAAAGTTGGTCAGATAGATACATCTACCTTGTTGTTGGGACTTGTTTTTCATTTTGATCTGGGTATTTAGATTATGCATCATGTACAGCTCCAAAGATAAGCTCCACCATCGCTGGCAGGCCCTTCTCTTAGCAATCGCCTGCGTGGCTTCTTTTGCAGTTTTTTGCCAAGCACAAGGTAGGGTACATCCATTTCCAAATGGTTCTTGAAATTATATTGTGATTAATGATTATTTTGAAGTAGCGCTATCATATCAGCAAATATATGTAGGGTCTCGTGGAATAAAATCGACTTACAGTTAATCGTAAAAATTTTGCAGGAATTAATTGTATCTTTAATATATTGTATTTTGTCCATCTGAAACATAATATTGATCGTAAGTTTCAACTTATTGTTAAGTTACGATTGTTTTAAAGGAGAGCCACGATTTGGGGTGGTACGACATTATCGTTACATTTTTAAGTTACAGGGCCCTTTGTTTGTTTGTATACAGAGTTGTAATCGGCCGTAGTCGAACCAGGGAGTTGGGATTGGATACCAACTCCCTGTTCGAACGTAAGTTCTCTAATTAATGGCACTAAGTTCGCTTATGTCTTTAATATACGTTCAGAGTTGCGCAATGAATATCAATCTCAAGTTGTGTTGTAGATAAATCATATTTTTTAAAGTTTAAGACAGGATCGAGTTTGAAATTTTCAGAGTCTGTCTTGAAGTCGTATGAAAAGAATACTAGATGTTATCTTTCGATCTTTTTTCATTTGCTTGTTTTGTGGGGTAGCATGTTTCATAAGTATTTTTTTATTTTCAAAAAGTTTATGAAAGGCTAGATCTGAATTGTTAAAATTGTGTCACTTTCCTTTTTTAATAGTTGTATATATTCAAGTTTATGTGTATTAGACGTAAAGAGCTTGCTAAGAAACGTAACACTAAAGAAATAATGCCACGTAAAAGTTTTTAATAACTATGTCCCAATGATTTTCGAAGTGATTTTTCTAAAGATTAAATGAAAAACCTATTGAATTAATATCGGGCTGTCCTAGACGTATTTTGACATTTTTCTAAATAGTTGCTTTGAAAACACGCTTTTATGTCGGAAATCAAAAACTATTTCCTAGCTAATGACTACAAATATAGAATGCTGATTTATATTGTGAAAAGAATCAGGTTTCGTAATTTTAATTCATCTTTTTTTTCGGCCGCTATTCTAAAGAAACACCACAAAGTCTCAAAGTTATTCTGCAGAGGCCCGAGGCTATGTGCATAAATAAAAGAGATAGAGAGATAGATAGATAGAGAGAGAGAGAGAGATGGAAAGAAAATGAATTAAATATCAAATTTACATTTCATTCTAATCCCATCATTGATAAGTTGTTAATGTTAGTACACCACCCTTAATCATGATAGTACTTATATAATCGATTTTCGAATATAACTTTCATCTTCTTCTATCTTCCTTAATCTTAATATCCAGATTTGTTTCTTCTTCATGGCCAAGATTTGTAAATAATCAAATTCTAATTTTGGTATGAAACATTACCGTAACGGAAAGGGGCAGGTTTTATATTATTCCATTTTGTAGAGGCATCTTGTTGCCTTAGGTCTATTATTCTCCTTATTTTAAAGTATATTTGCGTCAATAGCTTTCATTCAAGTATCGTAAGTATCGTAAGTATCGGTTTCTCTCCCCCTCCCGCTCTCTCCCCATCTCTCTCACTTCCCCCTCCCGCTCTTTCTTTCTCTCTCGCTTTACATCACTCCATCTTTCTCGTTGTAGAAGAATCTTCCCCGTCATTCTCGATAAGTTTCAGCTCAGGCGAGCTACTACTGCCTTGCGTGTACCGAGGAATTCCTTACCTTCACGGTGATACCTGGAAAGTGGACGAATGCACCTCTTGTAATTGCGACAATGCCACTGTAACCTGTGTCATTGAGAGTTGTCCGGCTGCCTTCTGTTCCGAACCTATAAAACCGGATGGGGAATGCTGCTTCCTATGCCCCTACAGTGAGTAGGCTTATTGGCATTTAATACAACGACTACTACCATGACTACTACTACTACTACTACTACTACTACTACTACTACTACTACTACTACTACTACTACTACTACTACTACTACTACTACTACTACTACTACTACTACTACTACTACTACTACTACTACTACTAGCTACTACTACTACTACTACTACTACTACTACAATGTAATAATGACGACAATTATAGCAATTTTGTTGACCTAAGGAAGCCTCATCAGCATCAATGCTGTCCTTCTGATGGCCCTGTAATAATCAATACTCCAGCGATTGTCAGGTCCCCATTTACACCTGGGTGGAGAGTGACAAATGTGGATTAATATCTTGCCAGAGGACGTTAGTGATGGATAGAAATGGATTCGTTTTTCTTTACCCTGTAATTGCAGTAAAGTATAAGCTATCCGATTATAGATTCAAAGAGGAAATGAGGCAATCAGAGATGATAGAGATGCATGTCTGCCGATCTTTTATGAAAAATTAAAGTCAAGTAAATGGACTAGGTACCATGACAGAAGCTTAAACAAATCAAGCAAATACTTCATTTAAAAAAAGCAAATGCTTCATATATACTTCATAATGCAAGAAGAACGGCTTCATGTTGTTCGC
This sequence comes from Mesocentrotus franciscanus, assembly GCA_037976565.1. NCBI lineage: Eukaryota > Metazoa > Echinodermata > Echinoidea > Camarodonta > Strongylocentrotidae > Mesocentrotus > Mesocentrotus franciscanus. The sequence goes on from CP137666.1 coordinate 39,283,050, forward strand.
TGGTACTTTTTATAGATAAAACAACGTTTTGTTTTTCTCTCTCTAGATGTCAAGGTGAAGAAAGTTCTACCACAGATTACCAGTACCAACACCATAGCAGAGGGTGGGGACAACAGTGTCTCTCTCACTGTGCCCATCAGGTTCCAAGAAGCCTTGGATACAACGGGTGTGACCGGTGAGGACTTGTGGATACTCAGTGCATGGGCATCATCAACGCCTGACGGTAGAGGGACAAAGTGAGACATATGATATTATATGAACTGAGGGGGAGTGGTGGGTGGGCTGAATTCGAAGGGGACGTTTTGACGGTTTGAGAAAATTCGAAGAAAGGAGGGGGTGGGGTCACGCCACTTCCATTGTTAAAAAAAACACAGTATCACTTGAAATATTGATGCAAATGTAATGCGATACAAAACAAATTATACTGTAATCTTCTTCAATGTCTAATTCATTTAACAGAAATGACAATATCCACAAAGAAAGCGAAAATGTGTAGTTAAAAATGAACAGTTCATATGGAATTTGAAACATGGGATTCGTCAAAGAAATGTAATTATCACTATGGATTTATCTTTCATATTTTCTTAGATATGGCTACAATAGAAACGTTCTGGAAGACACTCAGATGGATCAGTATTACAAAAAGAAGGAGAAATTTCAATTCGAGCCCATCGAATTTGAATTCAATGACCCTATGGCCGAATGCGAGGACATGAAGTACATATGTGTTCGCATCGACCGAGGAGATAATCCCATCACAAAAGCAAACCTAGCCTATCAATTCTCAGGTTATCCGGATGACAGTGTTCTTACGGCCTGTACCGCGTCTCCAGAATGCATAGGTAAATACCTTTTGCGACTAGAAGTGAAATCCACTGCACAAACAAAGAGTATATATTTTACGGCAATATATTCTTTTTGACTTCTGATTGAAGTTCTTATCGGTAAAAGTGAATCGTAAAAAAGTGGAAATTGTGGGCCATTGTGAGCCTTTCAGTCGGAGAAATGCTCAAATAGGGTGCAAAATGTATTAAAGTCACACCATTCGCACGACTCTCTGCGATTTGCGGCAGATGCGATCTTTTCCCAGACTGGATGGCCCACATCATTAAAACGTATTCAATAGGAACCTATATTTCGAAGGTTTTACATGTCCAATCTCTATATCTAATTGATATTGCAATATCATCAAAAAATGGATCGCAGTCTGATCGTATAATATGGGGTGGTTTTAGTCTACTGTCTTTGACAGATATGGTAGATTGAGGGTGTTAACCCTTCGCCGGTGTGGCAACAGAAACGGTTTCTTGGGGGATTTTTCCTGTTACCAAATTCGTTGGACCAACTTGGAGACAGCCATTCATGTTTCTGTTACTGATTATTGATCAGTGACAACATTGACGTTATAACGCCTAAAAAATCGTTTTGAGAAACAATATATTATATCAAATATAGAACTTACAAGCTAAAATTTTTGATAATCACAGAATATGAGGGCGAGGAGGGCAGCTACAAGATATATTCATACAAAGAACATGAAGAAGTATAACGTCTAACCTGGCCCCGTTTTTAGTAATGACGACGGTTTGGTTTCGTCAAGAGCACTGAATACGACGGACACATTTTATGACTATTATAAACCCGCCAATATGTCTGCCTTCAGGCCGTCCAACTTAAAAGACATACAATACATTACATATATACTATTGATTAGCTCTCCAACTTAACTATAACGGTGTCTAAGCTGAGGAAACTACTCTCTTTCCGTGTTTTGCTGCATGTAACGAAAAACGTGCATAAATTATATCTCTCCAAAATGATAGAACTGATTTCCATGAAATAGAAATCCCGTTAAAACCTGATTAACATTCAATTACAACAAGTGGTGGCATAAATATGATCTAGTAGCGATATGGAATGAAATAGACCATACTACAAACGACCGTTCTAGATGTCTTTTTGATAAGATGTTTATATCTTTTTTAGGCATCGTGGCCCAGGAGATGGATTGGACTATAGAACCCGTTGAGACGGTCATTCCCGGTGAACAGACGACAGTCAGCCTCGATAACATAGTTACCTTCCGAGAGAACAACCCCCTACTCTCAGGAGATGGTCTTTGGCGCATGGGTCTCTTTGGCAGCCGGAACGCCCAAGGCACCGGTGACCGCTTCAGCTACGTGTCTCAGACATTGAACCGACCACAGCAAGGGACTACGCTGAATCCAGACACACCGCTTGAATTCCAGGCCGTAGAGACCGACTTTGAATTGGGCTCCGTCGGTTGCAATGAATACGGTTATGTGTGCGTTGAATTTACGGGAGGTGATAACCCGATGCCCAACTTCTTCTTCAGGGTAGAAGATGCATATGATGCGTCCAAAGAGGCTAACACCTTAACCAGTTGCCGTGAGCAAGAGTGCCTTTCAAGTAAGTCTGAATTCTCCAACTTTTTTCTTGTTCCTTTTTATCAGACGTTACTGAGGATCGTTATGTGATGGACTCTTGCATAATTTAATCGTGCACTAGCGCGAATTCCTTCTTTAATGTCTAAGTCAATGTTGTCACCATTATTCTCTAGTGCTAATCAACTATGTTACAGGAGGAGAAGGAACGAAAGTTTGCCCACGAGGAAACTTTTTAACCTTGACATGGATATAAAGAGAGTGTGTTGACAATACATGACCCTGAAATCTGCTCTCTGTCGCACAGATGTATGGGCCGAGTCTCTGGATTGGGACTTAACACCAACGGACAGAGTCATACCCGGTCAAGAAACCGGCGTGAGTATTGATAGCACTGTCGTCTTTGAGGATGACAACCGCGAAATTGCTGGCAGTGACCTCTGGAGGAAAGGGCTGTTCGGGAGCAGAAACCCCGATGGCAGTGGAGAAAGATTCAATTATCAACGTCAAATCCTTGATAGGCCTCAGCAAGGCATCACCTTGGAGATGAACAGTGGCATGTTAGACGTCCTCGAGGCAACAACCCCATTTGAAATCGGTACCGTCGGTTGCAATGACTTTGGCTATGTTTGCGTAGAGTTTACCGGAGGTGACGATCCAAACCCACTGTACTATTTCAGAGTAGTGGGATCCGCCAATGCCTACCCCGAGGAAAACACCCTCGTGACGTGCAAGGAACAGGAATGTTTATCCAGTAAGCTTGCATGCATTCACTGTACATATTTACCCTGATAGGAGAGAAAGAGTGGTTAATTCTAGTAGAGGGTGGTGGGCAATACTCTAGAATCCATCGATGTCATAATTCAGTGCTATTTATGGTTGTGTAAGAGGTAAGGTTCCATAAGATATTCCTATCTGGTCTTTTTGGAGTATATCTTAAACAGTTAATTGACTAAAATTAGCAGTATCTGGACTGTTGCTTTGTTTTTGCTTCTAATTATTCTCTAGTGCTAATCAACTATGTTACAGGAGGAGAAGGAACGAAAGTTTGCCCACGAGGAAACTTTTTAACCTTGACATGGATATAAAGAGAGTGTGTTGACAATACATGACCCTGAAATCTGCTCTCTGTCGCACAGATGTATGGGCCGAGTCTCTGGATTGGGACTTAACACCAACGGACAGAGTCATACCTGGTCAAGAAACCGGCGTGAGTATTGATAGCACTGTCGTCTTTGAGGATGACAACCGCGAAATTGCTGGCAGTGACCTCTGGAGGAAAGGGCTGTTCGGGAGCAGAAACCCCGATGGCAGTGGAGAAAGATTCAATTATCAACGTCAAATCCTTGATAGGCCTCAGCAAGGCATCACCTTGGAGATGAACAGTGGCATGTTAGACGTCCCCGAGGCAACAACCCCATTTGAAATCGGCACCGTCGGTTGCAATGACTTTGGCTATGTTTGCGTAGAGTTTACCGGAGGTGACGATCCAAACCCACTGTACTATTTCAGAGTAGTGGGATCCGCCAATACCTACCCCGAGGAAAACACCCTCGTGACGTGCAAGGAACAGGAATGTTTAGCCAGTAAGCTTGCATGTATTCACTGAACATATTTACCCTGATAGGAGAGAAAGAGTGGTTAATTCTAGTAGAGGGTGGTGGGCAATACTCTAGAATCCATCGATGTCATAATTCAGTGCTATTTATGGTTGTGTAAGAGGTAAGTTTCCATAAGATATTCCTATCTGGTCTTTTTGGAGTATATCTTAAACAGTTAATTGACTATGGACTGTTGCTTTGTTTTTGCTTCTAAGTGAAATTGGAGATATATCGCAACCAAGTGTGTATATAACAATAACATAATTATAGATAATCATTATTTAGTTCGAAATGTGAACTCCTTTTCATTCTGTTCTGTTTTGTCTTTCGGTAACAGGGGCCATATTTACAGACCTTGACGTTGATCTTGGTGACCAAGAGCTCATCGAGAACAAGAACAACTTTGTCAACGTTGACTTGAGCGGAATTACAGCAGATGACTCCACCAATGTCATAGGGGAAGAACTGTGGAAGGTGTCCGCATACGCCAGCCAAAATCCCGAAGGCAGTGGATCGAAGGTCGGATTAGTTGAACAGATTCTTGATCCGTTTACAGCCGCTACCGATCTCAACGAGGGAGAGAATCTCCCAATGGATGATGTTGATTTCGACTTTGACATGACGGGGCTGAGATGCGAGGATGTGCCATACCTCTGCTTCGATCTTGACAAGAATCCAGACGCCTCTGTTAATTTCCTCTACGAGTCCCGTCCAAATGAAGCTGCTACGACAACTTGCGTTGATTTCCGCGACCGCTGCAAAGGTAGAATGAAATAAGAATGATTTTCTGAATATATCATGAATTTTTTTAAAAACATTTAAAAGAAGACACCATTTTCGTGCAGAAGAAACAAATGTTTACAACAGCGTGCGGAGAAATGTTATACAGATAATACTCTTTTACAACACTGTTGAGTTTCCCAAAACTATCCTTTTATTTTGGAGAAATCGTAGTGATATATTGACTTGAAATTCTCCATCTATCTTTTTATATTCGTGTATAGGTGCCACCGCCATTGATGTTGAATGGGATTTTGATATTGGGGATGCACCGTTCGAAGATCCGGCCCCTCTGACCATCGACGCAGACGTATTGTTTGATCCCGACAGTCCCGCTGTCGAAGGAGACGGCTTGTGGCAGTTAGGTGTCTTCGCCGCAAAGAACCCTGAGGGTTCCGGACCCCGTAAAGATGAACTGACCCAGGTACTTGATCCTTTAGACGAGTCAGTGCCTCTCGAGGAAGGTGGACCTCTCAACCTGGACGATGTCGAATTTCCCTTTCCAATTAACGAGGTCGGGTGTGGTGAATATAACTTCCTTTGCGTCGAATTCAAGAAAGGAGAGGCGCCCTCACCCGATTTCAAGTTCGAGACTCAGGGAGAAGGAGATACGGTTATATCATGCAAGAAACAGCCATGTAGAGGTGCAATTCTACTTTTGTTAAATTCTATCTTACTCAATCTTTTTTTTCTCTAATGGGAAGCATACTTTACCACCAGCAATATTATTTTTTTGTACATGTACTCTCAAAATAATGGCAATGAGGTTTCATGGTGAATGAGAGTAATTCAATTCTTATTCATGGCCCCGAGAATTCCCTTCACTAACCTTTGATACAGATTAGGTCTTGGTAACGCTGCATGTCACGTAGATCAAAGGTAGTCTATATCACAAGTGTAAGGAACCAAGAAACCCGCTTCTTCTTCACGGCCGAGTAGGGGATACAGGCCTGAGGTCTAGATCAGGGAAAGCATAAGTCTAAGTCGGAGAAGAGGTTGTCTACGATGCCATCAAGGTCTATGATGTCATCAGTGGACTGCTAAGGTAAGAAAACATAGTGAGTCATGTTCGACAGTAATAATCGATTACAAAAAATTAGGTTAGATACACAGTGAGCATGCAGAGGAGAGGATTCAGAAGTTCTATGGCAGAGATCCTACCAAGCACACTGCAGCCGCATCTATGAAGTAGCAAGTTATCACCAACAATGGTCATGGAAGCTCATAGTGCCTGACCAAAGCCTTCACCAGACCTCTTTGTCGGATATCATCAAGTAAGTGGACAAATAAAATAATTGATTTAAGAATCAGCTCGGATATTCGTGTGAACCGTTATGCTAAAATTCTCGTTACAGCTTTAGGTTAGGTCACGTAAGGGTCAAGACATGCCGTGAAGACCACCATCTTAAAGAAAGTAGGATGAACTGTGAAGGAAGGATGAACGATGCAGACACCTCACATATCTCCACGTCGGATAGCGTGCGTTGTACAAGGAGGTAAGTTGGGGAAATCGATTCAATGATCAGCCAAACTCTTATATCAGCGGTGATATATACGTGAATCATGCTAACATTCACCCTTACAGCTCTAGGTTAGGTAACGGAAGGGTCAAGACTAGACCGTGAAGTCCACCACCATCTTAAAAGTCGGACGGAATGTGAAGAACAAGTGAACAACACATACACCGTTATCATCCTACTTGACTGTGTTCTTGGATGGACATCCTGCATCTTTGCAAGGATGTCGCGCATTGGTAAGGAATATAACAATTTAAAAACAGAAAATATGACGCTATGAAGCTATTTTCTCCAATAATGACATTAGAATTGCAGCTTTAGGTTAGATTTGTCATTTGATGGAATGCAGTGGAATGCTGTTCCAATGCACAGGGGTTCGTCACTCCGGATTAAGCTGATGGAATCTCAACATGGATGATGCACCCTGATGAATACCAAGGTGAGTGAGTTTTTTTTCTTTGACAAAAAGAAAGAAATATATGTTATATGTGATATCGATGTTTATTCTTGCTCTAGTATTATCAAAATAATCGTTTTCAGAAATGCCAACGATCTTATGCTACGTTTACACTTATTCCCGGCGGCCACGGCAATCACGTTTAAGGCCACCGTGGACAAAACGGGATGGACGTGAGACAATGCGGGGGGCGGAATGGGCAAACGTGAGAGGCCTGATTGCCGTGGATGCCGGGCCAGATTTTTTAACCGTCAACAAATTTGCCACTGCATTCACGGTGCGGATGAGAAACCTAGTAGGCCGGAGTAAAATGGGGTGAACGCAACAAAACGTGACACTACGTAAAAGGCCGTAACAAAACTTGGAGGCGGTCCGTAGTCGGACGGTTTAAGGGCCCGGCGCGCTAAAGCCCCCATCACACCAAAGTAGTTACACTACGTTCTCGAAAATGTTGCCAAACGGGCTCAAACTGTGTGCGAACGGAGCTGAACGTAATAACAACTGTTTTTGATCTGTTTAAGGACTTCATGGACGGGCTCGGACTGGACTAATGTCTATAATACGATCCTAGTTCGTTCATTAACAGTCCACAATACGTCCAATTAGTCTGTACCCCGTCCACAGTCAGTTCATATCAAGTTCAAATTTGACATTTCCAAGCAGTCCAAACCATTCTTACTAGTTCGCAACTTGTTCTAACTAGTTTATAACCCAACCACCCCGTTCAGAGACAGTTCAACTTGTCCTCATCTCGTTCTTAGTGCGTTCGAACGCGCTCCTATCGTGCGTGTGCAATCCCATCGTGGTTCGAGGGCTATACAACCCAACGCGTTCTTGCTAATTGATGCTCGACCACATCACGTTGTAACACGTTCCCAGTAGGATCGAAGTACGGCAATTCCGTTCGTAGTACGTCCATCTCGTTTTAAGTCCGTTGTCACTCCGTCTAATGCAGGACGGGGACAATTTTGAACAGGCTCAAAGTTCTAGAGCACCCTTCCCGTCCAAGCCAGTCCGAGCCCGTCCATAAATTTCTTTAAAAGATCGTAAATAGTTGCTTATACGTTCACACGCAGTTTGAGCCCGTTTGGCAACATTTCCCAGAACGTAGTGAGAACTAGTTTGGTGTGATGGGGGCTTCACTTGAATTTCTTGATCTGCAAAGCTTGAAGCGTTGAAGTTGAACAGGAATGAGGAATGGCGAGAACGCGCTGGGTCTTTATAGCTCCCGAGCCAGGACGGGATTGCACACGCTCTAGGAGCGCGTTCGAACGCACTAATAACGAGATGAGGACGAGTTGAACTGTCTCTGAACGGGGTGGTCGGGTTAAAAACTAGTTAAAACAAGTGGCGAACTAGTTAGAAATGGTTTGGACGTATTAGGAACGACGTAGAACTAGTTAATAATGGGTTTAAACTGAATACGGACTGGCTTTGACTGCCTGGAAATGGCAAATTTACCCGATCTGAACTTGATATGAACTGACTGTGGACGGGGTACAGACGAGAAGGACGTATTGAGAACTGTTAATGAACGAACTAGGATCGTATTATAGACATTATTTACACATTCTACCCCGATCACAACCCGTTTTTACGATTTTCTAGGACGGTTTCAGAACGTAATGAGAACTAGTTTGGTGTGATGGGGGCTTAAGGTGCGTTGCGTTCTTCTACGGTATGGCACGACGCGCTGGTCTCAGGATACAATGATTGCTATTGCCTGGGAGGCATTTTTTATACCGTGGGCACAAACGTGTTTCAAAGCTACCCGGCGTCCACGTTTCATCCGTAGAAAGCCTTTACAGAACGTGAAAAACGTGTCAGACCTTGATCACAACGTGAGAAACGTGAGGGACCCCATCAGAACGTGACGGGCCGGCCGGGATCGTACTGGCATCAGTGGGAGACCCCAGGCCGAACCGTAGTGTGCCTTGGAGCCTCCGGGACCGCATCCCCTTTCCCTCCCACGGCCCGTCAGGGAAACCGTGATAGACCGTGGGAAAACTTGGCAAGACCTAACAAAACTTGAATACAGAGATAAAATTGGCCAAAATCCCACGGCGCAATACGTTTCGGGCAAACGGGGCTGCCGTGTCCGCCGGGAACATAGTGTAAACTCAGCATAATGTTATCGATGAGTTTTTGCATTTAAGGACAATATAACATTTTCGTATTGTAATCAAATTCAATGCACAAATATTTGTTAAATGCCTTGTTACAAATTTTTTTATTCACCTGTTACGAATAATTTCATTTCAAAAGTCAGAATACGAATTGCATACCTTAATTGCTGGTTGTTGGGACAAACATTATGGCTTGCCCTATCTAACAACAAGTAATGTATGTAATTCGCATTCTGACTATTGAAATACAGTACTTCGTAACAGGTGAATTAAATAATTGTAACGAGGCACTTAACAAAATATTTGTGCATACAATTTGATTACATTACGAAAATGGCCTATTACCCCATGACAATCCCCCAAATAATAAGATAAAACAACAACAACAACAGCAAGAGCAATAACAGCGGAAAACAAATGCTTTTACTGATACTAATACTACTGCTCTAATTTTTTATACCATTATTTGTACCATAAAATAAAAAATAATACCACAGAACTATGAAAAGAGAAAAGAGCGGAATGCAAGACTTTAAGCGGCTTTACGAGTTGAAGAACGTGCAAGATTTCCAAAGACTTATAGGAGCAAGATGGGGAAAAGGCAAGAAGTCCAGATGCTTAGACGAGATGACGAACATGCTAGACTTCCAAAGCTTCGACGAGCGAGGTGAAGAAGAGACTTCCGTGGGCTTGATGAGGTGGAAATTGGATTGAAGAACATGAACATGGACAAGATAGTAAGATAGTGTATTCATTTTCTCTTTACGAGACTTTCCCTTATGGAATACTTCTATATAGACAAATAAGATATATGAAATGTGTTCACACATATTCGAGCTGAAAAGTCGTTGATTTTGAACTTAAAGCCACACTGTACTACTTGTAGCTACTTGCTCCCTCTATATAGAAAATAATGCCTAATCGGTGACCATTGGTCCCCCATGATCCTCTTTTTCTTATGTTAATTGAGAGGTGATTTGATGACATAACAACCTGTCCGGTGACCTTGCAGGGTGGTCTAATCCCTCCTATAAACTAGTACAGACAAGCTTTAAGGTTCATTTATTTTTATATTTTCCTCAATATCCTCTACAAAATGTGAACATGTTTGGACTTTTTACGGTTTCAAAGAAATGGCGGGGCAATAGTGATTATCAAAACATAGATATTTAAACACATTATAGGCCATATTAAAGAAAACAATCACTAATGCATCTTACAGAAATTCTGCTAATTTTTTCTAATTATTGACTATTTTGACGAAGGAGAAAATGCGGTATGCATTGAACATAATATAATCATCACAGGCAGCACGTTGAACGAGTGTCGATTTTTCTATCTCCTTCGACTTTAATTAGGAGGGCGCTCTTTACACTTGCTGCATGCACGCACTACCACAATAAACTCAACTCAAACCCAACTCAACACTTGAACTGATGAAGCAAAGTCAAGGGAAAGTCAAAAGAAATATCAGATTCATGGAGTGGATGATCCTGAACATGCTGAAGGGCTCATTAAAGGGTATTTGATTTGTCTTATTTTTTGCAAAAAATCCTCATTACATCGTAAGAAAAAGGAGAAAAAATAGAATGAATGACTCCCTTGACCATCAAATTCTATTTTATTCTTTTCTCCTATTTTGTAAGGCACGATAAACAGCCTTGCCTAATTTGCTCTGAAGAGAAATAATTATTTAAAATCTTGAATGAAAGGAATGTTCATCATTTTAGAAATCGATAACTTTTTATAATTTGACTGATATTCTTTAAAAACTTTAATATGTTTCTCTTATTTTTAAGCTTGTAGAAAAGCAAGCTATGTTAGGGCAAGAGTTGCCTTTTAAATAGATTGTCATCATACTAATGAGAGGTGATAAAATAGTCTAGATCCCAATCTAAATCATTGTTTTCCGTTGTTTTTGTATCTTCTGTCACTTTTTTGTGGGGTTTATTATCATTATTGTTTGTATTTGAAACGTTTGCTAGCGGATTTAAAGAAACGCCTTAGACATATTGTGTTTACAGCTTTATCAATGATTAGGATCACATAACATAGTCCTTTCCATCGCTGTACTTGGAAGTATTCATAAATTCATATTTTTTGTTTGTATTCTGGAATGCAGGTATCAATGCCGGATCCAAAGCATCGAAGACTCGGAGTACATCAAGTTATTTACTTTATCGCTCTCAGCAGAGAACATCAAGAGGCTAGCCTGGCTGACTTAAATCCAAATTGTATTCTGGAGAACGCCAATTACGATTGTTAAAATATCCGTTTTTATTTATTCATCAATCTATTTATTTATTTATTTATTCATTAATTAATCTATTGTAACAGTAAGAAATAGCTTATACACTAAGCTGTTAGATCATATAGATCCCGTAATTCTTCTTCAGTTGCAGACTTGCAGGCCACCGTCAGGTGTATTGTCGTACTGCAAGGATATAGGATCTCTTCATATAAGATGTATAGCGCCATCTGTGGCAACATATCCGACTCCTATGAAAATGTCTGTGAATGAGCAAATTTGTAGTGATTTAAAGGTTGGGTGAAATCCAAATATAACTTGATTTCTGTTGATGTGCAGGGCTGCATAGAACTCATATTTTGTTATTCAAACATCTAAATATATTTCATATATTTTTAAATATTAAAAATAATAATTTTCTCAGACCTGCTAAGCTCCACCCTAAACAAATGCCCCAGATCTCATTCATCTTGTATAATCATCTGTCAGTCATTAGTGAGCTAACAAGAGACAGTGGTAAGTACACTGTAACTTCCCCCAGCTCAGCACATGCTCACACAAAAATGCATTCTTTCGTACAATATCTCCACATTACCTTTCTTTTCCTGGTGATGCTACAGCACGTCTGACATAGCAACTCCTACATGTATGTTGGTATTGTATGGTCTATTGTAACAGGTGGTCAGCTCTGGTGAAGCTACATACCACTGTCTCTTGTTAGCTCACTAATGATTGACAAATGATGTCATAAAATGAATGAGATCTGGAGCATTTGTTTAGGGTGGAGCTTAGCACGTCTGAGAAAATCTTTTTTTTTTAATATTTAAAAATCTATGAAATATATTTAGATGTTTGAATAACAAAATATGAGTTGTATGCAGCCCTGTACATCAACAGGAATCAAATTATATTTGGATTTCACCCCACGTTTAAAGATATAAAGACCAGTTCTGGTCATGCGATTGCATTGTGAGAGAAACGTTGTGGAATCGATCAGAAAAGGTTGATCATCTAGCATATAAGTATTGGTGTGTACTGCAAGGTTTTGGAATCATCAAAATGATAAGAAATTTGGCCCAGTCTTGGTAAAGTTACAAGCACTGTACACAGAAAGATGTATTTTGGACTACGTGACACGTGCGCGATATCTATCAGGTCCAAATAGATATAATAATTTACCAAATATATCAATTAGTAGGCGGTTTCCCAGCAAAATTTGTATCATCACGTATTAGTCAAAACATATTCTTTCACATGATTGGTAATAAGAGCTTCCATTTCATTTTTTTCATAGGGGAGCGTTTCCAAAACTGGTCTTTACCTTTAAGATCTGTTTATGGACGATATAAAACTGTAATTTAATTTGCATTAACGATGTCGTTTCTTCGGTAATTCATAATTTGTGATTATTAGTTACAGAATGTACTATAATGTTTTACTACACTAAATACTTCTCGTCAATATATGATTCAACTAAATTTCTATCCGTTTTTGTAATCTTACCGAAAAATTTCAGTTGCAGAATGATTACATTTCTGTATATAATGCTAAAACAAGGTCGAGAATTATATGATGATAACAAATCATATGAAGCAAGATACTCCTTGTACTCTTTCCCATAGCGTACTTTCTTGCTTGACCTTTAATAGCATACAAGAAATGATGAATCATTGTACTTCATGTCACACAATTTTCTTTAAACTTTACTGTTTATTATATTGTCTGTATAATTCAATTATCTAATATTTTCATGAACACGACCTCAAAGACTTTCAAGAAATCAAACCTTAGGGTAGTATTCTCGAAAGCGGACTAACTTTAGCCCATGGTTTAATCCTCCGACTAAGTATGTAATGCCAAGTGTCCATATGAAAATGTTTTTGAATAATTTAATCTGTCACTAAATTAAAATAAAATGTAATAACATAATAAATAAACAACAATATAACTATGAAATAATTATGTTATCATGGTAATTTAGGGACATATCAAATTATTCCAAAATATATTCATATGGACACTTGGCATTCCATACTTAGTCGGAGGATTAACCCATGGCCTAAAGTTAGTCCGCTTTCGAGAATACCACCCTAAGGCACTTTCATTAGGCCGTTGCGTCACCTTTTAAAAAGTGTGAACATCACAATGACATTATTACATAATTAGACTGGGGTAATAGTATATCTGTAAAGCGTTTAGAGACATTTGTATTAAGCGCTATATAAAAGCTGAATATTATATTATTATTATAGGCGATATAATCAGACATTAAAATTGTTCCTTAGTTGATTAATTGAAAGTTTTTGCGATCGCGTTTTATTCAATATTTTTGTTCGTTATAAAATAGTCGCACTTGATGTGTGTATTCAACCATAGTGTATATTGCTTGCATGTTATTATTGATACGGGATATTGACTCATCGAATCATAACTAATCAGGTCCGTTTACGAAATTACTCAGTTGTTTTGTCATGCTGAATAAAAGACATTGTATATTTACATAGTTCCTGCGCTTTATAAATTAATATTGTTATCATAATACCTGAAACTTGTAATGTGCTTTTTCAATGGGTTTAAGATAAATTGATTTTTGATGGCCTACATTTCTGTTGTACAGAAAAGTTAAATGCATCTTTTATGTTATCCATCTCTGTACTTTAATCAATGTTGAAATTGCGTATATTCTACCAAATGAAATCACTATTATTATAAAAACGTGATGTAAATACATGTAATATTATAAAATATTACTGATACTTGAATAGAAGATAAAGGTGTGTACCATTTGTAAACCCAATTGCACAAACGATGTATAGCTATCTCCTGGCCATTTTGGATTGTAAGGCGTTAGGCGAACATTTGAACGAATGTAAAGAAAATATCAGGAAAAGATATGTTATATTAGAAAAGGTTTAGAAGGGGCGCATGCGATAAAGTACACGTATACATACCCAATGATCGGCTAAATTGTAAATGAATAAATACATAAAGTATTTTTCCATAAATACAACCGTGCAACCATGAGGTTCTGTGTCTCAGTTCTTTTTACTTGTGGGGAAATTTGCATTCCCGCGCGAAGTGCGGAAGCTTTGACGTTTCATTTAATTATTAGAGAACGAAGACGATTCGTTGTACTGTTCTCGACTCTTAATCCCTGTTTCATTACATTTTTAGAGAAAGAAGACTTTTAGTAGTACCGTTCTCGACTATTAATCCTTGTTTGAATAAAGTCCCCCCTCCCGCGCGAAGCGCGGAACCTGTGACGTTTTATTTGATTATCAGAGAAAGAAGACGATTCGTTGTACCGTTCTCGACTCTTTATCCTTGTTTGAATTCAGTTACCCCCTCCCGCGCAAAGCTCGGAAACTTTGACGTTACATTAAATTTTTAAAGAACTTCTTTTCTGACAAAACATGGGGGGGGGGATATTTGATACGATGTCCCCCGTAGGAAAAATCGTAGGGGGAGGGACGTGTCCCTCCTGTCCCCCCGGATTGACGCCCTTGAAAGGTACACAGGTGACAACATGTATATATACGTTTGCAGCATGTGAGAAGAGAGAAAGGTAGAAATAGAGAAGAAAATATATAAAAGCAGGGTCATACCTGACTATGAGAGGAAGACAGTCTTAACTCCTTCAAAACATTTTATTTGAGATGTTTAGAGAATGTTTGAGAGACAAATGCCCGTATTCTACTAAATCACTTTTACCCGACCTAGGGTCTTATTTCACGTTAAACAAAGAAAATAGATCTCATAATAACTTCCTTTGTTAAACCCGATATTGGACAAGAGCTCAAACACAGCGTCGGGTGTAGATTTTGAATAACATACGGGCTAGAATGTATTCATCTTCAGGGAAGATTTAAATATATACATGAACGCTATTCAGTATCTGAAGATGTAAACATTCCGTCGGTTAAACTTATAAACATATTGACTTTTGATGGAATTTGAGCCATCTTTAACTAATTAGTCTAATTGTTCTTGGGAAAATATTCCATGAAAATCGTGACGAAGTGTGAAATTGATGAAAAACAGCATGCACCTTACAACACCCTTCGACCATAATAACTCATGATACATCAATAATAAACGCGATAGAGTGTTTACATAATAAGGAATTGTTAAGGATAGCAGAAGCACGACTATATTAAGGCAGGGGAAGGAGTTTGAAGGGACAGTTGAGTTCTTGTTTAAGACCGCAAATGCCTTCAAAATGCGTGGTCATCGCTCTTATTCTTATTTATGACATTTCTAGTGCCCTTTTAGGACCTAAAATTGCTATGAAGGTAATTTTAAACCCCAAAATGTGTGAAATTTAGATTAAATCCAATCATACCAATTCAGCTCCACTTAAAAAAAAATACGGTTACCGTTAATTAATTAATTCATTAATCATAACTGACACGGGCCGGCTGGTTGTGCGTATTATAACCAACACGAAAAAGCCAACAAAAAGCCAACATTGGCATTGGCTGGAATAAAACGCTATTTTGTTTTTTCAATGGCTGGTTCAAAACTATCGAATATTTGTGGGGCCCCTAAAATATTAGAAATGTTTATATTTATGGATATTTCAGCCGTCTCTGAACCAATTTGATTACAAAAAATATTTTGTGTAGCGCCCTCTATACCAAAACTCAACTATCCCTTTAATAGTAAACCAGGGTTAGAGAGAGATGAGAGAGAGAGAGAGAGAGAAAGAGACAGACAAACAGACAGACAGACGCAGAAGAGGAGATGATGAGGGGAGGGGGGGGGGGCGTGGTCAGAGGCAGAGATACATGTAGATGCATTGAAACACGCATGTGTTTGTACACAGCCCAAGAGGGAGAGCTGCCCCGAAAATGACGACAGGCATATACAAACATCTAGGTGTGCACATTCCTTCTGCAACAGCATCATATCTGAAAGATGTGTTCGCCGTTGCATATTTTGCCTTTAAAAAGGCTGCAAATATTCCAGGGCAATGTGGAGTGCTTTCATAATGTTATGTGACTTGCAAAGGATAGCCGATGTTGGCGCTATTCACTTGTTTTGCGTAGAGCCATCCATACCCAGAGGTTGGCCAACTTGGTTCCAATAGACCATTTTCATAATGTAATCAAATTTGAGTGCCTTGTTACACATTATTTCATTTACCTGTTACGAATAATTGTATTTCAATAGTCAAAATGCGAATTGAATAAAATTAATTGTTGCTAGGTAGGACAAACAGTATATGGCTTGTCCTACCGAACAACACGTAATGTATGCAATGTATGCATTCTGACTATTGAAATACATGTAAAATACGAAAATGGTCTATTGGTCACAGCATGGCTTATATTCATTTGTTTGTGCTTGCCCATCAAACCAATATTCGCCATATTTTGCCCAGTTCGAACCGAGATGGCAAAACTTCCCTAATTTATGAGTCTGGATTTATGCAGGGAAAACATGCAATAGTGACAAGAGAGAAATTAACAGGCGAATTATACAGCTAAATAATCCGAGTGTTTATATGTTTTTAAGCATCATCGAACATCATTAAAAAGATCATTAAACTATGGGCAAATGAAATTGCATTCAGATCCACCCTCTTCCTTTCTTTACTTTCTGTCGTATTCCCCAATTTCATTCCTTTTCATTTTCTCTGTGTAGTTTATTGTAAATAGTGTTTTTGTTTATCATCAGTTTAAAATGCAATGTGTTGTACAATCCTTTTTCATTTCTAATCCTAATTCCTGTTCCCGTCTGTTTTAATTTTGGTGATTGCGTTGTTTTCTATCATTTTGAACACTTCAACTATGTAAACTTTGTATGCATCAACTATTGATTGTTTATTTGCAACGACATCTGTATCAATAAACCTAAATGTACGAATGAATGAATGAAATGAATTAAAGCATGGCTAGAAATGTTTCATTTGTAAAATGCTATGAAACTACCTCAATCACACCACCAGACCGATTCTGAACCAACCGATTAATCGATTTTTTTTTTGATGGTCATTCCGAGGTAATGTACATTTTTGGCTGGTCAGTATGACTTGGATATTATGATATATAATTTAGAGATCACTCATATGATCTCCCAAATAAAAAAGCCTGCATTATTATAAATATACTTGGACCTTTTGACTTAAATTCAAAGCTCAAGCAAGTATTGAGCCACTTAGCAATTTAGTGTCTGAAGTAACTGTTGTAACCATCCTGACAATCTCGGAATTCAAGTCGAAAATTATACAGCTTCTGGAACTCTATTTAATATTCCAGATAATTATGTTGATACATAGGCAGATTACGTCTCAAGTCAGTTTGTAAATAGTTGCCCATTAAGCATCAACTCCGGTACACATGGGATTGCATAATAAACTTTCATGTTGTGTTATGAAGGGATGAAAAGTACAAAGATTTTGCACTTCACAGCAACAAAATTTCTTTTTTTATACTCTAGAGAATGCCACGTCATTATATATATAAAGAGAGAAAGTGAGAGAAAGAGAGACAAGGGAGAAAGAGAGAGAGAGAGAGAGAGAGATGGGAGGGGAGAGAGAGAGAGAGCTGAGGAGGGAGAGAAAGAGAGGGAGAGAGAGAGAGAGAGGAAGATAAAGAGAGGCGAGAGAGCGGGAGGAAGAGGAGGGATAGTATTAGATAGAACATTTAAAGGGCAAGTCCACTCCAAAAATAACTTACTTTCAATAGAAGGAGAAAAATCAGACAAACCAACCAAAAAAGTTTGAGCAAAATGGGATAACTAATAAGAAAGTTATGAATTTTTAATGACATGAAAAACATTGAAAAACACTAGACAAATTGGCAACTCACTCATGAGTCTGTGACGTCATGTCCTCACTTTTCACTAATAATTTTCTTTATATTGATAATATAAATTTCCTATTTTCCCCCTAAGAATCTTATTTCTTCACACCAGCATCCAAGTCAGATTGATAGTAATATGTTTTTGTGTGGATGCACTAATATAGAGTAATTTTTTCAGTTAAATCATGAAAAATGTGAATTTTGATAAACTATTTATATAAAAATCAATAATTATGAATATACAATATTGAGAAAATATTATAAATTCTTCAAAGTTGATAAAAGATTTTGTGAAATGTCTTGCACGCACTATGATACAAATCATATGACCTAGGCAAAGGCATGGGGAAATCAAGTTTTGGGGGATAAAAAGGGAAATTAATCGGATTAAACTATATAAAGCACTTGATAAATAGTGAGGACATGACGTCACAAACTGATAACCAAATTGGCAATTTGTGTAGTGATTTCCATTGTTTTTTAGTTTTACATACTTTTTCAAAAATTCATAACTTTCTTATTAGTTATCCGATTTTGCTCAAACTTTTGATCGGTTTGTCTGATTTTTCTGGTTCTATTGAAAGTAAATTATTTTTGGAGTGGACTTGTACTTTAAGGTTGGTGGAACCCAATCACCTTGACAAAACAATGATAACTGAAATTATCATATGTTAGGTACAATATCGAATCGCGAAGCGTATACAAATGTCGAGCCCACCCGTAACTTTCTCATTATCGGGCAAAAAGACTAACGGTGTCGAATTTCAAATGAGAACCCACGATCTTATGCCCTTCAAGAGTCATTGGATATCAATCCGCCATTGGATGAATTTTTTGGAAATTAAAATCGTTTTAAAGTTCCGATATTTCTTAATGTTAGGAGTTCCAGAATGTCAGTGTTTGCTTATGCAAGGAAAATATAGGTAGTATATGGGTCATGGAATAGTGTACCCGTAATTTCAAATGACTCGTTCAACTAATATAATTATGTAGTACGAGTTATTTGGATTAGTAATTCAGGGGCATCAAAAAAAGTCATCGATATCATGCATTTCAAGCACTGGAATGTAGTCCTGAGTTGTAACGCGACTGACACGAGAAAAACTATATTAAAAAAAAGAACATGTGCTTACAATTCTCTGATTTTTAAAATTTTAATTCTGTATAGGGTGATGTAAATTTGTATGGAAAATGGCATTAGAAGTTGAAAGAAAATCTTTACATTCTAGACCAGGCTAAAGGCGAAGTGAACCTACATATAAACTATTGTAAAATGGATTCAATCTTTTTCCTTTAGTACCGATCATCAAAAATAACGATTGTTGAAAAGGCTATGTCAAAAAACAGAAACATCACGTTAAAAAGAAATCTAACCTTAATAGCAAGTTGCTCTTTAATGAAGCAGAAAAAATCAGAGAGGCAGGTTGTTAAAAGTGGTATCATTCTGAACTCTCCTATATTTTGTTCTATTTCTTCTAAACTTCTAAACAAATAAACTTATTACAAGGATTGAATTGCTCTTTCACTGAGCTTGGAACACGCTAAAATAGATTAGAATGACTACGTGATGGGCTGATGGCTCAGTGGTCTCATAACGGGGAGGTCCCGAGTTCGAAACCAAGTCGGTGCGGCATTAATCCTCATTACCAAGTCCCCGGAGCCGTTGTCCCCTGGTTGCTTACTTACAATTATACACATGCTTTTCTTAGCAGTCAGGTAAAATAAACAAACCAACCACCCAAGGTAATATTAATGGAACACATTTAGAATATCAGATTTTTTTTCTTCTCCAAATCCGGAATTGAAAGTATGAATTCGCGCAATTTGACAGTTGCCTTTTTTTATCGGAAAATTGAACTATTGCTTCAAAACAAAAGTCAGGTACCGCAGCTTTGGACCCCAACATTTTACTAAAGATAAGCAACTGTCATTCGAAATGTTGTCAAAATTAATTTCTAACAAGATGAATGATACAGTCAAGCTTTTACTCATGAATGCCTGTCAACGATTTGGGCCAAGTAAAATCTATGTAGAGTTTCTCGTCCGGACTTTTCAAAAATGAAGAAATGTGGATGAAGAGGAGGGGTGGGGGGCTCCGGGTTACTTGATACGTGATTTTTCTCTATATACAGAAATTCTATACTGGGTTAATTTAAACACAAATTTCGTGCATTCAAATTTCATTTGTACATGCACTGCACTGCAATTACCCCCAGGAGATTACCCCCGGAAAAATACCCCCAAGGACAATAGCCCCCCGGAAAATTCCCCCTGAAAGTTCCCCCAAGGGCAACCACCCCCGAGGGCAATTACCAACCGGAAAATGACCCCTAGGACAATCACCCCCCAGCAGATTTTTTTTTCGGGGGGTAATTGTCCTCGGGGGGATAACCTCGGGGATGGTTGTCCTTGGGGGTAATTTTCGGGGGGTAATTGTCCTAGGACCAAAAAATGAACCCAGGTAAAACTGCATTTACAGAAATGTAATTGTTTGTTCCGGACTGTTATTTGTTTAATTTCAAAGCAACAATATCAAATAACAAATGAAGGAGGAGGGGACGAGAACAAAAAAAAAAACATTCATATTTGTCCTTACATCGTGAAAAAGACCTCGAGTGGTTTCATAAGTTTCTAGGTATTTTGTATTTGGAAGATAATATGAAATGTATAGAAAATGGGTGGGAAAATATTGCGTCGAAAGAGAAGTCACGTACAGCATCTTCCTTTTGATAACACCCTTTGACCCCACATGTAGTCACCTACTTCACAATACCTTCAGACTTGAATTGAGCTGACATCTCTATCGCTTTACCAACGCCATGTCGTTGCCAATTTGCAAATCCCTTCATCTTGCCTTTAAGTGATGCTTGGATAATCACAAGGGACAATTGCTGGTAATCTTCCCTTTCTCAGTAAATGTGTTTTCGCCCCCTAGGGATGTTTGGTAACTTATCTAATTGTGTTATAAGGGTTGTACTTTTCAGAATGTGTCTCTCCATCTGTGACACATAATGCTGGGTGCTAGATTTACCGGTCATACAACCTAATTGTTAAAAAAATGTTTAACAATTAATTCGAGTTGCAGAATTTTTAGTAGGATATAAGAATGATTGTGTAAAATTACGTTTTAAAATCATGGAAATTATAACAATACTGATATTAATTGGGTTTTATTTGCCCAGTGTAGCCACATCGGTAGTAATACTGCTCTTCCTGTGGGCCCCGCAATTACCAGGTCCTCATTTACACGAGTGGCAAACGTGGAAGGAAAACCAACCTTGATAGGAAACTACTCTAGAGGAAAGCAGAAAAATCAGAGAAGTAGACTGGTGAAAGTTAGATTGAAATCGGACAAAAAATGAGAAAGTTGGGATTTTTTGAAAGTTGTGATCACTATAGGTCTGGGCTCTTTAAATTGGCTAATCGGTTATGTCTCTTTGATG
Source organism: Mesocentrotus franciscanus (assembly GCA_037976565.1). Taxonomy (NCBI): domain Eukaryota; kingdom Metazoa; phylum Echinodermata; class Echinoidea; order Camarodonta; family Strongylocentrotidae; genus Mesocentrotus; species Mesocentrotus franciscanus. The sequence continues at coordinate 39,304,433 of CP137666.1, forward strand.
TAGTGGCGGACAACATTCCCATTTGTTCCTACACAGCATGACTAAAATTTCAAATTTTCAAAAATGTATGACTCAGGAGAGTCTTTCCTCTTTAGAGGATCTATGATAATATGCTATCCAATACATTTTGAGTAGAGCCCGACTGAAGAAGGCAATAAGGAGAAAATCAGAAATTTATCATATTTTTGTACACGACAAACAGGAGAGTTATCCGCGACTACATCACAATCCTCTGACCAAACTGCCAATTTGAGGTTCGCAAATACTTATTGATCTCATATTTCAAACGTTCAAAACTTTCTTATTATTGGTCCGATTTATGTCGAACTTTCGCCATTCTGTTTATCTCTAATTTCTGCTTTCATACAAATGAACTTATTACGAGGGTTGGAATGCTCTTTACGTCTTGCCAAAGGACGCTAGTGCCGGGTTTAGATTCGAACCTTGAAGTGAATGAACCACTTTATCATGACACCTCCACAACTGAAATTAGGTTTTGCTGAATATATTTAAAACATGAAGAGCACTGGACTCAGATATACATAAGACTACACAAGCATTTGGAATCAGATTCGATCCTAACTTGTAAACTGCACAGAGTCTTCTGCTTTTATTAAATATATGAGAGAACTTCAAGAGCAATATGTCTTCATGGGAAATTGTTACTACAATATATTCATAATGAGAATAATAAAAAAATTATAAAGCTGACAACTATTTTTAGGCCGACATCGCTACCAGAACTCAACTTTTATCTTCGACTAAACTACTTTCAAGAAATGTAAGTGATGGCTATTTGATAACTTTTGTGCATTTATCCTCACAACACACCCACCCCGTCCAACAACAAGTGTCATTCTGATTTATTTCAGCCGGAAAATTGATTTATAATTTATTTTTAGATTACTTAGGGTTTTTAAATTTAAATTTGTCGTTTTGCTTCTCCAGTGATTTTACCGTGTAAATAATTATTTACCTGTATAAAGAAAAGTAGCTAATAAAACAACGACAATAAACGACAAACAAAAAAGAAATTATACACAAGTTTCCTTCATGAGTTACGTGTAAAATAATTTTAGTATAGTTTTTCTATACGGGGAGACTCGGTTTTTTCCTCTCTCTCAAACAAATATTAAGTCGAAACACAAATTTGCAGTACTAGGGATTCATGAATTTAGAGTTCCAAAGGTGCATTATTTCGAAGGCTCGTTATCTAAAGGTTCATCATTTTGGACATGAAAGAGACTTCCTTGCTCAGAATCTTCATATTTCCGAAATTGGATTAGGGGTATATTTCGTTTCCGAGATTATCCTTTGGAGTAACGAACCTCTGGTGCTGATAGCTAGCAGCTGGTTGTCCCTGTTCTGGAATTGGTCACCGATTGGTTGCACTCACACTTATGCAAGGTTATTGTCGACACTAATGGGTGGGACTGTTACGTGAATTCACTGCTGCACTCGTGAAAACAGACACCAAAATCTCTCTACTCAAAGCAAGATTTAATTTACCCAAATTTAAAGGGAAATCCAACCTTGATAGCAAACTACTACTAGAAGAAAGCAGAAAATCAGAGAAGCAGACTAGTGAAAGTTTGTATTACATCAGACAAACAGTGACAAAGTTACAGCAAGTTTAAGTAGTAATCATTATACTTGTAGGTATGGTCTCTTTAAGTTTGCTGAATTGGTAATGTCTCTTTGATGTAGTGGCGGACAACTTATACAAATGGAAGTATCACAAGGGTTGGATTGTCCTTTAAATTTGTTAGATTCAGGGACTCTTCAACTCTTACTATGCTACATATTTAGTGTTTCAGAGTTGCTTGCCGGTGAAAGAAATACTAGCTTCAAAGCGAGAATGGTAGTCAAAGTCCATCCTGTCATCAGGTTGATCGAGAAAGAGCATACAAAACATATGTATCTAAACATCAGGGTGACCCACAAAGGGTGTAACCATGTAACAGCGATAGGTTTGAATTGTGATTGTACCGGTATCAACATGAGCATTAGGTTAATAGTCATTCTCAACCAAGAATTATTTATGAAATAGTAGTAATAAAACTTGTTTAAAAATGCTTCACTAGATTGCACATTTAAGCAGGGAGTTGGGAGGCCCAGCTGCAAGGCACTTTGTGATTTGTAAGTATAAGTTCATACTTCTTCCACATTTCAATTTTTAATGTTTGAATATTTGTTTGTGGACCACCCTGAACATGTGAATGAAAACTCGTTTTTAAAGCGGTTATTTTTTTTTTAATTTATTGATTTCTGCATTTTTCATACAATAATAATGAATAGCAATATGAACATTTTGTACATAATGGTAATATTTTTTCAAATCACAATGAATAACGTAATTTATGAAACAAAATGTTGGGAACGATTGACATAACAAACGCAGAAGGGCTGCAGCGTAAGCGTGCGTTTGAAGTGCATGCTGCTCTTTAACGTATGATTACAGTGACAGTAAAATATGATAATATAAACAGGCGAAAACAACAGGAATTCAATGGCAAAAAATAGCCAAAACTTATAAAAACTGACTTTTTTCAGGAGACAGAGAGAGAAATAGAGAGGGATAGATATTGGAATAATTGGTATGCGGCTACTTCTATTTAAATGCTGAGATATACAAACAAAGGCACATGTCATTTAAATACTGAGTAAAATCAGTCTTACTACATGAAAGGTTTGTGTAAGAAAAGGATTATGTAGGTCAATTTACTGCCTAGGTTATTCCCAAATGAATAACAATGACATGACAACAATAACTGGTTAACATGATAATACATATTCATTACGGTAACATTGAATTGAAATATCTGTTATGCAACATACATGTATTGATCCACTTCTGCTATCATGATAGTATTTTCTGGCAGAACTCGACTTATTTCAGTCAAATTCATCTAGAATGGTATAAGAGGACCAAAAAGTCCCTTTACGTACTGCATGTTTGTACTATTTAAGTGTCTTCCTTTTGTATTTCTTAATTGGTCCATCTCTATCAACTCTGCATCATCACTCTTGATTATGTCCATCCGACATCCCTCTAATAGATAACTGAACAGCTTTTGTTTTACAAAATCTTGTGACAAATCATATAAAGAAATAATTCTTTTCTAGTATGTTTGTTAATGTTTTAGTCTATTAGGCCTTTTGTCAGAATGAGGCATGGTATAATGTCAAGCATCCAAGCCATCCATGTTCGCAATCGAAATAAAATCATTTTTCTCCCTCTTCTTATTCTTATGCAATTAAAAAAAATATTGATTACATAAATTTAATATAATAAGACCCTACATGTGCACATATTTTCAGATGAGTCATATTCTTGAGTGAAAAATACAGCTTTTCCATTCAATTTCGATTATGCTTTATACATTTGATAAAGCTAAAATAATAAATATAATTTGATTTATAATGCACTTCTCCATGAAGATCCAAACCACTGAATACTATTAATTACCCCAGATTTAATTATCTAACCATGAGCAGTTATCTTCACATTACCATAATAATTTGCAATTTGTCTGACTTTTTATATAAATAAAGGAAACTAAAGCATAATTTGCCTAAAAGATAATGTTCTTCTCCCACAATGCTTACTTGATTTCCCTTTCTTTTTGTTTGTTTTTGTTGTTCTTTCTTTTTTGTGGACATATTTTATTTACTCCCTGTACACAGATATTCTTTGCATACTTTTTCTCCTCTGAATGAATTGTTTGTCTAGTTTGATCACATTTACATTCTGTTGCTCTATGTGATAAAGATATATCTTATGAATCTCCTTCACAAACATTATTAGTTGGTCTTCCTTTTAAAATTTATTGTATTTTGTTTGTGTGTGACTGTGTCAAAGTTATACTTATGCATATCAGTCCATATACAAAGTTATTCTTTTAACTCTGGCATGAGGTCCATTCTGTTTGATATATCATGTAGAGTCATTACTTCGCTTTAAAAGAGGATTAGGGGGTAATTTGTTTCCCCCACCCCTCTGTGCAAAATCAATGACTGCTGTGGATTGCAACAAGCTCTACAGTAACTTTGAGACAACATTTGCAGAAAATCTGACTGTCCATAGCAGTACTTTATAGTTTCCATAATTGCCATGTCAAGCCAAATAATAATCATATCTTGCGGTAAAATCTTGTTTTTTATTTTTTTTATACAGTGTGTCTAAAAAATCTGCAACAAGATTTTGATTGAATACATTTTAAACAGTACTCATCAACTCAATTTGTCGGCAGTGCTGTCTCGGTATATCCTAAATACCAATTGTGTATTGTACAAGGATAAATGTCCATTGATGGTCATGAAAAAATGAACATTTTATAAAAATCAATTAAAAATATTCTGAAACTAATATATTTTTTAAGGACTATTTATTTCACCATTTTTAAAATAAATATTATTACATTAGCAAACTTAGGAATTTGATTTTGTTACGAACAAATTTCATTCATTCCTGGATGATAACTTAAAATTGGCCACTAACCTGAGTGGTTGCTGCAGAAAGAGTTACTAAGTGGATATACGTCATCATTAGGCTATACCACTTGTAATTCAACATTTGGCTATTTCTAAACAAAACAAAAAAAAAAAATCGAAATTGAATTGAATTGAATTGAATTTATTTTCTTCTGCAACACGCAAATCAAATTTCATTTCAGCAATATTATATACATAAAATATAACAATTTTGTTCAATGTGTATACAATAGAATAATAATAAATGATGACATTAAAGCAAATTTAAACTGATAACATAATACCAATAATTATTCATTGACAAAGTTGCGGAAGAAGAAGGGCTATTACAATAAGCGATTGCTTGATAGCGTGAAAGCCCGGGGGAAAGGAGAGAGAGAGAGGGGGGGGTGATGCTACAAAAATTAAAACAAAAACTTGTGATGGTGATGATGGTGATGATGTTGATGATGGTGATGATGTTGATGATAATGAATGATGGTGAAAATGAAAATGTAAATATGCTGATGTAAATATGTCTGACACAGAAAACTTGTATAAGTATACGGGAGTTATAAAATATAGCGATGCACGTTTAATAGGAATCTGAAAATAACATTGAATATTAATTTAGCACTGGGAAAAGATCAAACAATGTACTTTGATAGAAACGCTTTCTTTGTATTGAATTTAAATGAATTCATGGTTTTACATAATTTTATTGAGTCTGGGAGTGCATTCCATAAATCTGGACCAAGATGTTTTATTGATTTATGCAGGATAAATAATTTAGGATTTATCAAATGAAAGTTTAATGAGTTCCGAGCAGGGTAAGTATGGAGAGTGTTATTTGATACAAACAAATTCTTAAATTAATAAGGAAGCAGGTTATTCATGTATTTAAACATTAAGATCATACTCTGTTGTGCGTTTATATTTAAAATTGTTAATGTTTTAAATTTGCAAAATTACTATTATTCGATAAAAGATTGATATTAAAATCACCCACTAAATGTAAATACCTATTTTTTCATAATAGAGTAGCAAGGCATTTCTCCAAGTTCTCATTAAAAAAATCAACATGACCATAAGGTGGTCGATAAATAAGGCCAACGATAATATTTTTTCTTTTTAAATTTTCTTCATCACAAATTTTATGACGAATTTTGAATGGTAAATTTTCATGAATATAAAAGGCTAAACCACCACCTCTTCTTCCTTCACGGTCTTCTCTAACCTTTTGATAATTCTTCAAATTAAATAATTCGGCTAAATTAGAGTGTAACCAAGTTTCTGTGATACCAATAATTGAGAATGGGAAATTATCAAGAGTACAAAGGAGCGTTTCCAAAGAATCAAAATGTTTATTTAAACTTCTAGAGTTTATGTGAAGTAAATTCTGTGTTGCATTCATAAAATTGTCATTCAATTCCATTGGGGTGTATTTACTTAGTGTCATAAGTTACATTATTTAATTCAAAAATAGACTTCTGATTTGGGTCAAGAATAATTTCTATCCAAAACACAAACTTGAATTTAGATACGGACATAATAATGGAAGAGCATAATCGCCAGTGCGTATAAGGTTTCTGTGTGAGAAGAGTGATAGCAATGAAAGGTGAGCAATGAATGTGTGGATGAGATGGAGTATGGAATGATGAAGGATGAAACATGGATGGGGGTTGTCATAATCGAACAGATCGGCATGGGTAAGCAAAAGAGCGTCTCAGGCAATAAATCAAACATACAGAACCAAAATTCAGTGGGCAGTGTATATACAATTATTTTCAAATAGGCTATTTTCGCAATGTAACCAAGGCCAATGCATACGCTCCTGTGAAGCACCCAGACGCGAACTGCTCCACCCACCGTGCTTCAACGCAATAATGCTATACATTCTTACCCTACTAGACAGACAAACCATTTTCATCTCCCTCGAACCCGCACCGTTTTTGCAAACAAAACAATTATTTTTACTGGACCCAAATTCTGGAACAGCTTGAATCACGAACTAGTTGAAAGCCCCTCCCATAATTCTTTTAAACGAAAGCTCAGGTGTTTCCTTTTGAGTAAGTATGTGTAAATTAATGTTGAAGTCGCGCTGGATCGTACAGGTGGTTATACAGACTTTGTTTTTGTTATTTTACAATGCCATTGACTTCATCACTTTGCTTTCTCTTCTTCTTCTACCTCTTCTTCTTCATTTTTTCTCGTCTCCCTCGATCTTCTTCTTCCTCCTTCCCTTCCCTACTTATCATTTTTTCATTACTTCTCTACTCTTTATTCTATTTTTCTTTTCTTCTCAAATTCACTCTCCTTGTACGTCTCTAGAATCTCTTACTATACTACTCCGTTTTCGCCTCCTATATTTAACACCTTTTGAATTCAGACCTACTATATTGTGTTACTCAGTACGGGAGCCTATTCACATACAAGCTATGCTTTTTATTTAGTCTACCCACATTTTACATTGTTTTACCTTACCTGTCATAACTATACATTTCGAAACTTCGTACCTATTTTCCATACATTATACTTGATTTGAAATTTTTTATTTCTTGTGTGTTTGTATCTACGCTTATACGCTTGTATAAAAAAATAAGAATTTAAATTGTTTCTTGATGTAAATGTGGAACAAATAAACTTAAAACTTCAAACCGTCACAAACAACTACATCTCACCAGTCAGCACGCAAATCGCACACATTACACGCCGCTAGGTAGGGCAAACAATGTTGTTTGTCCAACCCAGCAACAGCCAACGTACGCAACTCGCACCATGACCACCGAAATACAACTATTCGTTACAGGTGAATGAAAAATCCGCACCAGGGCACCCCACAGAGATGACTGCACAAATGGTCCATTGATGGTTGTAAAAAAGTGAAAAATCTATAAAATCTATATACATGAACGTCATCATTATGCTATACCACTTGTAATTCAATATTTGGCTATTTATAAAAACATTCAATGTTGTTCCATATTGTTGATGGTTGTGAAAAAGTGAATCAATTAAAATATTCGGAAACCAAAAATTATTTATGAGGAGTATTTATTTCAGTATTTTTTTAAAGTCCGACATTCAAAATGTGTACCGATATTTAAACATAAAGATGAGATTCACGTCAAATCGGCCACATTTGCCACGCTCGGGTACGTAATAAAATACGTCTCAACGGTATTTAGACGCTTCCTAACACACCTTGGAGATTAGGTAAAATCGGATAATGCACATCGCACCATTTTCTTAAAATATTTCAATGTGTCATTGGAACTGGGATTGAATAGCCTCTCTAGTCTCAAGCGGTATTTATCTGCATTCTGGAGACCCAGTACAGCCCGTGAAAACACCTTCATCCGGATAACCTGAGAATTGATAACCTAGGTTTCCTTTGGTAATGGGATTATCTCCTCGGTCGATGCGAACACATATGTACTTCATGTCCTCGCATTCGGCAATGGGGTCATTGAATTCAAAATCGATGGGCGCGAATTGAAATATCTCCTCCTTTTTGTAATACTGATCCATCTGAGTGACGTCCAGAACGTTTCTCGTGTAGCCATATCTAATAAAATATGAAAGATAAACCCATGGTGATGATAACATTTCTTTGACGAAACCGTTTTTCAGATTCCATATGAACTGTTCATCTTTACCTACACATTTTCACTTCCTTTGTGGATATTGTCATTTCTGTTCAATAATTTAGACAATGAAGAAGATGACACTATAATTTGTTTCGTATCGCAATCATCATTTACATCAATATTTGAATTGTTATTGTGTTTTATGGACAATGGAAGTGGCGAAACAGGATTCATTTTCACTTTCTTCGGATTTTCTTTAACCGTCATAAACTTCCCCTTCAAGTTCAGCCAATCCATCACTCCCCTTAAGTTCATGATGCGTACGAATGATGAAAATATAATGATGATCATGATACTAATAATGAAGACATTTATAATACGCAACATATCTACCCAGAGGGTGCTCAAGGCGCTTACAATGAGCTACATATAAACTATATTTAGATAAAATTATGCTGACATTACATTATACATGGTTAAAAAAAATGTTATTAGTTAAATTTGGCCATTAGATGGCCATGTTGGCCATGATGATGATAATAATAATACTAATAATAATGGTGGCTTGTTATATAGCGCACATGTCCGTCACGTTGTGACGCTCCTGGCGCTGCCCCGATTATTACACTGGCTTTAGCAAGGCGGCCATTACGACGCTCTAGCATTTCAAGGAAATAATTCCTACCAGGTACCCAATTACAACACCTGGGTTGATGATGATGATGATGGTGTAGTTGTGAATTTGCCAGATGACGATAAGAACACTAAATCATACGTCTCACCTTGCCCCACTGCCGTCAGGCGTTGATGATGCCCATGCACTGAGTATCCACAAGTCCGCACCGCTCACACCCGATGTGCCCTGGTCTTCTTGGAACTTGATGGGCACATTAAGAGAGACACTGTTGTCCCCACCCTCTGCTATGGTGTTGGTACTGGTAATCTCTGGTAGAACTTGCTTCACCTTGACATCTAGAGAGAGAAAAACAATTGGCTGTATCTATGAAAAACGAGCAAAAGCCTAGTAAGTACCAGCGAACAACATGAACGCCGTTCTTCTTGCAAGCAAATGATTTCCCATGCTATAGCTTGCATATGAAGCATTTGCTTTCTTCGTGAAGTATTTGATTGATTTATTCAAGCTTCTCTCATGGTACCTAGTCCATTTACTGGACTTTTATTTTTCATAAAAGATCAGCAGACATCTCTATCATCTATGATTGCCTCAATTCCTCTTTGAATCTATAATCGGATAGCTAAATATACTTTACTGCAATTACAGGGCAAAGAAAAACGAATCCATTTCTATCCATCACTAACGTCATCTGGCAAGATACTAATCCACATTTGCCACTCTCCACCTAGGTGTAAATGACTAAATGGGTACATGGCAATTGCTGGAGTATTGATTATTGCAGGGCCATCAGAAGGACATCATTGGTGCTGATGAGGCTTCCTTAGGTCAACAAAATTATTATTATTTTCGTCATTATTATTATTAGTAGAAGTATTATTATAATAATACTTATTGTTATTATTATTATCTAATATTAACATCATCATTATTATTATTAGCAAAATTATTATTATTATTATAATTACATGTGTATTATTATTATTATTAGTAGTAGTAGTAGTATAGTAGCAGTCATGGTAGTATAATAATAGTAGTCGCTGTAATAGTCGTAGTCGTAGTCGTAGTAGTAGTAGTAGTAGTAGTAGTATCTGTAATTGTAGTAGTAGTAATACTAGTACTAGTCGTAGTAGTAGCAGCAGTAATTGCAGAAGTAGCAGTAGTATTGATTTCCAATGATATTGATTATTCACTGTAAGGACACAGGAAGCAGCATTCTCCCTCCGGTTGTACAGGTTCGACGCAGAAGGCCGGCCCACAACTCTCAATGACACAGGTTGAAATGGCATTGTCGCAATTACAAGAGGTGCATTCGTCCACTTTCCACGGCTCACCGTGAAGGTAGGGTATTCCTTGGTACACGCAAGGCAGAAGTGGTTCGCCAGAGCTTACACGTGCAGAGAATGACGATGCTGCAGCAATGAAAAAGATGGAGTGACGTAAAGCGAGAGAGAGAGAAAGAGTACACGAGAGGGAGGGGGGACCGATTCTTTATGACAATACATTCATTCGGAAAGCGTACCTAAATCAGCGTATTCTTTCACAGGGGGCTAAATAGTAGCTAGTTACAAGAAAATACTGTCAATTTATTAAACAAGAATATTTGGTTATTATAAGAGTTAGGCTTACTAACAGACCTAAGGCAACATGATATCTCTCTAAAAAGAAAAGGCCCCATTTCGTTTAGCTGATATTTCATACCCCAAATCAGGATTTGATTAATTACAAATCTTGGCTCTGAATTTTTTGTCTTCTGGAAATTGAAATCAAGGAAGATAAAAGAAAATATAAGATATATTCGAAAATCGATTATTTTAGTGTTATCATGTTTATGGGTAATATAATATCATTAAACAACATATCAATTATGGGATTAGAATGAAAGTGTATACTGGATATTTTATTTCATTTCCTTTACCTCTCTTTATTCTCTCTCTCTCTCTCTATATATATATATATATATATCCCTTTTTCTCATTTTATTTATGCACAATGCCGTTGTGCCTCTGCAGAGTCATTAAAAAAAACTTTGTGATGTTTCTATAGGGTAGCGGTCGAAAAAAAAAACTTGATTGAAATTACGAATTGTGATTCTTTTAACGATACAAATGAGAATTACATATTTGGATTCAATAGCTAAAAAATAGTTATTGATTTCCGACATTAAAGTATGATTTTAATTAAAGCAACTATTTAGAAAAATGTCAAAATACGTCTAGAACAGCCCGATAATAATTCAATAAGTTTGTCATTCAATATTTAGACAAATCACTTCGAAAATCAATGGGACAAAATTATTAAAAAAGTTGACGTGGCATTATTTCTTCAGTGTTATGTTTCTTTGCTGGTTGTTGGTTCTCCAAATCGCATAGATTCTTGCGACTGGTTTGACGTTACTACATTTTGCACCCTATTGGAGCATTTTTCCTATTGAAAGGCTTATAATGGCCCACAGTTTCCATTTTATGTACGATTCACATTTACTCTTAAGAAATTCAATCAGAAGGGCTATACACGTCCAAAAGAAGACGTTGCTATAAAATATAAACTTTAAAAAAAAAATCCTTGTCAAATCGTACTTCGTGCAGCGAATTTTACTTCTAGTCACAAAACGTATTCACCTATGCATTCTGGCGACCGGGTACAGCCCGTGAGAACACTTTCATCCGGGTAACCTGAGAACTCATAGTTTAGGCTTACTGTGGTAATGGGATTATCTCCTCGGTCGATGCGAACACATATGTACTTCATGTCCTCGCATTCGGCCATAGGGTCATTGAATTCAAAATCGATGGACGTGAATTGAAATATCTCCTGCTTTTTGTAACACTGATCCATCTGAGTGTCGTCTAGAACGTTTTTCGTGTAGCCATATCTAAGAAAATATGAAAGATAAATCTATGGTGATGATAAAATTTCTTTAAAGAAACCATTTTTCAAATTCCATATGAACTGTTTATGTTTAACTACATACTTTAGCTTCTTTTGTAGATATTGTCTTTCATGTTAAATGATTTACACATTGAAGAAGATTCCTGTACACATTTTGTTCCACAAAACCGCAATACATTTACATCATTACGATTCCAAGCGGGATATGCTAGTTGACTGCAATTGTCTTTTCTACCATCAATTCAATTTCTTGGCAGGAAATACTGTCGGAATAGTAATCGAATGCCTCCAAAATGATGCCCTACACAAAAATTAGGCGAACATCGCAAGATGTCGCCTCTTGAAGTCCCATACATAGTGCTCTGCTGGTTTTTACATTAATTAGCACATACGTAACACATCGAAAACTGAATTACGTAACGGTATCTGCAAATTAAAAAACATAATGAAAATCAGTTTCTTCAACGAAACATCTAATGTTGTTGATGAGGATGATGATGATGATAATGATGATGATATAGTTGTGAATTTGCCAGAAGACGATAAGAAAACTATATCATACGTCTCACCTTGCCCCTCTGCCGTCAGGCGTTGATGATGCCCATGCACTGAGTATCCACAAGTCCGCACCGCTCACACCCGATGTGCCCGGGTTTTCTTGGAACTTGATGGGCACATTAAGAGAGACACTGTTGTCCTCCTCCTCTGCTATGGTGTTGGTACTGGTAATCTCTGGTAGAACTTGTTTCACCATGACATCTAGAGAGAGAAAAACAATTGGCTGTATCTATGAAAAAACGAGCAAAAGCCTAAGTACCACCGAATAACATGAACGCCGTTCTTCTTGCAAGCAAAAGATTTCCCATGCTATGGCTTGAATATGAAGCATTTGCTTTCTTCATGAAGTATTTGGTTGATTTATGCAAGCTTCTCTCATGGTACCCAGTCCATTTACTGGACTTTTATTTTTCATAAAAGATCGGCAGACATCTCTATCATCTATGATGCGGCCTCAATTCCTCTTTGAATCTATAATCGGATAGCTTATACTTTACTGCAATTACAGGGTAAAGAAAAACGAATCCATTTCTATCCATCACTAACGTCATCTGGCAAGATATTAATCCACATTTGCCACTCGCCACCTAGGTGTAAATGACTAAATGGGTACCTGGCAATTGCTGGAGTATTGATTATTGCAGGGCCATCAGAAGGACATCATTGGTGCTGATGAGGCCTCCTTAGGTCAACAAAATTATTATTATTGTCGTCATTGTTATTATTAGTAGTATTATTATAATATAATTATTGTTATTATCATAATTAACATCATTATTATCATTAGTAGTAAAATTATTATTATTATTAGTAGTAGTAGTAGTAGTAATAGTAGTAGTAGTAGTAGTAGTAGTAGTAGTCGTAGTATTAGTATTAGTAGTAGTAGTAGTATTAGTAGTAGTAGTAGTAGTAGTAGTAGTAGTAGTAGTAGTATAGTAGCAGTCATGGTAGTATAACAGTAGTAGTCGTATTAGTAGTCGTCGTAGTAGTCGTATTAGTAGTCGTCGTAGTAGTCGTATTTGCTATTGCCATACATAGATGTAACCACTGCCTTGTGGTTCAGGCTCTCTTTAGAATCTAAGGCTAAGGGAGCAAACCCTAACAGAAAACCATGCCACCGTGACAGTATTGAGGTCGATTGACGATATGGAACTCCCGACATCCTTCGACCAGTCACTGCAGGGTCTAGTGGTTCACACCCGTCCTGGCCTGTCCTCGCCGGTGTGAAACTGCCACCAGTTCCACGAGAGAGTGCCGTTAGTAACTTGCAAGAGCCACCGGTACTTACCCACCTTTGCAAGCAGCCTTCATGAAAGTGAAGGCGGTCATTGTCGCTTCGCGACAGACAGCTACTACTACTAGTAGTAGTCGTAGTAGTAGTCGTAGTAGTCGTCGTCGTCGTCGTCGTCGTAGTAGTAGTAGTAGTAGCTGTAATTGTAGTAGTAGTAATAATAGTAGTAGTCGTAGTAGTAGCAGTAATTGTAGTTGTAGTAGTAGTAGTATTGATTTCCAATGATATTGATTACTCACTGTAAGGACACAGGAAGCAGCATTTTCCCTCCGGTTTTACAGGTGCGACGCAGAAGACCGGCCAACAACTCTCAATGACACAGATTGAAATGGCATCGTCGCAATTACAAGAGGTGCATTCGTCCACTTTCCACGATTCACCGTGAAAGTAGGGTATTCCTCGGTACACGCAAGGTAGTGGTTCGCCAGAGCTTACACGTGCAGAGAATGACGATGCTGCAGCAATGAAAAAGATGGAGTGACGTAAAGCGAGAGAGAGAGAAAGAGTACACGAGAGGGAGGGGGGACCGATTCTTTATGACAATACATTCATTCGGAAAGCGTACCTAAATCAGCGTATTCTTTCACAGGGGGCTAAATAGTAGCTAGTTACAAGAAAATACTGTCAATTTATTAAACAGGAATATTTGGTTATTATAAGAGTTAGGCTTACTAACAGACCTAAGGCAACATGATATCTCTCTAAAAAGAAAAGGCCCCCTTTCGCTGAGCTGATATTTCATGCCCCAAATCAGGATTTGATTAATTACAAATCTTGGCTCTGAAATTTTTCGTCTTCTGGAAATTGAAATCAAGGAAGATAAAAGAAAATATAAGATATATTCGAAAATCGATTATAATTTCAGTGTTATCATGTTTAAGGGTAATGTAGTATCATTAAACAGCATATCAATTATGGGATTAGAATGAAAGTGTATACTGGATATTTTATTTCATTTCCTTTACCTCTCTTTATTCTCTCTCTCTCTCTCTCTCTCTATATATATATATATCCCTTTTTCTTATTTTATTTATGCACAATACCGTTGTGCCTCTGCAGAGTCATTAAAAAAAACTTTGCGATGTTTTTATAGGATAGCGGTCGAAAAAAAAATGAAAATACGAAACGTGATTCTTAAACAATGCAAATGAGCATTATATATTTTTAGTCAATAGCTAGAAAAAGTTATTGATTTCCGACATAAAAGCATGATTTTAAAGCAACTATTTAGAAAAAATGTCAAAATACGTCTAGAACAGCCCGATAATACTCCAATATGTTTTTCATTCGATTTTTAGATTAATCACTTCGAAAATCAATGGGACAAAATTATTAAAAACGACGTGGCACTATTTCATCAGTGTTACGTTTCTTTGCTGGTTGATGGTTCTAAATAGTATAGCAGATATAGCAGATATATATATAGCAATAATATATTGTGTTGGGTTTTTGGTTGGCACTACTAGGAGATTTCTGTCAAACTTATAGAATGTCAAATGAAAATTGTGTATGTTTATCTTGGTTTATAGGCAAACTCTTTACGTCTAATACACGTTAAATTTAATATAACAACAATTAAAAAAGGAAACTTGACAATTGTTGACAATTTAGATCTAGTCTTTCACCAATTTGTTGAAAATTTGCAATTACGTATATGACATGCTACCCCACAAAACTTGCAAATGAAAATAGATTAAAAGTTAATATCTAATGTTATTTTCATACGACTTCAAGACAGACACTGAAAAGGTAAACCTCAATCCTGTCTTAAGCTTATAAACAAATATGATTTATCTACAACACAACTTGAGATTGATATTAATTGCGCAACTCTGAACGTATAAGACATAAGCGAACTTAGTGCCAATAATTAGAGAACTTACGTTCGACCAGGGGCCTGCGATTAGTCTACGGAGCCCGTATCCTGCCCGTATCCCCTTTTCCGTACGGCCTCCGTGCGGAGTCAGGAGGCGGCCGTGAGATTTTCGTACGGATTCACGGGCTCCGCGGCCTCTACAATTTTGTTTCGTGAGAAATTAAACAAATTTGAAAAATCGTAAGCCCGTAGCCCGTATACAGGTCGTAGGTGGCACAATCCCCGCACGGGCATCGCGCGGAGGCCTCATGCTGATCGTGCAGAAAACGCAAAACGGCACGGTGGCTGCACGGTCACCGCGCTTTCTCCGCGCAACCTATGCAAGGAAGTTACACGGGTTCCGTACGATTTCCGTGCGGAGACTGCGGAGACTGCACGGCTACTGCACGATTTCCGTACCATCCCTGAGCAGCCTATCTACGGATTTGCCCCGGCCTGCCCCCGATGGCAAATACAAGAAATGGCACGATGCTCGTAGATAATGAAAACACAAACATCGTAGCCCGTAGCCTCCTACGATGCCCCCAAAATCGCACGAAAAATCGGAGAACAATTTATCGGACGGCGCCCGGGGCAAATGTAATCTAGGCATTAAAAATGTAACGATAAGTCGTACCTCCCCAAATCGTGGCCCTCCTTTAAAACAATCGTAACGTAACAATGAATAGAAACTTACGTTCAATATTATGTGTCAGATGGACAAAATACATGCTATCAAAGATACAATTAATTCTAGCAAGATTTTAACTATTTGCTGTAAGTCGATTTTTATTTCACAAGGCCCTACATATATTTACTGATATGATAGCGCTACTCCAAAATAACCATTAATCACAGTATAATTTCAAGAATCATTTGAAAATGGATGTACCCTACCGTGTGCTTGACAAACAACTGCAAAAGAAACCACGAAGGCGATTGCTGAAAGAAGGGCATGCCAGCGATGGTGGAGTATATCTTTGGAGCTGTACATGATGCATACTCTAAATACCTAGATCAAAAATGAAAAACAAGTCCCAACGACAAGGTAGATGTATCTATCTGACCAACTTTTTTGACAACTGGCACCGAAAAACTTTATTGATTGCAAAACGAAGCCAGGTAACAATGCGAGGAAAAAAAACACTTGTAATAAATTAATTTAATTGATTGTCAAAGGACCGGCGTTCGTGTCTTGAGGAAAGGTAGCTTGTTTTCGTCTAGGATCGCCAGGGAAGTCAAGAAAAAACACGATCCGGCGACGAGGTTTATGCAATTGTTTAACTGGGAGCACCTGTTAATGTTCCTGGCAGACAGTCGAGCAAATTAAGTCTTTCAAATGTTCTTTTAGGAAAACCGACTTGATTAAATATGACAGATCCTACACCGTGTGGTCATGGTCGTGATCTTGGTGAAGATGTGTTATTGAATTCAACTTCAATAACATTCTTAAAGACATACTTTCCAGTTTCCATGTTCATTACGTCATAGTTCGCATGCACCGGACTTGGTGGCTTTAACAATATGATTGGTTGATTGATGTTCATTTATTTTCCCTACACATCGTCCATACGTATACAAATTTTTTTTAACATGTATGGCCACATCGAATAAAACATAGAAAAAAGGGTGGTCGTCAAAAGCACAGCTTGAGTCGACGTCCTCATAAATTAATATTCATACAATAAATGTACACAATGAATACTGAAAAGCAGGGGGTCAACAAAACAAACATAAAGGAGAGAGAGAAGAGAGAAAAATAGAGAGAGGGGGAGAGGGGGAGTTATTACAGATAATATATTATGACAGGGAAACATTTTATCGATTAGAAATTTGTCCTAAAATAACAAATATGATTCATTTCATATCACCTATTTCTTAAACTTAAAGTACAAGTCCACTCCACTGAAAAGTTGAGCTTATTAGATAGACAAAAATCTAAAAAGCCCAAATATAACTTGGTTTTGGAAAATGGTGCTCAGATTTATTTTTAATAATTTTTTTTAATGAGCAAAAAACAAGTTAATGAGCGAGTCGGTTGTGACGTAGGGTCCTCACAACACAGATTCGTAATGTAACCAAATTTAATGCATACGTCTTTGTGAAGTGCCTCGATACAAACTATTTCATTCACCTGATAAGAATAATGAAACACTATTATTCTTATCAGGTGAATGAAATAGTTTGTATAGAGGCACTTCACAAAGACGTATGCATTAAATTTGGTTACATTACGAAAATAGCCTATTGTCATAATGTATACCGCTGGCACTTTCGTTGTGAGGAGCATACGTCACATCCGTACAGCAATATAAATGTTTTGCTCAAAATACCCGAAACAAAAATCGCTCTTAAAAATCACCTGATTGAAGTACGCCCGTGATATTTGGCAGTTTTAACCTTTGATTTATTTACAACATGTTATAATTTTTGAAAATCGGAGTGGACTTGGGCTTTAAACTTTCGAAGCTCATTATCGTCGTTTCATGATCAGAAACTGTGATACGAATCGGCAGATAAACAAATGGGAATTGCGGATCTGTCGTACTTACACATTGCATTTTATTGATTTTGACAGATGTATTTATAATTATGACCTTTCGTCTGAGTGACCAAAAAATAAATCATAATTTTTGAGCCATCAAGCACATGGCACTTATCTCTCGTCACCCAGATTATTCGGATAATTTTTTCTCAAATCCTATATCCCTCGATCAACATTTGCTATAAATGGGATTGTTTTCTCAATTCTCATATTCCATTCTACAATTACAAGTATCCCACCCTCCTTTTTCCCCATCCCCCTTCCTTCTTATATGACTTTGAAATATCCCAATGTCATTGTGTTAACGCCTGGGCCCCGTCTTATAAAAGAGTTGCGATTGATTACAAATAATTTGGAATTGATATCAATCACAACTCTGTTATAAGAAGGGGAACTGACATGTAAATATCTAATTTCAAAGCGATGTATATTTACATGAAGTGCTGTCTAAATGCAAGTCATTACTATTAGCGCTATTTCTGTGAATAAGAGAGAAAAGAATGGGCACAGACTGCAGCTTGGATCCGAATCCTATTCCTCAAATAACAGCCCACGTTTTTCCTCTCCCTAAACCCCCCGTCACACATATTCGGAATCAGCAGGAATCAAGCAAAACCAGCCGGAATGACAATTTTTTTTAATTCGCACTATATTCGGGCGGGAATGTCAATTTGAAGAAAATTCTTACAGCTTTGTTTGTTTTGTTTGTTTGATTGATTTTATTTGTGCGTTCAAAAAGATACAAATTCAAACTCAAATTACAAAAATTCGAACAATAACAAATACAATGAATAACATGTTTACAAAAGTAATCAAATAGAAGGTCATGTACAATTATATGATACAATAAACATGTACGAAGCATACAAATAAGATAACAAATATATAGTAAATATTTTTCCAAAAATTAGAGAGGTAATTTAGAACGCAGGAGACCACCATCGTGAGCGGTTAGGCTGGAGATGGATGGCGGCCTCATAAAAAAAAAAGAATTGGCGACACAACTCTCTTGAGAAAACTGAGTGATCAAGTGGGTGCAGTTGCATGCTAAAGTATAAAATAAGTCACGGATTTATACTAATTTAAAGAGTGGGTAGCGTATGATTGTATTATTTGTCGCTTACATGTACATGTAAGTGTAGCTTTTAAGGAGTAGATGGTTGAACAGGACTTTATGTTGTCGGGGAAATTATTCCAAATGTCCGGACCAGAATGTCTAATAGATTTGTGTGTTATTGATAATTTGGGATTTGTAAGATGGAAGTTTCCAGATATGCGAGTAGGGTACGAATGAACAGAGCTATTAAACCTAAACATGTTATCAAAGGATGGTGGAAGTTGATTATTAATGTACTTAAACATAATGACTGCTACTTGAATAGTGTTCAAATCGACAATTTTTAGTGTTTTAAGTTTGTAAAATAAAGGATCAGTGTGAGCTAAGAATGCCGTTCGAATATTTGGAATGCGCCCCGATCCCGCCTCGAATGTAGCTCAAATGTAGTTGGAACACAGTAGGAATATTTAGAATGCTATTAGAATCCTGTCAGAAAACTTAGAATGCACTTTGAATGCCTTACGAGTGCGGTTCGATTGTGAAACTTGTGAACAAATTGATAAAAAATGATGTTGACCAGGCGACTCCTCAATGCAGACTGAACTTCCAGTGGCAGCTGGCCGCGTTTTTATGCGATTCGATGGTGTCGGACGTTCCGATTGCATTCGAAGTGCATTCCAGTTGGATTCTTTTAATATCGAAAATATCGAAATAGATTCCGGCGGTAATCGAGATGCATTCGAGGTGCATTCCGGGACATTTTTGCAGGATTTGAAGTGGCTTGCCGTTTCGATTCTCCCTCGAATGCGATCAGAATGTTTCGAATGCTGTTGAAATGTCATAATAATATTTAGAATGCAGTCAGAATGCAGTTAGAATACACTTCGAATGCCATTCGATATTTCTGTACTTCGAATGCACCTCGAAAGTTTTGAGCATGAGCAAAATATTCGGGCCGGCCATAACAATAATAGGCCCAAATGTTTGGAATGCAGTGAGAATTTTTTAAATGCACTTCGAATGCACTTCGAATATCCAGATACTTGAATATACCAAGATTTTTCATTCTGACGACATTCCGGCTCATTCGGCCCTTAGTGTAAAGGGGGTTTTACGTAAAGATACTATTTGGGAAGGTCTAAATAATTACACTGCGAGAAGAAAATTATTAGGATTAAAACATCTTCGTTTTTAATAATTTCCTAGATATTATTCCTTTAATTAAAATAATATCGCAGTGAAAATTTTCGCATTTACCATTTCACTTGAAACATGAAACTGAAACGGGTGTTTTAATAATTATACATCCTTTCAAAGAATTCAATCACTTTATTTAGTTTATAATCATCATTAATCATCGTTATCGTCTTCATTGTCATCGTCATTATTCGATGTAATCTTAAGGCTATAAGACCTATATTCTTAAACTTATTGATACATCACATTTTGACAAAAAGGATTTCAAATCCCAAATAGCTGATCTAACCACAATTTTATACGTTTCTCTTGAGATTGGCGTATAGCTTGGCTCTAGAATAGAGTGGGCGCTATAATTTAACTTAAAGGTATACATACATATATATATGTATATATATATATATATATACTATGATAAAAGGGGGTGCACCGGTCCTACTATAGGACGTTGAAATACAAAAAAAAAGGCCACCAATTTAAGGGTTCATTCATTTTCTTTCACCGTGTCTTTCCATCTCTCTCTTTCCTACATTCTGTTTTTCTTTTCTTCTTTCTTCCCCCATTTATCTCTCTCTCTCTCTCTCTCGATATATATATATCAATGTTTTCTTCTTTTTTCCATCTCTTGGAAGGGGTGGGGGTGCGTGTCCCCTAGGGCTACGCCCTACATTACCAGTCTACATTACCAGGTCTTTCAGATCAGAGCTAAAATTGACAGTGTTTTCTTTTGTAATTTGCTTTATCAGCGTGTCAGGCCCTGGGAAAAGACAATACAAACAAAACCAAGGGAAGAGGAAGAGAAGGTTGAGAAGGAAAGCGATAAGAAAAATCAAGGTGATACCAAGTGCGCCTCAGTCTCCTCAGTCTCCACAGGTTTCTTAAAGGGCCCATGACATCGAAATACAAGTGTATTCCTGTTGGTGTGCAGTCCTGCATACATCTCATATTTTGATATGTAAACTTCTTAATTTGTTTCATAGATTTTTAAATATTTTTTGAAATATTTGTTTTTCAAACTTGCTAAGCTCCACCCCAAAACCTCCAGATCTCATTCCCTTGTGACATCATCTGTCAGTCATCAATGAGCTAACTTGAGAAAGTGGCATGTAATTTGCCATAGTTGACCACCTGTTACAATACCACAAACAATAGCAACATATAAGTTGCTATGTCAGACATGTCAGACTAAACTAATATTATAGAATAGACAATAGTATGTAATTTCCCCAGCTTAGCACACGTTCATAATAGAATTGCATGCTTCCATACATATGTACAATACATCATCATTGCCTTTGTCTTCCTGGTGATGCTACAGCATGTCTGACATAGCAACTTGTATGTTGCTCTTGTATTACGTTTTGTAACAGGTGGTCGACTTCGGCAAAGATACATACCACTTTCTCAAGTTAGCTCATTGATGACTGACAGATGATGTCACAAGGGGAATGAGATCTGGAGGTTTTTGGGGTGGAGCTTAGCAAGTTTGAAAACAAATATTTCAAAAAATATTTAAAAATCTATGAAACAAATTCAGAAGTTTACATATCAAAATATGAGATGTATGCAGGACTGCACACCAACAGGAATACACTTGTATTTCGATGTCATGGGCCCTTTAAGTAGGGTGTATAGGTGGCGGGTTTATATCGCTATAAGCGTGTTTTCTAACTGTAAGTGAGACAGCTGAGGTAGGGCCAACAACAGCGTTTCATCCACCTCGTCTTTTCGTCTACTTTTTTATATATCCATCCGACATCCCTATGACAGAAAACTGAACAGCTTTTGTTTTAAAAATCTTGTGACAAATCATGTGAAGAAATAAATATTTTCTAGTATGTTTGTTAATGTTTTAGCCCATTAGGCATATTGACAGAATGAGCCATGGTATTGTGAAGCATCCAAGCCATCCGTGTTTGCACTTGAAATATAATGAATGTTCTCCCTCTTCTCATTCTTATGCCATTAAAAAAACATTTTGATTACATATATTCAACATAATAAGACCCTATACCTGCATGTGCACACATTTTCAGATGAGTCATATTCTTCAGTGAAAATACAGCTTTTCCATTCAATTTCCATTATGTTCTAGACATTTGATAAAGCTAAAATGATAAATATAATTGGATTTATAATGCACTTCTCCATGAATACTATTAAAGTGCCGGTTCAAAGAAAAACACAAATATAGCAAACAACGTATCACTAGAAACTGGCAAGCTCACAGATGGCCATCGTACAAGTTTTAGATCAACTACATATAGGGTTATTTATGAAAATACAAATAAAACTACCTCCATAGCATCTGGGATATGCGACAGATTCGCCAGAAAATTTCAGATGTTTTAATGCCGTCACAATATGAACCAATCCTGCCCAAGCAGACGACAACCCACAAGAATGAACATAATTGCAATGCTATTATTTCTCAAATTATAATGAGTTTAGTTTATATAAATGTGATGGAATTTTACACCATTCAAAAAGGGATATGAAACCGATTCTGATAACTAAATTATTTTGTTTGTAAATACACAGGATAGGGGTTAATGAACAAGCAAAGAAACCACACTTTCAAATTAAAAAAACCCCGGAATGATAGCATGGACGGCATTTGCTCCCTCTTGAAACGCCGAACATACTGCGGTGTATGCAGCTGAAAATACAATGGCGTCTTATTTTGTTTACAAGCGACGGATTCCTTTATTTTTTTATCGTTGCATTTTTCATCAAACTAATACCGTGCGCGGGGTTAAGAGTAAGGAAATCGATTAAACATTTAGCCTGACGGCAGTGAAGTAATAGAAATAACTGAAGAGAAGATGACAAAAAAGGCACTGAAAATGTGTGAGATGTCATGGGACATCGTCTGCTTGTGCAAATCATGTTCAACATGTGACGTCACACATCTCAGCAGCGATCGGAGAGCTTTTCAGGTGCTATGCCGGGCCTGTATTTAAGCGTGTTGTAATTGATAATAATCATTACTTCGAATGTTTCCAAGCATTGAATTTTGATACTTGAAGATCATTCAAGTATAGAAACGCAAAGGCCTACAACACACTGCCCCCTCATATCAAATCGTCCCCTAGTGTTAATACATTCAAATCTAAGATTGCAGAACTGTACAGTAGTGCATGGTCCCCCCTCCTTATCTTGTTATGATTAATTGTTTTTTTTTTAATATAATGTTTTCTTTTCTTTTTTTCTTTTGACAATTTATTTACTGTTGTTCAGATACATGTATGTATTTATGTTTTGTTTTGTTTATGTAATTGTTCCGGACCCCACGGAAGACCAGCCTTCCCATGTCGGGTAAGCTGAATGTGGGCAATCCACCGTATCTTATGCATTGTTATTATGTTTTTATACGGAAATAAATACTACTACTATACCCTTGTCCAATCAAAGTTTTACCATTTAAATAATGACAAACAAGTTAGTTTTTTTAATCTTCGCACAGCTACTTAAGAAAGTAAAATATTATTACATTAGCTAACTTAGGAATTTGATTTTGTAACGAATACATTTCATTCATTCCTGGATAATAACTTCAAATTGGCCACTAGTCTGGTTGCTGCAGAAAGAGTTATACGTAAATGGATATACGTCATCATTAGGCTATGTGAAACTATTAGATCATATGGAATTCAAAAGACGATGCGTAAGAAAACCAGACGGGGTACCCGAGGTGGAAGGAAAAGGAATAGTCTTCGACATGCAAGTCAAGCATCGATTACAAATGCATCACTTTCAAATTGTCTTAAACTTTGTTCAATTAATGTACGCTCTGTTTGTAATAAAAACAACCTTGATCCACGATTTTGTCTATGAAAGAAATACTGACTTAAGCCATGGTCACAACCCACCGTGCGTGTTTTTAGTCCGTACGGTTTTTGGGGAGGCCACGGCCGCCACGTTTTCTGAAAACGTAGGGAGGAGTGGCAAAGGCAGGGAGGGAGTACCGGCAACGCACGTCACACGCACGGTGAAGTACGTGGCCCGCACGCCATGCCTGGCCGTGACCGGTTGCGTGCATCGTACGTTGCGCACGTGGTAAGTCCGTTGTACGTGCTTACAACGTGCTTACAACGCGCTCACAACGTACGGTCTCCGTGCGGTTGCCACTTCATCGTACGGAGGCCGTACTTCAAGTGCGGCTCACGTACGTCGTCCTTAATTACTCACTCGCACGTTGTAAGTGCGTGGACGTGCGATGAACTCGGTGAGTTTTCCCCCCTGGGTTGGGGTATATATATAGGACGACATTCCGATGTTCTCCGGAAGTCCCAGCTGCTGCTGCCTCAAGATGCCGCCCATTCCATCGCATACTGCATAAATCAGTGCGCACAACGTGCGTTGTAAGTGCGGAGCACGTGCTTACTCGGTACGGTCCACGTGAGTTCTGCGTGCTCATTGGACAGTTGAACTGGGGAAGTGGCGAGTAAGCACGGACCACGCACTTATCACGTGCGCAGCACGCACGTGCTAAGTGCGCCTTCCGTAGAGCAAGTGACCGTGGGAAACAAATTTAAAAGACGCACGGAGTCAGTGCGTTGTACGCTCGTTGGCAGTACCGGGCACGCACGTCACACGCACTGGGGTGAATCGGTAGCCCGACCGCAGCCCGAACGCAGCGAAAGTTCCTCGTGCACTAAAAGTGCTACGATGTGTCTGCGTGCTCCCAAATCCGTACGGAGGCGTTACTCACCACGTACGGATACCCAAATTCTGCCCACGTTTTTGCACGTAGACAGCACGCACTTGCAAGTACGGCGGGTTGTGACCACCGCATAAGTCGCACTGGTCGCCGTGACGGTGGAACTGGTCTTCTCTTCAAAGATTCCATCGATGCTCGTCAAGTTGCCGCTGGTCAAAAGGAATCATTTTGAGTTTGCTGAATATCATACTTCTTGTAAATCGTTTCGTCTTCATTTCATCAATGTATATAGACCACCATATTCAGAATCTCATCCCGTGTCTGTTTCACTGTTTCTTTCTCAGTTCAATGAATATATTCAAGATCACCTTTTGTCCAATATTCCATTACTAATTACTGGTGATTTTAATATTCAAATTGATGTAAGCTCATTAGAATCAAGGTCATTTAGAGACCTGCTTGAATGACTCTGTTGTACTCAATTTTTAAATTTTGGTACTCATTCACATGGTCATACCCTTGACCTACTTATTTGTCGCGAGTCTGATGATATAATTGTTGGCCAACCATGGCCATGTGAATACCTCTTATCTGATCACATTCCTATCATGTGCCATCTCAATACATGTAAACCATTATTGGATGACAAAATTGTGCCGTATCGCAAATACTCCCGTATTAATACTAGGATGTTTAGTAGAGATCTTGCAGAAAGTATACTCTGCTAAAACGTACATGTACCCAGTGATATTTCCAAACTGGCTTCCTTGTATGATATCACACTCAGAAAGGCCCTAGATAAACATGCTCCTTTGGTTTAAAAACGAGTAGTTGCCCGTGTGCCATGTAGTCTGCAAGCACAGACCCTAATTTGACACTTTATCAACAAAATAATAATTGTGCCTTGAGAGAAGCCTAGCCCAGCTACCTACTGGTTGTGTCAATATCAGGAGCAGCTATAGTACATAGCCTCTGGTAGTCTTATAGTGCAGACTCTCTTTTACGACTGACCAGGGTTTGTACCTGCAAACTATGTGCCATGGTACACGGACGAGTTAGAGCAGCAAAAAAGCAAAGAAGAAAGCACAGAACAAGGTCTAGAACAAGATCTGATCACGATCTGAATGAGTACAAGAAAGCTCGCAATGCAGCATTGTATGTTTTGAACGCGGCTCACAGAACTTTTCATAAAGATTTAGTAACACATAAAAAAGATGACTCAAAGGGCTTGTTCAATGTCATCAAATGTCTGGTTAATGTTTCAAACAAACAACCAGTGATGCCATGTAACATTGATAAAAAAACATTTGTGAATGACTTAGGAAAATTATTTCATGACAAAGTTCTAAATATTCACAGTGACATTCAAACTAGCATAGGTTTGATGGATAGAATGGATACTGATTCATCAAGTCTTGTTCTAGTACCTGATTGTATCAAGTTCGACAAGTTTGATACGTTTAGACTTTTATCTGAACAGGAAGTAGGGAAACTTGTGATGAAGCTCAGCAAGAATTCTTGCTCTGCTGATCCGATTCCAACAAAGATTCTCTTGCAATATATTGATGTTATACTACTTGTGTTCACATCTAGTTTGCAGGCACAAACCCTGGTCAGTCGTAAAGAGAGTCTGCACTATAAGACGACCATAGGCCATGTACTATAGCTGCTCCTGACAGTAGCTGGGCTAGGCTTCTCTCAAGGCACAATGATTTTTGATAAAGTGTCAAAGTAGGGTCTGTGCTTGCGGACTAGTTCACATCCATGATCAATATCTCCTTGTCTACAGGCCATTTTCCTAAAGAATGGATAATCGCCATTATTTCACCATTGTTGAAAAAACCAGGGCTTGATGTTGAATTTAGTAATCTTAGACATATGAGTAATTTACAATAAATTTCTAAATTGGTAGAAGGTGCAACCACACAACAGATTTTACAGTTTCTTAACAGTAATTCACGCCTTCCATCCAATCAGTTTGCATATAGACAATTTCACAGTACAGAAACGGCACTACTCAGGATCAAGAGTGATATTCTGATGGCAATAGACAAACAGAAAATCACTCTCCTGTTACTACTTGACTTGAGTAGTGCCTTTGACACTATTGAGCATTCCAGATTACTAGATATTTTGAAGATATGTTTCGGTATCGATGGTGTTGCTCTCAGCTGGATCGAGTCATACATATCTGATCGACATCAAAAAGTTAAAGTTTGGTGTGCCACAGGGCTCTCGGCTCGGCCCTTTGCTGTTTATGTTATACACGAGTAATCTGATCAAGAGCACTGCTATGCAGACGACACATAATTATTTTTATCCTTTAGACCATCCCCTAGTACTCAAGATGCAAGTGTTTCAATGTTGGAAAAGTGTGTTAATTTCATTCATAGATGGATGCTTAATAATAATCTTAAGCTAAACGATAGTAAGAGTGAATTTTTGGTTATCGGAACTTCACAACAGATTTCAAAGATAAGCATTGACGGTGTAAGAATTGGATCCTCCAATGTGAAACCCTCTGTTACAGCAAGGAATTTAGGAGTATACTTTGATACTTATTTGAATATGGAAACACATGTTAGAAATATATGCAAATCAACATACTATCTTCTATACAATCTCAGACGTATCCGCAAATATTTTGATCAAGAAAGTATGAAATTGGTTGTACATGCTCTCATCACAAGTAAGCTTGATTATTGTAATGGGTTGCTGTTTGGAATGCCTGATTCTCTGATAGCTAGGTTACAAAGAGTCCAAAATGCATGTGCAAGACTTGTCTATCGTCGGTCAAAATTCACCTCCACCTGAGAGAGCTCCACTGGTTGCCAGTCCGTCAAAGAATTTCATTCAAAATGTTGTTAATTGTTTATAAATCACTGAGTGGTCAAGCTCCTAGTTACATAACAGAATTACTTCAACTCAAAGTCCAGTCACACAGTCGTAGCCTGCGCACTTCCACAGATAAATTATTGTTCCAGATTCCCCATGGCAAAACTAAAGTAACTCTCGGGGATCGTGCTTTTGCTATTGCAGCCCCAAAACTATGGAATAGCTTGCCAATAGAAATACGAAGCACTCCATCTCTCAATGTCTTCAAATCTAAATTAAAAACATATTTGTTCAATTGAGAGATTCTATTTTGTAGAATTTAGTAAAAAAGGAGCTCTGAACCAGCGCAGCTGAATATATTTTGTATAAAAGCTGCGCTATATACATATATTATTATTATTATTATTATATACCACTCGTAATTCAAAATTTGGCTATATTTAAAAACAGTCAAAATTGTCCATTGATGGTTGTGAAAAAGAGAAAAATCTATACAAATCAATTAAAAATATTCTGAATGTAATATATATTTTTAAGGAGTATTTATATCAGTATTTCTTTAATGTCCTACATTCATAATGTGTTCCGATATTTAAACATAAATACGAGAGTCACGTCAAATCGGCCCCATTTGCCACCCTCGGTTACGCTTCCTAACACACCTGGGAGATTAGGTCAAAGCGGACTAATGCTCACTGCACCATTTTCGTAAAATATTTCAATGTGTTATTGAATAGCCTCCCTAGTCGCAAGCTATCAAGCAATTTATATATACATTCTGGAGACCCGGTACAGCCCGCGAGAACACCTTCATCCGAATAACCTGAGAATTGATAGTCCAGGTTTCCTTTAGTAATGGGATCATTTCCTCGGTCGATGCATGGAGCTAATTAGCTCCATGGTCGATGCGAACACATATGTACTTCATGTCCTCGCATTCGGCCATTGGATCATTGAATTCAAAATCGATGGGCGCGAATTGAAATATCTCGTTCTTTTTGTAATACTGATCCATTTGAGTGTCGTCCAGAACGTTTCTCGTGTAGCCATATCTAAACAAAATATGAAAGATAAACCCATGGTGATGATATAGTTTCTTTGACGTAAACTATTCATTTATCAAATTCCATATGAAAATTTCATCTTTAGCTACATATTTTTTCTTCCTTTGTGGATATTGTCATTTCTGTTAAATGATTAGTTGTGTTTCATGAACAATGGAAGTGGCGAAACAGAATTTATTTTCACCCCCCCCCCCTTTCTTTGGATTTCTCTAACCGTGATAAACGTCCCCTTCGAATTCAGCCCACCCACCACTCCCCCTCAGTTCATGATGCGTATGAATGATGAAAAGATAATGATGATGATGTACTTGTGAATTTTGCCAGATGACGATAAGAGAACTATAATAGCATACGTCTCACCTTGCCCCTTTGCCGTCAGGCGGTGATGATGCCCATGCACTGAGTATCCACAAGTCCTCACCGCTCACACCCGTTGTATCCACCAGGGGCGGATCCAGCCAGCGGCAAGGGAGGGGGCCTAAAAAGGGGCCACCTTCGTGCGAAAATTTGAAAATCGTGCCGGTCGATTTTCGCTCAGTGTGGGGGGTAGGTAGTGAGCAAAAAAAAAATGTTGGCACCCGAAAAAAATTTGTCCCTCAGGGAAGGAGAATTTTATTTTCCACCGCCACCCCCTCCCCCCTTGGGCGCCAGAGGTAGTGAGCACAAATTTTTTTTGGGGGGCACCCGAAAAAAAATTTCCCTACGGGAAGGGTGATTTTTCTTTCCACCGCAACCCCCCCCCTTGGGCGCCAGAGGAGGGGGCCCATCTTCTTTTTTTTCAAAAAAAGGGTGTTTTTACCAGTTTTTTGTCCTAGGGGAGGGGGCCCGGGCCTCGGCCCCCTGGATCCGCCACTGGTATCCACGGCTTCTTGGAAACTGATGGGCACAGTGAGAGAGACACTGTTGTCCCCATCCTCTGCTATTGTGTTGGTACTGGTAATCTGTGGTAGAACCATCTTCGCCTTGACATCTAGAGAGAGAAAAAACAAAACATTGTTTTATCTATACAAAACTGAGCGATAGCCTAGTAAGTACCAGCGAACAACTTGAACGCCGTTCTTCTTGCAAGCAAAAGATTTCTTTTGCTATCGCTTAAATATGAAGCATTTGCTTTCTTCATGAAGTATTTGCTTGATTTATGTAAGCTTCTCTCATGGTGTCTATATTCCATTTACTTGACTTTTAATTTCAATAAAAGATCGGCAGACATCTTTATCATCTCTGATTGCCTCATTTCCTCTATGAATCTATAATCGGATAGCTTATACTTTAATGCAATAACAGAGTAAAGAAAAACGAATCCATTTCTAACGTCCTCTGGCAAGATATTAATTCACATTTGCCACTCTCCACCCTGGTGTAAATGGGTACCTAGCAATCACTGGCGTAATAATTATTACAGGGCCATAAAAAGGGCAACATTGATGATGATGAGGCTTCCTTAGGTCAACAAAATTATTATTATTGTCGTCAATCGTTATTATTATCATTATTATTATTATTATCATTATCAAAATTATTATTATTGTTATCATTATTTTAACGGTAATTATTGTTATTATTATTATTATTATCATCATTATCATCATCATGATAAGTAGTGGTATAATTAGTAGAAATAGTAGTAGTACTAGTAGTACTAGTAATAGTAGTAGTACTAGTAGTAGTAGTATTTGTAAATGTAGTAGTATTAGTAGTAGTAGTAGTAGTAGTAGTAGTAGTAGTAGTAGTAGCAGTAGTAGTAGTAGTAGTAGTAATAATAGTGGTAATAGTAGTAGCAATCATGGTTGTAGTAGTAGTAGTAGTAGTAGTAGTAGTAGTAGTAATAGTAGTAGTACTAGTCACTGGCGTACTGATGGGGGGCTTGGGGCGCTAGCCCCCAATAAAATTAACCATGACTTATTTTCCATTCCATACAAGTGATTTAGAAATGTTCGTGATATCACATGATTTTCAACACAATGCACGTTTCTCCATTTCTGTTGCAAACTAACACATTCCCAAATAGCCAGGAAGAGCATTTTTTTTTATAGTCACTAATGGGGCTTAGTGGCCACTAATAAACAGTAGACAGTAGATAACCGTATATCCAGTTTAGCGAAAAGCTTAGAGAAAATCGCGGCAGCTCTATAGGCGGTAGGCGGCGTGCGGGGGAATGCGCAGTCGCCTGCGCTCAGGATTTGTTTTGGATGTGGCGAGGAGGGTCATTTTCGGAGGGAATGTTCCACAGACGCGGATTCAGGGGGGCGAGCGGCCTTGCCCCCGCAAAAAAAAGAGAGAACAGAAGGAAAAGAAGGGAAAGGGAAAGAGGACAGAAAGGGAAAGAAAGAAGAGGAAGAAGAATAGAAAATGGGGGGAAAGGAAGGAGATCTAGGGGGGGGCGAAAGGGCCTTGCCTCCCAGGCTGTTGCCCCACCCCTATAAAAAAAAAATAAGAGAGAAGGAAGGAAAGGGAAAGAAAAAGGAAAAGAGGAGATAAAGGGTAGGAAAAAAAAGAGGAAGAAGAAAAGAAAAGAAGGGGGATATCAGTTGCAATTTTCCCGCCAACAAGTTGTTGATCAGGGGAGGGGCCAAAGCCCTTGCCTCCCCCGCCAAAAAAAAGAGAGAAGGAAGGGAAAGAGGAGAGCTAAAAGGGAACTAAAAAAGAGGAAGAAGAAAAGAAAAGGGTGAAAAGAAAGGAAGATTAGTTGCGAATAATCCCGCCAACAACATGTGGATCGGGGGCACTGGCGTACTGATGGGGGAGGAGGGGGAGCCAATTAGTGTCCTGCCAGTGTCACAATAAATTCAAACGTGGTTCATTTCTAATTCGACACCAGTGAATTACAAATGTTGCTGGATTGACATAATTTTCGGAGATTTTTCCTCACTTTTTAATTAAATTATACTTTTTTACGCCTTCGTTGGAAAATTACAAATTCCTAAATTTACAGTCAGGCAAGAAATATGCTTACTTAGAGGCCTACATGGCAGGGCCCGGAGAACGGCGGGGCTCCGGGGCCTGTAGCTCCGCCCCCTCACTTTGTAGGAAAAAGTATACTAAAGAGAAATAGAAAGAAAGAGAGAAAGAAAGAAAGAATGGTGACCTGCCAGCATCACAAAATAATGAGGTATCAAAATATGCTCATTTGACCGTGATTAAATGCCTAAAACCCCTGAGCTTCCGGGTGCTCTGTCCTCTGGCCCCCACCTAGGGCCCTAAAACGTGCCCCATAGATGCTCATCTGACGGTAATTTAATGCCTAAAACCCCTGAACTTCCGGTGGGTCTTCCCCCTCGACCCCACCAGGGGCCCTGAGGCAGGCCCCTGAATGCTTATCTGACCGTTATAAAATGCCTAGAACCCCTGAGCTTCTGGGGGCTCCAGCCCTTGAACCCCACGCCAATAAGTGTCGTGCCATTGTCACAAATAAGGTATCAAATTATGCTCATCTGACCGTAATTAAACGCCTAAAACCCCTGAGCTTCCAGGGGCTCTGCCCCCTGGATCCAACCAATGGCCCTAAGTCAGGCCCCTGGATACGCATCTGACAGTAATTTATTGCCTAAAACCCTGAGCTTCCGGGGGCTCCGCCCCCTGGACCCCACGCCAATTAGTGACCTGCCAGTGTCACAAATAGGGTATATAAATAGGGTATAGTACTAGTAGTCGTAGTAGTAGTAGTAGTAGTAGTAGTAGTAGTAGTAGTAGTAGTAGGAGATGTAGTAGTAGTAGTAGTACTCGTAGTTTTAGTTGTAGTATTAAATGCCAATAGGCCTACTCACTGTAGGGACACATGAAGCAGCACTCTCCCTCCGGTTTTACAGGTTCGGCGCAGAAGGCCGGCTGACAACCCGCGATGACACAGGTTGTAGTGGCATTGTCGCACTTACAAGCGGTGCATTCGTTCACTGTCCAGGTTTCATAGTGAAGGTAGTGTTGCCCTCGGTATATGCAAGGCAGCAGTGGCTCTCCTGAGCTGACAGTTAAAGATAATGACCTGTCTGCAGCAATTAGAAAGATGGAGTGAAGTAAAGCGAGAGAGAAAGAAAGAGAGGGAGGGGGAAGTGAGAGAGGTGGGGAGACAGCGGGAGGGGGCGGGGGGGGGGGTGAGAGAAACCGATACCTACGAGTTTTTCCGTCTAAATGACAATACATTCATTCAAGTGTACCTAAATCAGCTTGCTTTTTTTTTAGGGGGCTTGAATGAAAGCCATTCACGCGAATATACTTTAAAATAAGGATAATAACAGGCCTATAAGGCAACAAGATCTCTCTAAAAATAGAAAAATAAAAACCTGCCCTCTTCCGTTTACGGTAATATTTCATACCCAAAATTAGAATTTGATTAATTACAAATCTTTGCCATGAAATTTGTTTTCTTATTGAAATTAAGATTAAGGAAGATAGAAGAAGATGAATTCGAAAATGCATTATATAAGTATTATCATGATTAAGGGTAGTGTAGTAACCTTAAACAACTTATAAATGATGGGATTAGAATGATAGTGTAAATATTTCATTTTCTTTCCCTCTCTTTCTTCTCTCTCTATCTCTTTCCCTCTTGTATTTATGCACATACCATTTGGCCTCTGCAGAGTCACTTTAAGAAAAAATAAAATCAAATTATGGAAATAGATTCTTTTCACAATATAAAACAGCATTATATATTTGTAGTCAATAGCTAGAAAATAGTTATTGATTTCCGACATAAGAGCATGATATTAAAGCAACTATTTAAAAAAATGTCAAAATAGTACAGCCCGATAATAATTTAATAAGTGTTTCATTTAAACTTTAGAAAAATCACGTCGAAAACGGACAAATCACGGACAAAATTATTAAAAACTTTGACATGGTATTATTTCTTCAGTGTTACGTTTCTTAGCTAGTTGATGGTTCTGCATAGTATAGCAAATGAACAATGTTATATTCGGGGGTTGTTGTTGATGTTGTTTTTTGCACTAAGGAGATTTTTTCGAACTTATAGAAACTCAATTTAAATCGCGAATCTTAGTTTATAAGCAAGCTCTTTACGTCTAATACACGTAAACTTGAATATAAACAATTATTAACAAAGGAAAGTGACATCATTTTGACAATTCAGATCTAGCCTTTCATCAACTTTTTGATAATAAAAAAATTACTTATGAAACATGCTACCCCACAAAACAAGCAAATGAAAATAGATCGAAAGATAATATCTAGTATTATTTTCATACGACTTCAAGACAGACTGAAAATTTCAACCTCGATCTTGTCTTAAACTTATTAAAAAAAAAAAACGATTTATCTACAACACAACTTGAGATTTATATTAATTGCACAACTCTGAACGTACACTGTATACGTAAGCGAACTTAGTGCCATTAATTGAAGAACTTACATGTACGTTCGACCAGGGAGTTGGTATCCAATCCCAACTCCCTGGTTCGTTTAAGGCCGATTACAACTCCTATAAAACAAACAAAGGGCCCTGTAACTTAAAGATAAAGTTGATTTCTGGTCATGCGATTGCATTGTGAAAGAAACTGTGTGGAATCGATCAGAAAAGGTTGAACATGTAGCATATAAGTATTGGTGTGTACTGCAAGGTTCTTGATCATCAAAAATGATAATAAATTTAGCCCAGTCTTGGTAGAAGTAACAAGCACTGTACACAGAAATATGAATATGGGACTACACAAACATGTGGCATAAAAATGAGGCCATCTTTTTTAAGCTGTAACATGTCATATTTAGAATATGAAGGCATTTGAAGGACCATACTTTTCAGGGAACAGTTTTCCCTGATGTTTTTCCACACTTGCATAATATCAATGAAAACGCTCACAAATTATTTTTCACCTCTCCCCAGAACTCAACTTTCTCTTTAAAAATGCAGCGATATGTCACAATCGCAATTTAACAATGAATAGAATTTTTACAGTAATTTGATTTTTATTTCATGAGACCCTACATATATTTGCTGAGATGATAGCGCGACTCCAAAATAACCATTAATCACATTATAATTTTATGAATCATTTAAAAATGGTTGTCCCCTACCTTGTGCTTGACAAAAAAACTACAAAAGAAGCCAGGCAAGCGATTGCTAAGGGAAGGGCATGCCAGCGATGGTGGAGTTTATCTTTGGAGCTGTACATGATGCATACTCTAAATACCTAGATCAAAATGAAAAACAAGTCCCAACGACAAGGTAGATGTATCTATCTGACCAACTTTTTTGACAACTGGCGCCGAAAAACTTTAATGATTGCAAAACGAAGTCAGGTAACAATGCGAGGACTAAAGCACTTCGAATAAATTAATTTCATTGTTTGTCAAAGGACCGGCGTTCGTACTTGAGGAAAGAGTATTTTCGTCTAGGAGCGCCAGAAAAGTTAAGAAAAAACGATTCGGTAACGAGGTTTATTCAATTGTTGAACTGGGAGCACCTGTTAATGTTCCTAGCAGACAGTGTAGCACATCAAGTCGATCAAATGTGGCGAAGCTCAACTAGAAATACGCTGACTTCGAGTATTTGCGTTTTTTGTGTGGTTCTGTTAGGAAAACCGACTTAATTAAATATGACAGATCCTGCACAGTGTGGTCAAGGTCGTGATCTTGGTGAAGATGTGTTCTGCTATTCAACTTCAATAACATTCTTAAAGACATGCTTTCCAGTTTCTATAATCATTACGTCATAGTTCGCATGCACCGAACTTGGTGTCATTAACAATATGATCGGTTGATTGATATTCATTTATTTCCATACACATCGTCCAAACGTATACAAACTTTCAACATGTATGGCCACGTAGATTTATACATATACAAAACAGTGCATGGTGGTCAAAAGCACAGCTTGAGCTAACGTCCTCATAAATTAATGTAAACATGTATACTGAAAAGTAGGGGGCAATTAAAAAGGAGAGAGTTTGAATAGAGAGAAGAGAGAGAGAGAGAGAGAGAGAGAGAGAGAGAGAGAGAGAGGGATGAGTTAATATAAGATATTATGTCAGGGAAACATATTATCGATTGTAAATTTGTCCTAAAATAAAATTAAAATATGACCTATTTCATATCACCTATTTCATACGCTTATGCATTAATACCTCTTTCGAAGCTCATTATCGTCGTTTCATGATCAGAAACTGTGATACGAATCGGCAGATAAACATATGGGAATTGCGGACCTGTCGTACTTACGCGTTGCAAT
Source organism: Mesocentrotus franciscanus (assembly GCA_037976565.1). NCBI lineage: Eukaryota > Metazoa > Echinodermata > Echinoidea > Camarodonta > Strongylocentrotidae > Mesocentrotus > Mesocentrotus franciscanus. The sequence continues at coordinate 39,340,267 of CP137666.1, forward strand.
TTATTGATTCTGACAGATGTATTTATAATTATGACCTTTTCGTCTGAGTGACCGAAAAAAAAACATCATAATTTTTGCGCCATCAAGCCGAAGGCACTTTTCTCTCGTCACCCAGTTTATTCGGATAATTTTTTCTCAAGTCCTATATCCCTCGATCAACATTCGCTCTAAATGGTGTTGTTTTCTCAATTCTTATATTCCATTCAACAATTACAAGTATCACACCCTCCTTTTCCCCATCCCCTTTCCTTCATATGACTTTGAAATATCCCAATGTTATTGTGTTAATGCCTGGGGCCCGTCTTATTAAACAGCGATTGATTACAAATAATTTGCAATTGATATCAATTGCAACTCTGTATAGGAGATAGGATTAATAATAATAATAATAATAATACTCAGTTTTTATATAGCGCTTATTACAATCACTAACATCATTAACATCAGATTCTTTGTAATCAATCGCATCTTTGTTTAGACGAGGAACTGATATGTAAATATCTAATTTCAAAGCGATGTATATTAACATGAAGTGCTTTCTAAATGTTAGTTATTACTTTGAACAATATTTCTGTACTCAAGAGAGAAAAACATTGGACATTTTGTTTCCTTTATTCGCACAAAACAGCGTAAAAACAGCGTAAAACAGAACAAGCCGGATTGGAGATTTTTATTCGCGCCACATTCGGGCGGGAATGTCAAATTGACGAATATTCTTACAGCTTTGTAAGAATACCGTTCGAATATTTGGAATGCGCCTCGATCCCGCCTCGAATGCAGCTCAAATGTAGTTGGAACACAGTAGGAATATTTTTGATTTACAATTTAGAATTTACAATTAGGCACTATTAGAATCCAGTCAGAATTATTGGACTGCGGTTTGATTGTGAAACTTGTGAACAAATTGACAAAGAGTAGATGTTGACCAGGCGACTCCTCAATGCAGACTGAAGTTCCAGCGGCAACTGGCTACGTATTTATGCGATTCGCGATTCGGTGGTGTCGGGACGTTCCGACTGCATTCGAGCCGCATTCGAGCGGCAATCTAAAGATTCCGACGGCATTCGAAGTGCATTCCAGTTGGATTATTTTAATATCGAAAATATCGAAATAGATTCCGGCGGTAATCGAGATGCATTCGAGGTGCATTCCGGGACATTCTGGCAGGATTTGAAATGGCTTGCCGTTTCGATTCTCCCTCGAATGCGATCAGAATGTTTCGAATGCTGTTGAAATGCCATAATAATATTTAGAATGCAGTCAGAATGCAGTTAGAACGAACGAATGCCATTCGATATTTCTGTACTTCGAATGCACCTTAAAAAATTTTGAGCATGAGCAAAATATTCGGGTCGGCCATAACAATAGGCCCGAATGTTTGGAACGCAGTCAGAATTTGTAGAATGCTCTTCAAATGCAATTCGAATATCTAGGTATATAGGCCTACCAAGATGTTTCATTCCGACGGCATTCCTGCTTATTCGGCCTCTAGTGTGACGGGGGTTTTACGTAAAGAAACTTTTTGGGAAGATCTTACTAATTACACTGCGAGAAGAAAATTATTAGGATAAAAAAATCTTCATTTTTAATAATTCCCTACATATTATTCCTTCAATCAAGATGATATCGAAGTGAAAATGTTCACATTTACCATTTCATTTGAAACATGAAACTTGAAACGGATGTTTAATTTTCATCCTTTCAAAGAATTCAATCACCTTATTTAGTTAATAACCATCATTAATCATCGTTATCATCTTCATCTTCATTATCATCGTCATTATTCGATGTCATCTTAAGGCTTAAAACCTATATTCCTAAACTTTTGGATACATCGCCTTTTGAAGAAAAAAAGGGATTTCTAATCCTAAACAGCTGATCTAACCACAATTTTATACGTTTCTGTTGAATGTGGCGTATAGCCTTGTTCTAGAATTTAGGCGGTGCTATCATCATTGGGATAGCTATTTAAGGTATATATAAATAGATACATTCTGATTATGGGGGAGCTGGTGCATCGGTCCTTCTATAGGAGGACGAAATGCAAACAAGCGAGGCCATCGATTAAAGGAGTTGGTGTAAAGGGGGTTCATTCATTTCTTTCAAAGTGTCTTTCTATCTCTCTCTTTCTTTCTTTCCTCCCCTCTTCCCCCTCTCTCTCTCTCTCTTTCTTTCTCCCCCTCTCCCCCTCTCTCTCTATTTCTCTCTCTCTCTCTCTCTTTCTCTCAATGTTTTCTTTGTTTGTTTATTATCTCATAGAGGGGGATTCGTGCCCCCTAGGGCTACGCCACTTGATTACAATAATGAACCCATGACTGAAATAGGATGCTTATTTAAGCAAGCAAGGTATTTCTGCTAAAAGAACACATCATATGAAAGTGAAGAGAATACAGTTAAACTACCAATTTGTATGGCAAGAAATTTCTTGATTTCATCCCCAATCAAAAGGTGAAGAGGTGATAGAGACAAACAGGGTTGAGAGCAGCATGATCGATGCGACACAGAGAGAAACAACAATAACAGGGGAGAAAGAAAAGGGAAAAAAATAGCAGGATCAGCAATCATTGAACAAGATGTTGAACAAAGTGGAGAAATGTTATGTTATGCTGAGTAAAGCACCTCGAGAGCACTACTGCGCCTTGTTTTTCACTTCCGAAATAGAACTATAGGAACAAAAGAGAAATGTATCACCCAAAGATTGGAATGTAAAGATATTTGAATGTAGGCATATGAATACGTTATCATTAAATGCAATGTACAACAAAAACAATTACAGTATCATTATCACAGAATCATGAATTTTGTTTCAACTATAAGCAAATAAATATCTACCTAGGCACATAACTTAACAAAATATCAGATAAACAAATGTTTATATCTATTTGTGGCTTTGTTATCAGTAAATGTTAATGCATGCATTCGTTAAAGAATAGGAAAGTATGGTCAAAGGCTGTGATAAGGAATGTATTTACTTTCAATTCTAATTGAAGAACGACTTTCTGTGAGAGGAAAGTACCCCTTTTTGCATTTTGACTGAAATGTTTTGATCAAAATTTGTGAAGTTTTATCTATTTCAAGAACTTTCAAATTCAGCCATCAATTTCTTTTTGCCAACATTTACCTCTTTCAGACAACAGTAAAAACTAAACACCCCCTTATTTCAATAGCAGTGTCAGGTGACTTGACTATAGACTAACGGGCATATTTTCTCGGGGGGGGGGTTGACTCCCTCCTCCGACTTTAACACTGTATGAGGTGGCGCTTTCTCTAAAATTGATATTGATACATTCTTGGGGTGGGGTGGGGTTGTAGCCCCACCTTATACGCCTATGAAGGAGACCAAGAGCTTTATCCTCCGAGTATGCAATATTTGCTGACAAATATTATTTAAAATCCTTCTTAGTCAGTCGCAGGTTTCGGGAGCAGAATTGTCCGACGGCGGGGGGGGGGCGGGGGTGCAAAATGTTCCCAGAAACAAATTACAGGAAATCAAATATTTGATGGTTCGATATTCAACCCCTTAAATCTCCGACGGTCCTTCCGACGACCCTCCCCTACCGTTAAAGAATTCTAAAGAATGATCACGCTCTTCAATGGGGGTTGCCTATTGGCACATTGGATCGGCATATGGTTTATGAAACCACAGCTTTGGGAAAGCGGTCATTTACTAGCCCCGCCCAAATATTATGCACAAACATACCTAATAAGTATAGTTATAAACTATTATTAATACAACACTTTTATTCTGTTTGCGTTTGCCAAGAGAATGTCTAAAACAAACGAACAGATGGAGTAAAACGAGTTGGAATAGACATGCGCTTGAAATAATAAAATAACACGAATGATGACGCGGTAACAGATTAGTTTTGAATACTTTGGGATCTTGTAGGTCAACCGTAGACGGTCGTGGTGAGTTCGAATTTGTAAGAGTTTTTTGTTGATGTTGTTGAAAGGAATGAGCATTTGATGAAGTCTTTGTTGGAATTTATTAGGTATTACTTATTGGTTATAAAGGGCCAATATCTTACAATTCAAATCAAAAGTATAAGATTTGCTTTAATTCTCAAAATACCAATTTTATTTTATAGTCTCAATACTTTCAAGCACTGAAAATTGCTTAGGGCTTATATTCGTCACACTTGTTCTATTTTCACATCAGAAAAGATAAATATCATATCATATGAATCTTAACTTATTCCCTATATTTGCTGGTATTACAACATCATCACTTTCCTTCTACTTTAATACATGTACATGACATGTTTTTTTTTCTTTTCTCAGCGCGGGAAATCATGCGAATAAATTGTGACGACACTTTAGCGCCGGCGGCATCACGTCGTCTGCACATCACATGGATCCTCCTTGACTCTTCAGCTCTTTAAAGAACAATACAAATCTTCTCAGTCAGCAGTGTCAGTTCTAGTCAGTTTGCATCTTCAAGAGAGACTTGACTCGGTGACCTTCAAGCGCAACATCCAAAGGAACATCTGCCTTCCCTGATTGCCCACCAATGTCATTTGATCAGATCATTTTATTCCTTGGGGTTAATGTTTTTTCTTTCTTCGACAGAGCCCCGTTTAATTTGCCGACATGAATGTAAATACCGAGTACATGACTATCGGCTAATCAAACCCCAATGACAATGACGCACTTTTTGTTAGTACCCCCCCCCACACACACAAAACAAATTAGCTGCTAAATGAAGGAGCATCCGAAAGAAATATCAGCCCGTTTTTCGTTTAAATTTGTAACATTTTGTAGGAGAGAAGTGAGTAAGAATTGAAATGTGTATATACGAATATACCTAAGTAAAAGATAAAGAGAAGGAGGCGTTTGATGTGAATAACGGCTGAACAGTACATTCGAATAATGAACAAATCTACAAAACCACCAAAAGGGCAAGAAATGCAAAACTAGGTACATTCAAATAAACAGCAAAGCTACAAAACTTACAAATAACAAGAAATGCGAAACTGGCATAAGTAGCACAACTGACTGGTACCAAACGTATGGCAAACTTAGGGAAGAAACGTGTGTGTAGAGGATTAAAATAGAATATAATAAAAGAAATGACCTGACATATCGAGAAATTGAGGTATTCAAGAATGACTAAATGCTGATCTATGATGGTTGCAGAATTAGTGCGAATTCGATATCCCAATATGTTAATGTATTATGGCTTTGTGATACAGCACCTGTCGTTTCCGACTGTACAATATAAACATGATACTCAATGGCGTGGTGTAGTTATATTTATAGGGAGGACGAGGGGTGTTCGTCTTTTCTGTTTCTTGTTATTTTTCTTGCCTGTTGTTGTTGTTGTTTTATTTTTATTTTTATTGTTTTTTTCAATAGTTGTTTTTATTGATTCCAAACAATACAAATCAGTCATAGAAATAAAATACAATTGTTTTTTCTTAACATGATTTCAAAACATTTTCATAACATAGATTGTACGATTGATGAAAAGAAAAATGAAATCAGTTGTTGCCATGGGGCAGGTACTTTTGAACAATTTGATTTAACCCATTGGGTATTCACCACAGTGTGTTGGCGAAAGTCGAGAAAAAAAAGCGAAAATAGATATCCTTAATTCTCGGAAACTTTATAAAAACACAAAACCTAAAGAACTCGTATTTGAATGTATTTAAAAAAGATTTGTTATTAGTCCTGATATCTTATGATATGTACGTTACTAATAATTTTATTGTGGTATGACTTATTTGTTCAGTTTATTCAATATCTCACAAGTGAAAATGCTTCTGAACTTTCAATTTGCAGAAAATGTTCTATTCATGTTATTAAAATCATTGGATTCTACCCTCATTTGATGGTCTAGAAATAAATATTAAGAACATCTATTTTCTATTTACTTATTTGACAGTTCATAATTTCACTAGGAATGTGAAAGAAATACCTAACGGAGAAGGGAAAAGAGAGAGAAAGAGAGATAGAGAAATGATAAATAGAAGAGAGAAAGAGAGAGAGAGAGAGAGAGAGGGGTTCTGGGATACTGTAAGGATACGATTTTGTTCATTGAAAGGATGTGAGGCCTTATCTAATTATGAGGAGGGGGTGGAGAGTGGAGGCTCATAAGAAAATGCTAGGATTTGTAGATGGTACTGTAGGGTTATTGTAAGCACGAAACGATTAGTAAGTGACAAGGCTCCCCTTAGCACCCCAGTGAAAAAAAGTCGCCCATAGTGCCCGCAAAGAGAGAGAGAGAGAGAAAGACAGAGAGGGGAGGGGTGGGCATGGTAGTTGTTTTTACGCATTTCAAATTGAACTACCCTTCGTCTGGACGCTGCAGGAGAAGTTCCCTGATGGAACCATGGACATGAGCATTCTTGCAGATAGCTAAAATTGACAGTGTTTTCTAGTGTAATTTGCTTTATCAGCTTGTCAGGCCCTGGGAAAAAGACAATAGGAAAATAAAGAGAAGGTGGAGAAGGAAAGTGAGAAAAAAATCAAGGTGACACCAAGTGCGCCTCAGTCTCCACAGGTTTCTGAAGTAGGGTGTATAGGTGGCGGGGTTAACGCTATTAGCATGTCTGCTAACTCCAAGAGACAGCTGAGGTAGGACCAACAACAGCGCTTCATCTACCTCGTCTTTCCGTCTACGAAGTATTTTTTTTTCTGGAAGGGACAGCAAGGATCTTTTGCCGACGATGGTACAAAACCCAGTCGGTGGAGAAATCCAAGATTTTATTCAGTTGGGCTAGTTCTGGTTGGAGAGAGCTGATATCCGAAAGTGCGTCCAGCTTTAAAGGCTCTCCTCATTTGACTCGGTCCGGCACAAAGATTGTACACCATGTATAGCTTTGTGGACCAACTACGCCAGCACAGGCGGAAACTTTTTTTAATATGTGTGGTCCTAGCAACGTTTGCTGCAATATGCCAGGGACAAGGTAGGATTAAATATACTTTATATGTCTTTATTTTCAGGTACAAGTGGTCAAATTCGGGGGTGTCTGTCTTTGGAATGAAAACAAAATATAGAAGAAAAAACAGAAAAACAGAAAAACACGGGTAAATCAGAAAAGGTAAAAAACACCTTTTCAAATGAACTATCTTCAGATTTAACTTAAAGAGTTTATGATTCGGTTTATTAACATTATTTCGTAATTACTTTTGCAGTTCTCATGCATGATTGTGTGTGGAGCTTCAGAGTTTAAAGGGCGTATGGCAATTTGGTACAAAAAGGAAAGAAAACGACATTACTTGGTCTCGAACCAATTATCTAAAACTGTTTTTTGCAGAAGCTTGCTTGTGTGTCCATGCTACGTCTCAAAATAATCTAAGATATCACTTAATCTTATCACCAGTTTTATTAGCAGAACAAGTAGGAATAAAATCATTTTGTAAGACCAGTCCATAGAATGTATTCAAATTTAATATATTTCATTTTTATATTCATTTCCCACGACCGAAGACTTTTTTCCCGGTCCGAAAATTTAGCAATCTAATAATAACACTATGCATTTTGATATACAGAAACTCATAAGAGGTAAATGCAATAGTCACTTAAAGGAAGAAGAATAAAGATATTTGAATACATTTCTGAACTGGTCAATTGTCAACCTATGACAACGAAACTTTTGTAGCGGTTTTCTTTTATAGTTACCCTAGTGTTCACAAAAGTCTTATCCTGTGTGATTACTTCGAACATCCTTGAATTCAATCAAGATCAATTTTATTCAAATTTGCTGCCCATACTTTATGATATATTCCCGCGTGCAAAGAAAGGCCGAGTGAGATCTTACATCGTACTGTCGTATGGTTGCAAAATCTCGTCTCATGTTGCTGTCTATACGTCATTAGATCTCACGCCTGGTTTTTCAACGCGCCACGATATATCACATCTCACTAAGAGCAAACGTGATTCAAGTTTAACTTGATCAGAATCAAGGGAAATTAATTCAAGAACACATAATAGTTGTACTTCAATAGTAATATAAAAATCTTTGATAATGAAAATAGATTTAAAAACTTTTGGGGGGATAAGCCATATGATTTATATAATATTTTAAATGCGTTTAAATGGCTTGTAAAGTAATATAAATTAACATTAAAGTACATAGTGTTATTCCACCCATTTCTTTTTGTCGATTATGGATGATTTCATGAAGACAAGGTTTCTTTTGCTCAAGTTCGTAAAGAATATTTACAGATGATACTAGAATATAAGACAACATAGGCTAGATTATAACGCTCCCCTGTATTACGAATTGTTTTCAATCACTTACTTGGTTATTACTTTTATAATCCCCCCAAAGGAAAATTTGCAGTGACAGAAATCAAACGATCTTACGAATTATATATTTTGTTTGTTCTGGTTTGCTTCCTCCCCCGAGCTTTTTTTTGATGTCATTCGATTGAAATAATTCAGTTAATGCCCGAACGGTGATTATTAGAGTTCATCAAATACAAATATTTGGCTGGGGCCTTTTCATGGGCATTTATACGAAAAATGGGGTTTATAGCCCCAAAAGGGACCAGTTGTTTCGAGTTGGTGAAATGATGGCTTTACAAAAGTCTATCCTGGTAAATGATTTGCATGGAAATGTTCTACGCACTATTTTACATATCAATAATGGTTTTGTTTTGCGATGAGTAGGAATTGCAATTCTTAACCCCTTTTTTAATTATCCAATCGCTGAACTGGCCAATAATACATGATTATTTTTTGATAAAGCCTAGATCCTACTTGCAAGCACAGACTTTATATGGTCATGATGGTTTTGACATATTTCGAGAATATAAATTATTTTTCTTTGTCCGACTGCCTTTAATCAACTTTGAGATTTTTCCACTATTCTGCTTCTGGACGCGATTGATTAAACCTACAATTCAACTAATTTATTATAAGCGCGGTACTAGTATTCAAACGTTTTAAGAATGAAGATGCATATTCGTTGTCTTATGTCTTTGTTACGTACCTCTTCCAAAAATTTACTTCTGGATGTAATTGATTAAATATTCAACTTAATTCAAGTTATTAGGGCGGTAAGATATTTCGACTCATCTCTTAAACAACACCCTCATGTGTCAAAGAGCATTACCGTGTGGGAATATTGAGACTTTCATCTTCTCTAACATTAGTTATATATACTTTAACACCAAGTAAAGACAGAATTTCACATTATTTACCCACTGTTTTAAAAAGGTTGTCATTAATACTTAGCCCGACCACATTCACAACATTGGCAGATATTTTAAAGCCCATTTCTGATATCCTTGATACCCAAGTAATGCCACTTTGTTCCATATTCAATACAATTTCTTACAAACAAGTAAAGTTTTGTTAGTATTGGCTAATTGATTTCTAGAATACCTGTAGGATATTTAGATTTCTATATCATTTAATTGCTACGGCGACACTTGCAGAATGTGAGCTCTTATTACATTTGAATTATTTAGCTCTTCAACAATCTCATTTTATTTCGAATTGTCACTTTATCTATTTCTGATTTGGATCAACTCACTAAGAAAATGACCCGATACTGATAAATATCTTAAAGAACATCATAATAGAGCATATACAAACGTCTTATTTTTTCCCAAAGCGTTAATTAATTTACCCTTAGCCTGAACTTTTTCAACCTTTTGCCTAAAATTATCATTTACTTAGAATATGCTTTTACTTACGGGCATATTCAACGATATTTCCCTTTTCTGCCATTTACTTCTGATAAGAATAATTGTTTTAGTTATTAGTGAGTTCAGTTATGAATTCACATTTTGTGGATTGAATAGAAAACTTTCCAGAAGTATGGAGCACGCTATTCATAAGCGATTTCAAGCAGAATCTTTTTTTTGGGGGGGGGGCGTCCAAAGTTACCATATATTAATTCATTTTTTTAATCAAAAGTAAACCTAAAATAACTTAATGATGATGAGAAAAGAAAAAAAGTGTATCTATAGCCAAAATTTGTTAACATAACGAGTGAAAAGATTTAACAAAATTTCGCAAAGCCATTCATAAACACAAGTGCTTTCTTTCACTGATTCAAATTGGAAAGGAGAAAAGGAAATAAATCATCCCACATGCCATCTCAAAACAAATTTAAATGTACGTTTGCTCTAAAGTCAAATTTAAATACTGTGTCAGATTTAAAAAAAAAGTGCATAGATCGTGGGATATTATTATAGATTATCATTACCTTCATGAAAATTTTCGAAGGTTGAGGTAAGCAAAGGCGAAATACATGACCAAAAGATATGCAAAGTTGTGTTTCTTTTTTTCTTCAAAACATCAAAACAAAAAAGAAAATCAGAAATCAAAGTAGCATGTTCTTTTTTTGAAGAAGACCCGAAAGAGAACCCTGAATCCACATGTTTATCAAAATTGTCAACACAGCTTTTTTATAAAATGCAATCATTGGTATAAGTTTTTCTAGAACAGGTCGCTTAATCTATTCCAAGCGATCGGGGAGGGTCTATTTCCTCGCCAGGACATGGCGTTTTCTCACTGTGTCACAGTGTGAACGACTTTTATTTCCCGAATGTCTCCTTTTGGAGTCCCTCGGGACGTCATGCTAGGACCACTCGTGTGATTCGGCTTCTTGTTAACAAACACCCAGCGGTTGCTGTCAAGGCTATTACCACTTTCTGTCAAATCCACAGATTCATTTTCCTTTCTTTGTCCTTTAAGTTAACAGGCTGTTCCGACAAATTAAATCAGTGTATTTGTCAGGGGATCGCGACGTCGAGTTAACTTGTTAAATCAGGACAATCGGATGATTTCTCCTCCGTGCATGCACCTTTGACGTAGTGAGATAAACTGATTACATTAGCATCCATCTTGAGTAGGGATTGAGATGAAAATATTTCGATAAATGCGGACGTGTTCCACTACAGTTCAGGGATGGGACTTTAGTTGATGGGACTGTTCCTTTTATCAGGCGGGACCTTAACATAATAATATGTAACCACTTAACAAAAATGATTAAAGAAATATTCGATTCATAGATGTCATATAGTTTTTAAAGCCCTATTTAAATTTAGGCTGCAGGTATTACAGATAACTTGAGTCGATAATATAATTTTTTTCAATTGCATTGTGATAATTTGATATGATTTTTGCTCATGTTTGCAGAATCATACAGATCTCGTCGCTCACACCTCAAAACATACACAATTTACACAACCTATTTTGATAACAACCTACAAACTTTGAATAAGTACAAAATCTGGATTAATGTAAAAACATAGTTGCGTGGTATTGTATCCTGTAGAATGAGGTCAAAATAATGCATTAACTTTACTTGTGTTATATAATTAGTGTATTCTTTTGAGGGTTTAAAGATAAAGTTGTGAAATAAACGTTGTGGAATCGATCAGAAAAAGTTGATCATATAGTATATAAGTATTGGTGTGTAATGCAAGGTTCTGGAATCATCAAAATGATAAGAAATTTGGCCCAGTCTTGGTAAAAGTAACAAGCCCTGTTCACAGAAAGATGTATATAGGACTGACTACACAAACATGTGGCATAAAAATGAGGCCCACATTTTTAAGCTGTTACATGTCATTTAAAATATGAAGGCATTTGAAGAGCCATGCTTTTCAGTGAAAATTTTTTCTCTGATGTTCTTCCACACTTGCATAATAACAATAAAAACGCTCATAAATTATTTTTCATTTCTCCGCAAAACTCAACCTTCTCTTTTAAAGCCCAAGTCCACTCCAAAAGTAACTTACTTTCAATAGAACCAGAAAAATCAGACAAACCAATCAAAAAAAGTTTGAGCAAAATCAGATATCTTATAAGAAAGTTATGAATTTTTAATGACATGCAAAACTTTGAAAATCACTACACAAATTGGCAACTCACTCATGAGTCTGTGACGTATGGTCCTCACTATCCACTAATTATTTTCTTTATATTGATAATATAAATTTCCTTTTTTCACCCTAAGAATCTTATTTCTTCACACCAGCATCCAAGTTAGAATGGGATTAAACTATATAAAGCAATTGATAAGTTGTGAGGACATGACGTCACAAACTGATAACCATCTTGGCAATTTGTGTTGTGATTCTCATCGTTCCATAGTTTTACATACTTTTTCAAAAACTCATAACTTTCTTATTAGTTATCCGAGTTTGCTCAAACTTTTTTTGATTGGTTTGTCTGATTTTTCTGCCTTTATTGATAGTCAGTTATTTTTGGAGTGGACTTGCCCTTTAAGTACTGTTAAGCTAAGCAGATTGTGATTAACATTTTACAGCTTTAAGATCGTCCAGAGTAATATCAAGTTGAGCACATCACTTGTTCAGAATAACGTTTGCCTCTGATAGAAAAAAAAGTATCATGACTTGTGTATCCAGCCTGATAACACATGAGTATAGGAGTCTGTTGAAAATGTTGGCGACGGCGTTTCCATGTGAAAAAGTGTTTTTTGTAATCGATTGAGAATTGTGAAGCATATTTAGACTCATCGAAGTAGTTTTGAATTCATTTTTCTCAATTTTATTCGCACCGTACAAAACGCTTCGTTAACGAGGAAGGGAGTAAATGATGAGTAAATTCCGATCAAGTTTTGAAATAAGTTTATTCTCCTAGTAAGAAAGACACAACATTAAGAGACTTTTCCCTATCTAACAAACAACTGACGTAGTGTGCATCTTAGAGTAGATTATAGCTGCTATCTCCTAGTTTATATTTGCATGAGCATGCATGCCTAAAGACATACAAGTAAGCTTCGCTAGTGGCAGAGTCTGAAAGGGGTATAGATAAAATTACCGCACGAAAGATGTCATTGTTTCATGCAGAAAATGACTACAGTGCCATCTAAAACGATTGTGTATTACTCTCAGAATAACATTATATCTTCACCATATTCACTGAAACATTGGCTTATGTTATCACAATTAGAGTGAAATAAATTTTCACACCAGAAATATATTTCCGCCACTTGCCGGAGCATTTCCGTAAAACCCGCCACAAACCTACGTTTTGTGAGGTGACTTTTGTTGAAATTTCCACAGCAGTCATACATGAGAAACTGATTGCTGAATTTATTTGCATATTATTATATATAAGTACAGAATCAGTAGCAATTTAAGATGATGATAAAACTATGATTTCTTTCTTTTATTTCCATTTTTCTTGTGAATCTTTGTCTCATTTGCATGCCTGTGCTAGTTGCATGTGTTGTCTTCCATTCAGTGAATATGGTGTCTAAAACATGCGTACATGGTGTACCTGTGTTTCTTTAGAAGATGGACAGAGGAAAAGTGCTTGGGATTTGTTCGTTTCCGAATAGGGGAAAGGAATTTTTTTCATAAAGAATGTAGGCTAGAATATGAATCAATACAATTTGTTATTCTATGATAAACTTTCCATTAATTTTGAAAATTAAAACTTTTCTTCAATAGTTATGATATCTTTGGGATGAAGAATGATTGACGTAGTATCCATTTTAGATACGGAATGCTTAAAATAAATTCAAAACGTCTAATTACCTTTCAACAACCAATAAGAAAAATATATTATTGCACTTTGTTATGAACAGTACTGAATATTCTTATTCCCTTCCTTCCTTCCATAAAAAGGGGACAGATGGGGTTATGCATATATAGTGAAGGGGTGAGGAGAAAGAGCTGTCTAATTAAGGCTGGGGTGGACTAAAAAGGATTTACTGTGCAGCGAGACGGGTCACAAAAGGCCTATACTCAGGGATTGAAAAATTAAAATGATACTCTTTTTGTAGATGTGTTGATATAAAACAACGCTAGAATAAACAACGTATAACATAGGAATTATCTTAAGTCAAAATCTAAATCACCAGTCAATTCTCTATGTTCTCTTCCAATTTTTGCATGACGTAACATCAGCGTTTGCATGTTTCATCCTTTATTAACATCACCCCCACGACTAACCATGGAATGGATTTCACCCCCTTACTTAATCCGGTAGAATTCCCAAGTCATTAATGTTATATTGGCACTCGATCGATGGTTGAGTATACCCATGGAATGGCTCTTCTCACGACTGTATCTTTAAACTTCAAAGCATGTTGCGCGGAAAGTGGAGTGAGTATGTTTGTTTTAACTTATAATCATTATAATTTTCAGTATCATTTCATTATATATTTTTTCATTTCATTAAAAATAAATACATTAAAAATATCAACCAAGTATTTTAAGGAATATATAAAATACAACCACTGGAAAGCCAGGGACATAACATCCAGGTAAACCCTTGAACTAAACAAATGGCTTCATTTACAGAGGGATTGTAAGCATAGTAAAAACGCATGAAATGATCTTGATTTTCTTCTAAAATACGGACAGACCTATGATGATAACAAAGATCGTAGACTTTCATAAAAAGCCATCGAAATTTTAATTTGTGTCAGCATGTATTTCGAAAATGAAATGAAATACAAAAAAGACTATTCCGTTGGGGAAAAAAGTCCTAAGTACAACTTGCAAGAATTACCCCACAAAACCTCGTTTTGTATCCTCGTACATCATGTAAATTATCTTACGAGATCCCGAATACAATCAAGGTCTTCCATATACAATGTTTTCTTACATTTTATCTTGTATGAATATTTATTTGATTGAGAGAATTACCTAAATGCTCACTATCTATGAACAAAACATAAAATCAGGTAAAATGTAATGTACATTCTTTATTTACCTCTATAATTCCCCAAACTCCATTTTAGTATTGTAGTGTCGTTAAGATTTTAGCAAGGAATGAAGTAGACGTGCATTAAGTAGATTTGCCTGTTAAGATTGCATGAAAACTGTTTTGAGAACGCATGGACAAATTTGCAAGAAAAACATCATATTCTGCACATGACAGTGAAAGTACTGATTCATCATGAAAATGGTTTTTAACAAAGATTGATTCATTAAAGGAAAAATAAGTACAGCAAAGAGAAATAAGAATCATACTTTTTTCATGGTATCATAAATAGGATTTAGATTGATTCTTAATTAAATCATTGACGCATTTATTTCCGTACTATTGCTGTCTAGATCGATTCATGTACCATGTTTTGTGTTATGTTTGTCAAAAGTAGACTTCAGCATCTAATTTCTATGTTAGCGATGGATTTTTCTTATAAGAATAATTTTATTCTAATCCGGAAACATTTAAAAGACAATTCAATTACATGTTTGTATAATAGATATTGTATTGATGTATCATTTGATAGCTGGAGATATAGGCAGGATCCTATTTTAGAGAGCTTCACCTTGTCTGAATATGAGAATTATTGGAAGTTCAATCGAGTATTTATCTGGTATCAGTACGTTAACTGATTAAATTTATTGCAGACAAAATATACAGATTGGTAATGCGAGATACTCGAGAAACAAAGATAAACTAGTACCATTTTTAACCGCCAGTTGTTAACATTACGCCTAGAAACAGAACTTAAGGACAATATACCATGTGTTTTTCTCCCCTAGAATCCTCGTTTTCGGTGAGTCTTAGTTCTGGCGAGCCTCTGCTACCTTGCGTGTACAGAGGAATCCCATACCTCCATGGAGAGGAATGGAAAGTAGACGAATGTACCACATGTAATTGTGACAACGCCACGACGACCTGTGTGATTGAGAGTTGTCAGCCCGCCTTCTGCGCTGAGCCCATAAAACCGGAGGGAGAATGCTGCTTCCTCTGTCCTTACAGTGAGTATTGAAATTCATTCAGATTGGAAAAATAAAGGATTATTTTCAGTTATGATTTATTCTTCTATGATATAATAATCTATTCCATATCGTATTATCATACAACACCCCCAAGCGCTTTCACAGAGCGTCGGAGGCAGAGAGCATTAAAAAATAATCCTACCAGGTACCCATTTACCTCACCTCGGTGGAGCGTGAATCAACAAATATTTCCCAAAGCTGAAATCCTCCACTCGAGAATTGCAAGGCAGTTTAAACAAATGTATACAAAGAGACATAAATGTAAGTAAACCGAGTTCGAGAACCAAATGAGGGCGCAAATGCACCTCGGTAAGAGTTTTATCCTCAGTAGCGAGTTCCTCGGGTAGGTTAAAGCCCTAGATCCCTGGTTGCTAATACAGGACAACGCGTGCTTTCTTACGCCTCTGCATGGTAAAACGGGTAAGTCCAGGCAACTTTGTCCCATACGTTACCGAACACATATTCCGAGACTCTAGTATATCTGATCATTGTATCAATTTATAGCCCTATCAGAGGTTACAGCGGACGATACATGAAGTGGAATAGCACATAAACTTTGATGTCAATAATTCATGTTCAGAATACCTAAATTTTCGGTAACGTACGGGGCACAAACTGGCCAAATGCCTTGGAATTGCCCACGTAAAAAATCCGATATCATCCAGAATACTGACTCCCTTCTCTCTCTTTCTATTCATCTCCCTCCCCCTCTCCCTCTCTTGCTCTCTCCTTCCTTCTCTCCCCCTCTCTCTCTCTCTCTCTCACCCACCTCCCTCTCTCTCCCTCTTCATCACCTCAGACGTAAGGGTAAGGAGGGTTACCCCTGAAATCACGAGCTCAAACACGATCGCTGAAGGTGGAGACAACAGCCTTGTTCTTGATATTCCTATCAAGTTCCAGGAAGCACAGGATACCACAGGTGTCGTAGGAGAAGGCCTCTGGAGACTCAGTATGTGGGCCTCAGCGACCCCTGATGGCAGAGGGGCAAGGTATTATTGACAACACCTTTTCTTGACCCATCTATCTGTATATGTTTTCTTTACGTCCAACAACGGGTTCGGGTATCAAAAAAATGTCCTTGGCCCCGATAAGTTAGCAATTGATTGAAATTTTGCAGTTGACGCACTAACATGATGTACTGTTTTGATTGTACGATCAATCAATCAATCGTACAATCAAATGCTAAGCTTTGCGTTACGGGCCCTGGAGGAGACCCAGATAGCACAGTACTATACAATGGAAGAGCCTTTTCGAAAGCACGGGAAATTAAACATTGGGCATCATGATAAGCATAGCTCATTAAACTGTGTCACCAAAAACAAGCTTAGGATTCATACCATCAAACGTAATATAAAATTATTAAAATCTACTTACTATCACCTGGCCCATATTTTCTGTATGTACGTCTTTCTTAATGTCCCACAAACAGGTTCGGGTATCAAAGAAATGTCATCGACGAGACCCAAATGGCAAAGTACTACAAGAAGAAAGAACCTTTCTCTTTCCGCGATGTCGAGTACAACTTTAATGACCCCATGGCGGAATGTTCCGACATGAATTACATCTGCGCTCGCATCGACCGAGGAGACAACCCCGTCACCAAGGGTAATCTGGGCTACGAGTTCTCAGGTTGGCCCGACGAATACGCCCAGATCGGTTGCACCGGAGCTCCAGAGTGTAAAGGTACAATAACTTGGATTTTCTGGATTACTGATACCTGTGAGCTTGAAAACATGTTATTCTATTCAGAAAATGTATGCAAAACAAAATTTTGGTAAGCCTCTATCCTGTACATAAGCAATGCCACCAATTTGTCTCATAATAGTCTGGTCATATGAATTAGATAAGCCTGGTTACATGATTCATATAAAGTCTCTTATGTTGAAGACATGGAAGTATTACAACAAAAATTTTATACAGATGGAAAACTCTTTATAAAACAAACAAACAAAAACAAACGCATGGTTGGAGCTGAGTTATGTATAAGTATGCCATTAATAGATTATATGAACATGATGATCGTATCTTTAGATCTAAATTACCATATTGATACTATATTGCTATTTATACTGCTATATTCTTCCGAATTCCGTTAGAGAAGCATACAGATTGAGCAACCAATTAGAACATCTCAAAACACTAACAATAAAAGCTACTTAAGAAAAAACAAAATCATACGATAATCTTGAATGCTTATCGATAATACTGTTTTACTGTTTCTAATTTCTTTCCTTACGTAGGAATTGTTGCTGAGGAAATGGATTGGACATTGGAGCCTCTGGAGACGGTCATTCCAGGACAACAAACATCGGTCAGCATTGATAACAACGTGGTCTTTCGTCAAGGCAACCCTACTCTGTCCGGTAGCGGTTTGTGGCGAATGGGTGTCTTTGGCAGCAGGAACGCACAAGGTTCAGGCGATAAATTCGGCTACGTCTCTCAGACCCTGAGCCGACCTCAGCAGAGTACCACTCTGGAAGAGGACAGTTCTCTAGAGGTGATGGATGCGGTGACCGACTTCGAGATTGGTTCCATCGGTTGCAACGACTACGGGTATGTCTGCGTCGAGTTCACCGGTGGGGAATCTCCAAACCCAACCTACTTCTTCCGTGTGGCCGGGGCTATTGATTCCTCTAGGGCGGCAAACACCCTCGTTACATGTAAAGAACAGGAGTGTCTCGCAAGTAAGTTTTCATTCCATTCAAAACTTTTCTACATTTATCAGTTTCTAATCTCCAACATTCTTAAAAGCCACATTAAAAAAAAAAATTAACATGCAATACTATGACATCGGGATGTAAGTATTCATAAATGAATGATACACGCAAATAAGAACTAAAGCAACAACAACACGTAGGATAAACAGGAAGACACCGAGTATTATAGGCATTATTAGTTTAAAAAAACAACTTAACATGTCCATCAAAACCTCTTTCACAGTGTGCTCTTTCTCCACTAGATCTCTGGGCGGAATCTCTAGACTGGTCACTGACTCCAACAGGCCGAGTTTTGCCCGGTCAAGAATCTGCGGTTAGCATTGACAGCACAGTCATGTTCGAAACGGACAACCGGCCAGTTGAGGGACAGGGACTGTGGAGACAGGGTATTTACGGAAGCAGAAACCGCGACGGAACAGGAGAAAAGTTCAATTATAAGACACAGACCCTTGATAGAATGCAAGAAGCCATCCCTCTGGAAGAGGGCAGCTCGCTTGAGGTTACCGAAGCATTGACGGAGTTTGAGATTGGCACAGTTGGTTGCAATGATTTCGGCTACGTTTGTGTAGAATTTACGGGCGGAGATGACCCGGAGCCGCTGTACTACTTCCGGGTAGTAGGATCACCTACAGCTAATTCCGAGGACAATACCCTTGTCCTTTGCAAGGAGCAGGAGTGTTTGTCGAGTAAGTATATTAATATTTAAAAAAAACCCTACTCAAATCTTTCCCGTAAATTAAAATAGGATTAGATCATCTCATCTATTATTGTAAAATTCTATGTCAGTCCGGCTGCTACAAACTAGCAGAAGATTAAAATTAGTATGCATATTTTGAAGGCTTGCTTGAAATAAATATAGTAGAAATTACTGAAGGGTATTAGAAAAAACTCTAGTAATGCGTGGTTAGTATTAGGATGATGATGACATCATAAAGATAGAAAAAATATACAAATGCAAGCCTGGTTTTGTTAGATTGGGGTGGTTAAAGGATTATATGAAGTAATATACCTCGCTTTTTAACGACATAAATCACGATACATTAATGAAAATTATTGGATATAGTATATTCGCTCCATGAGGACCATTAATGTACCGCGTAAACATTTATATTCGAATACAATGTATTATCATATTCATGACAATTGTGACATATTGCATGGATTTGATCTCCAACGCAATAGCATGAACATTGTTACGTTGGTTTTATTTATTGTTGAATAAGTGGAAGAAAAAAATGGAGTGGAATTTATAACTACGAGTTTCATTTGCAGGGGCTATATTTACCGACTTGGAGGCCGATCTCGGCGACCAGATCATTGTCGAAAACAAGAACAACCCACTAACCGTGGACTTGACCGGTATCACGCACGACGACTCCACAAACGTGGTCGGGGAAGAACTCTGGACGGTTGGTGCGTATGCCAGCATGAATGCTGAGGGCTCTGGAACAAAGACCGGCTACGTGGAGCAAATCTTAGACCTTGACGGTTCAGCTACAGACCTCAACGATGATGAGAATTTGGTTTTGGATGGCAAAGACTTCGAATTTGACATGACGGGAATCCGTTGTGCAGAGGCCCCTTACCTCTGCTTTGACCTGGATAAGAATCCTAGGGCCAGTGTCAGCTACATCTTTGAGGATCGTCCCGACGAATCAGTTACAACCACATGTATTGACATGAGAGAACGCTGCAAGGGTAAGTGCTTCTGAAGTATGACAATGGATTATTACATGTATTTCTTTTTTAATAATCCTTCTTGAACAAATGGATATTGAGGTATTTGGATTATAAGATGTACATGATTTGTATAGTATATGAAATGTTAGATTAAAAAGTGTTGATGATGAAGACGAATGAACAAATGAGTGTAGGTGATGGTTTTTATGGATCGTTTGATTTTTCCATTCTCTGTCTATGTGAGCCAATAACAACACGAATCTATATAAAGATAAAAAATTAAAGATACACAATATTACAATTTGATGATCGTAATTTTATTGGTTCAATGGAACAGGCGCTGTTGCTCGAGATATCGAATGGGAAGCGGAAATCGGAGATGCTCCATTTGGACAACCATCTCCTCTGACCATCGACGCAGATGTATTGTTCGATCCGGACAGTCCCGACGTGGCTGGAGATGGTCTATGGCAGTTGGGTGTCTTTGCGGCTAAAATGCCTGATGGCACCGGACCCCGCAGAGACGAGGT
The DNA here is from genome assembly GCA_037976565.1 of Mesocentrotus franciscanus. Lineage (NCBI taxonomy): Eukaryota > Metazoa > Echinodermata > Echinoidea > Camarodonta > Strongylocentrotidae > Mesocentrotus > Mesocentrotus franciscanus. The sequence goes on from CP137666.1 coordinate 39,360,866, forward strand.
GACACAAACCCTCGACCCTTACAATCAAGCCTTGCCTCTCGAGGAAGGTGGTCCTCTGGAGTTCGGCAGTATCGACGTCCCTTTCCCCATCGACGAGCTCGGTTGTGACGACTACAGATGGCTTTGTATCGAATTCAAGAGGGGTGAAGCACCTAACCCCGATTTCGGATTCACCACCGAGAGCGGGGAAGACTCTATCATTAGCTGCAAAGAGCAAAAGTGTAGAGGTAACAATGAGAAACCTTCCATCGTCTCACCTTCTTGTTCGTACTCTCTAAATCATTTGTTTCTTTTACTCTTGAAACAAAACTTGGCCACCAGCAAATTGAATATCCCCAAAGGGCAATTGTTATACTATAATTTTCTAACCAACCAAATGTTGCCGTTTGAATGTGTTCCTCCCCATTGACATTCATCGTTACAGCTTTAGGTTAGGTATCTGGTGTAAAGAGAGAGTCCAGTCAACATAGATTCGGATACCCCACGGCAAGATCTGCTGGTTGTGTCAAGTCTAATGAGCCTTATGGCTGCCAACAAGAATAAGGGGAGCAAAGTTTCATTACGATGTATCTGTGCACTTATCTATTTCTGTATCCTGGCTTTCTCTAACAACTTTCTCTCTTGTTCTTCACCTCTGCTTTTTTCTCGAGATTCTTTTCGAAATGTTGCCCTATATCAACGAGCTTTTAGAGAAGGCTTCCTAGATAGTTTTGAATTACACATTACCGCAATAGTTGCTCAATATATCCATATATATTTTGTATATGCTATTCTTTTCACTTTTGAAAAATAAAAGAGAATAGAACAGAACATTTTGAACTTCACACAATATAATTACCATGCTAATTTGTTAGTGTTTCATGGACATTTTGTATCCTGTGATACGAACATGATGAACAAAGCGTTCATTAAAAAAATATAAATGTCAATATTAGACGTTTTAAACATTGCATAAATTCATAGCATTTCCTGAAATAAAACATGTCAAGCGGATAGCTCCATTTATTGTGTAATCAAACCTCTCTTGGGGTCATCCCTTAAGCTCTTGGTTCATCATTAACAAAAGGCTATTTGTAAGTATTACTTTTGAAAATGTTCTTTTTTTACTCCTGCAGGCGTTGAAATTAATAGCCTCACATCCTCTCCGACCGATGTCCTCACGGACCTGATGCTACGCGAAGGCAACGCTGACAACCCACTGACATACAATTCCATCGCCACCACTACCGACGAGTCAGGTACAGTGCGAGGCGTGGACCTCTGGACACTCAGCCAGTGGGGTAGCGAGAACGCCAATGGAGACGGACCACAAAACAATTTCCAGGAGCAAGTCCTCTCCGATTACTTTGCTGCCCTTCCAGTCATGAATTCAGGAGATACCCTCGATTTCGTCCCGCTGGTCACAAACTTCGACATGACCGGACTCAAGTGTCCCCAGGTCAAATACATCTGTAACGAGGTCAACCGAGATCAAGGCTCACAACCAGAGTTCCAATTTGCCGGTGTTCCAGACGAATCTGTATTAAGAAGCTGTTTCGAGGTGCCCGATGATGCTTGCAAAGGTTAGAAAACAATAGGCAATTTTATTACTAAGTAATTTTACGATTATATTTATAATTTCTTTCAACTTTCAAAAGCCCCTTGCTGATGACGATCATATATATTTTACCTGCCACATGTTACCACATAATGGATGAAACACAGCTTTCAGAAGTTGTTACTAAAAGTGGACCATTGCTTTGTCTTAGCCAACTTTTTAAGATAAGCGAGAGTAACATTCATAGAACGTTATAGGGTATAGTTGAATGTTGAATGACAAAGCTCACACAGTAAATGCATCTTTATCTTCAATTTCTCTTTTAAAAAATGATCCTTTACAGGAGTTATCTTCGACGATTTGGACTGGGACATGACCCCCATGGGACCGGTCACGGCTGATGAACCTGATGATGTCCTCTTCAACGTAGACCTTAGCACTTTACCCGACAGTGGATCAGCCGATGGTGATGGACTCTGGCGAATCGGAGTCTTCGGCGCTCAGAACGTTGACGGAGCCGGACCCCGTCTTGGCTACCTCCGTCAGATCCTGGACCGTAATGAAGCATCCACCCCCGCGGCAGGTGCTGGGGAACCGCTGCAGCTGAAGAATCTGGCCACCGAATTCGATCTGTCTCAGATCGGATGTGACTCGGAGTACCGCTTCCTGTGTCTTGAGTTTTCCAAGGGTATGCGTGCCAACCCTGACTTTGAGTTCGAGGTGCAAGGCGGAGGCGATGTCATCATCAGTTGTAAAGAGCAACCTTGTCGTAGACGTAAGTATACTTATTTATGAGCGTTTTAACTTTGATTGCAGAAGAGGCAAAAGTGTGTAACATAGTAATAAGATATTTGTTGGATCTCGAAACATGCTACAAACGAATGTTTTAAAATACATCTAAGGCTTATACGGTTGATAAAAGTTTATGAAAAATACGAACATGTTTCTGTTTTATCATTGTTAAACTTGTAATGAATTCTAAATTTTGACCACTCCTCATACATCTTCCAGCGGTCATTGTCACCGACGTGGAAACCGATCTACTTGGAAACGGTCGAGTTAACGAGGGAACTCGCAACAACCGTATCCTGTACGATATGACTGCCATCGCCGATCCTTCCAGCGGTAAGGCCAGCGGACGGGACCTCTGGGAAATGACCACTTTTGGTAGCACATTCCCAGACGGTCAAGGCCAGCGATTCAAGCCTCAGACAGCGTACACGTTCACTCAGTACCAGAAGGATAGACCAGCTTCCCCTGGTGAGAACATCCGTTACGGAGCCGTGGACACCAACTTCGACATGACTGGACTGACTTGCAACCAGATCAGGTACTTCTGTTCTGAGCTGCGCAAGGGTGAATATGCCTCTCCTGACTACCAGTTTATCGCCAAGCCCGATGAGGACGTGCTCGTCGACTGTTTCGAACTCAACTGTGAAGGTTTGTGCAAAATATGCTTTGATGAAATAGCCTATTCACCTCAAGTGACAAGGGTTTTTTTCAATGGATATAAGAATACACAAAGTGTACTTGCTCACGATCGAAATGCAGAGACCTTTCAGGTATTTATGCAGTATCAAGAGGTTTTTTAAATTTTTTTTTTATAGAGGACCGATGTTTTGTCAGAGCAGTTCCCATTTAATGTAACAGTCATTATCAGAATTCGAAATATAATTCCGTTTGCTCTACAGTGTATAATGAATAACAGACGTATCATCATGTAAACAGCTTTCAACTGTAAATTTTGTATTGCTGTGTAAGAATCGTTTATTAAAGCTGCCATGTGTCAGGAATTGGACCAAGGTTCTGTTTACTATGTAATGTATTACAAGTTCTTTTGAAATTAATACTTGATAAAACAACGATACATTCGTATTAAACGTGAATTTTTCTAGCTTTCTATAAGAAAATAAGGACATTTTATGTCATTAAAGAAAAAAGTAGTTATGGTTATTTGGTGCCCAGATATCGATAATAGAATATTCTGTTGTCTTTGTCAATTCACAGGTGTAGTGATTGATAACACACGTTTGACGCTGAATACCGATGACGAGCTTGAAGATGGACCCAACGAATTGAGCTTCGACTTCCGAGTTGACTCCAATCCCAATGGTGGTGACGCTGAAGGGGACAACCTGTGGCGTCTGGAGACCTTCACTTCCAACAGCGGCGACGGCTCAGGTCGCCGCGATATCCTCAAGCAGCAGACCTTGGATCCTGCAGACGCGAGCCAAGACCTGGGGGCAGGCAACAGCATGGTGTTCCGCAACCTGAACGCCATGGTAGACTCGGCCGACGTCAATTGCGAAGAGGACTACTACCTCTGCGCCGAGATTACCAAGAGCGAGAGTTCCAGCCCTGATTTCTCAATGGAAGGCTCAAGGGAAGATTCCCTTACAAGTTGTAAATTAATTAAGTGTAGGAAAGCAGGTGAGTCGTGCCACCCAAGGATAGTGCTTTCCGCTTCTTAGCTTATGTTAGTGGCTACCATATATGTAGTATGCGCCAGATATAACCCTTGTGAAAAAAGTACATATATATCTAGAAACATCCTTGCTTTTGAGTCGTAATTCATGTATATTCCAAGTAGATTGATGTGTCTGATTATTGCATTTATAGAGTTAGCAGGAAATCCCTCCAAAATGTAGTTTAATCTTTGATTATAAGCATTGATAATAGAAATAGTACTTGATTGATTCGTTTCATCACAACACTGAAAAACATTTTTATTTTTTATTTTCACAAACAGGTTGAGCATCCCGTGTGGTAGATAGAACCATCTTCGACGATGTGTTTGCTCCGAGCATGTAAAGTAGTGTACAGACTAGTACATACTGCATGCTTACTTGAGTGTTTTAGACCAACCTCTTTAATCCCTTAGAGTACAATCATGTTCTCATGCATGTTATCCTTCACCCGTCCTAACATGCATATTCCATGCATCTCCAATTTCCCTTACTCTAGAAACAAACCAACTTATACATCTTCCAACTAACTGCCCTCCATTATTCAGTATGACGATTTAGACAGACAAAAAAAACCTCCATCTCTAATCAACTGAACCACAAAGTAACACAGCATGAAGATTGCATCGAAAACTTGTTCTATTCCATCCTTCTCTTGCTCTTTATTTTGTGGCAAGTCTCCAATTGAAAACTGTATGTTGTAACAAATGTCCGCTGGGGCATCGTTTTGCTTTTGAAGGATCAGAAAGAAAATGTACGCGATTCAGCCATGGGTAAGTAATAATGTCTTTCTTAATCGTGTGGTAACCTTTGACATAAGAACAAGTTTATGTTTGCTGATGCTGTATCCCTTCATTTTTTTCCTCTACTGCATGATGGATGCTAATTTCTGCCTGGTTGGATGATCATCTCCAGAGCCCCCTCCAGTAAGTTTGCCCCTTGAACTTAATCCATTGCTTACGGGTACTGGGGATCGCTGTATTTCATTAAGGCTAAGGGAATTTGATAATTTAGTGGTGAACGGGTTTACCATGTTAAAGAGACAGTAATTGTGCAACCCACAATTAGAACTCATATTCAAATTAAGAAAAAAATATGTCAAGTCAAGAAATATTGAATTGTAAGAATGCATGGTATAGGCTTGGGCACACAAAATCAACACGTTGGATAGTTAGATGACGTGAATTAGTTTCCATCTCTAGATATTTCCTTATTTCTTATAGTAAGTAGACGTTAAAGAAGGAAACTGAACTTAAAGTGTTTGTAGATTTCTTATATAGAAAGGTTTATCAAGGAACGATTTAGCATTCTTGAATTCATCTAAAGACCGACAATATAGCCTATACACGCTCATCAACTCATGGTTACACGACAAAAAACCCACGAAGTTTTAATTGTGAAACAGTATATTGAACTAGAGATTCCACAAGCCAATAGCAATGTTTTACCAAGGTATCAACAACATGAACTGCAATAGACATCGTAACGGCTCGGTCTTTTGAATTGACTGAACTATCTCCTAAAGATTATCAAACCTATATAGAAGTGCAAACTAATTAGAAAAAACTTTCTTATTTGTCTTTTATCAGGTTCAAGGGCGACCCGGACCTAAGGGTGCTAGAGGCGAACCCTTCGAGATTCCAGTAAGAGAACTCTCCCTGTGTTTCATGACACTTCTTATCAGTAACGAGTGACAATAGATATTGAAATCACTGTGTATTTGATTGGCTTTGAGAAATTTTGTTCCAGAATCTTGGCACTCGAACAATCCATCTTGAATATTATTATTATTGTTATCATCATTATTATTGTTATTGTGACTCTTGTTATTGTTATTATTATGATAATAGTAATGATTATCTTTATGATTATGATAATGATGATTATTTTCAATATTTGTATCATTCTTCTTATTAATGTTGTATTATCATTATTGTTATGATTATTATTATTATTATTATCATTATTTATTATTATTATGTGTTGTTGTTGTAGTAGTAGTAGTAGTAGTATATAGTAGTAGTAGTAGTAGTAGTAGTAGTAGTAGTAGCAGTTATAGCAGGAACAACAGCAGCAGCAGTAGTTGATTATTTATGTTGTTTGTTTATTAATCCAGCCTGGTATGGTAGGACCCCCTGGACGCGCTGGACTGCCCGGAACAGTTGTAAGTATACCTGCAGAAATCTAAAATCATGTCCCGCATGTAATTATTACAACATTATAGATATCAAGTTCTGGTCCTGTGATTCCACTTCGAGTGGAACTGGCTCAAATTATTATTTTACATATGAAATGGTGTGATGGAAACCAAGTCTTTGTCCATGTTCATTTGGTGGATAATTCGCATGTTTTTTTCATGAATATTTACCTCAATCTGCATCTATCCTATATTTGATATCCACTATCTTGCATATTTAGCATTAAAAACAATAAATAACCCCATGACTTGATGCCACAACACAATAAATGCAGGAGCGGTTCTATGAGAATATATATATATATATATATATTGTGGGGGGGGGGCTTCCGGATTCTTGGATTAATTTTCAATATGTGCCCACACCCTAGCAACCTCTAGAATGGCTACTGGATGAAGACATGTTCCCAATAATGCATTTATTAATTTTGTTGCCTTCATTTTCTGTTTAACCTTTACTATTCAGGGATACCGTGGACGCCGTGGACCCAATGGACTTGGTGGACCCCCTGGATCCCGTGTAAGTCTTTAAAAAAAAGTTAACGTGGGTCGGCCTAGTCTTGTAAAGGGTTTTGATTGATCTGAATCCATCGCAAGTCCTCAAGTAAATCGCAAATCTTCCATCTCTTAAAGTCCTAAATATGCATATTTAGAGTCACGATCGGTACGAATTTCGAAGTAAGTCGCAATCGACTGCGATGAATCTCAACTCTTTGTAAGATAAGGCCTTGTTCTGCCAATGTTTCAGACGTCTGCGGCTGGACAATGGATGATACTTTATGGGCAGGCTTTGGTGGATATATACATAGAGCAAATGATTATAAGCCGTACTTTCTTTTCCTATACCAAAATCTACATCATGTATGCTTTGCCTATTATTATACATGTATGTAAAAACTCGACATGAACATAATAAGAATATGTTGAATATATATTTATATGTCCCTTTTTACATGAGTGAAACAAAATATATATTACATCTAAGCTAATGAAATTTGCTTGAGCTATCTATGCGCTTAAATATTATTTGACATCTGTATTATCGTTTTTTCTTCTTTTTTTTTCTTTTTCTTTTTCTTCTTCTCCTTCTTTTTCTTACTCTCTCTCGCTCTCTCTCTCTTTTCCTCTCTCGATCTATATCCCTCTCTCATTCCATCCCTCTCTCGTCGTCTCTATCTCTGCCTATTCCTTCAGGGAGAGGATGGTCGCGACGGTAACGCTGGAGGACGTGGACGCCCCGGACCTCCTGGACCCCCCGGACCAACTGGTGAAGTTGCCGCCCCTGCCCAAACCTCAAAGGGACCAAGTTGGGGAGCAGCTGCCTACCCATACATGCGTGGCGCCATGGCACAGGTATGAGATGAGGTGTTCATATAATGAGTGATTTCAAGTTGGGTGTGAGTGTTAGTGTTAGTGTTTAGAGCAGTCAAGAGCTCTTAAATCGAGCTTAGAATTTGCTGATGAAATTAAGAGCCCGATACCGATATCAATATCGATAGCCTAACACTAACACCGAACTGGAAATCAACATTTGCTTAATCCCTAGGGGCTAGTGTTAGTAAATAGGACATTTGTACGTAAAATATTAACACCAGCCACAAAGGTCGGTTCAGCAGACGACAATTTTGCAAAGTTGATAACACTAGCTACCGGAAGTTGACGATATTCAGGTCAAAGCCTTAACACCAGCTGATTTCCATCTCGGTGTTTAGGGCTGGTGTTAGTGTTTATTAAACACTAACACCAGCCATAAACACCCAACTTGAAATCACTCAATGTTATATCTAGAATAAACAAGAGGCGGGGAGATTGCTGAAATAAGATGAAACTTCTTGGTAACTCTTGGAACAGAATGTATTTTGGCAGCCGTCCCTGTTATAAGTCCTGATTATTAATTAATTAATTAATTAATTAATCTATTTATTTGTATTTATCTATTTATTATTTATTTATCTTATTTTGTAGTTTTTTCTGCGCACAAAGAGTGATATCACGAAAGTATTCCTTTCCGGCATTTTCAAGATATTGTCTCGTTTGGATTTCCTACACACACACACACACACAACATATTTCAAAATGCTTAGCAATAGCATTGTGAATCTGTTTATCTCGGCTTTCCTCTCCATCGTCATTCCAAATGGAAGGACGAAGTTCCACTTAAAATTTACATGGCTTAAAACATTCTGTTTTACTGAAAATATCAGTTTTTTCAAAATAATTCTAACAGTGTTTGTTCTCCCTGTTGTCTCGCTGCCATTACAAATTCTAAAATGTTTAGCTTTATTTCATTAGAAAAAAGAATTATAAATTTAGATTATTGAGCTAGGTTATGTAGTATTGATGTAGATATCGTTGATATCACCATATTGGTGGACATTTGACTGGTTGCAAATATAATTTTCTTCAAATTATAACATTTCATTTCTTTTCTTTTTAGGGCCTACCTGGATCGGCTGGTTATGCTGGTACCCGTGGAAATCGAGTAAGCTTTTAACACAATTTTCCATATTTGGTGTTAAGATGATTAGAATAGCACACGAGAAGACCACGATGTTAATGTTATTGGAAAGCCCGTGATCTTTGCAATACCCGTATTTAGCAAATATCCAAGCACTATTTTGTGTGACTGCCCTTCGCTGCAATGGCAGTGTTCTAACTCTTTGGTACACTGTAAATATTCCTCACATCGCACTCTGTGAGGAAACGAAATGAGGTGAGGAAGTCATCGTTGCGGTGGCCATGATTACGTCGGATGATAAAAAGACATTTTAACTGTTATTCAAATAAGGCAGCTTTACATGATGAAATCTTTCATCAAGTCTTGTTCGCCCAACTGTTATTTAATTGTAATCAAACATTTTTGTCAATTAAAGTAATGTATTCTATAAAGAAGCAAATCCAAATGGTGAAAAATAAAGTTGCGCGACATTTTGTTATCGCCCAAAACTGACATTACAAGATGGTAAAAAAGCGCTATGGCCTATGTGCAACATCACGTCATCCAATTGACGTGCCCCCCCCCCCCTCTACCTTGTCTTAGCCTACGGCCCCACTTTAAAAATACAACTTTCTCTTCTACAGGGAGCTCCTGGTATGCGTGGACCCTCTGGACCAGCAGGACCTACTGGACCTATCGTAGGTTTTCATTTTTTTATTTTCTATATCTTTTTAATTTGGTTTATCTAATTTTAATAATCAGTGGGTATCAACTTCCTGTTGATTTGATTTTGATTTGATTTGATTTTTTTTCCCACTCAAATATCCCAAATTAAAATAACACATATAAACCATACAGTATTAAAAGCCAAAACATTTTGTATTGCTTGATTTAACTGAGAGGGGAAAAAAGGAAATCTCAGACAAGCTAAGCTTGTCGAGCGAGATTCCCAGTATAAATTAAATACTAGACCTTCGTCAGCGTGCATCAAATCTTGATTTGGAGTTTCAACCTTCAACTGTCACCAAAGGTGTCAATCCGTTGCTGAATATTTAAAACCAATGCTATAGTATTCATTAAAAATTGTTTAATTTTGTTTTGCACACAAAGTTTGTATAAGTTGATAATCTTATTATTGTCATTAAACTTTATAATTCTTTCGTTTGGTCTTAATGTGTTTTTTTTAATGACTATCGAATCAGTATTATTTTCAGTATCATTATGATTATTGAATTTGTCACTACCATAGTTTTCTTTATAATGATTATTGATATGATCGTATATATTGCCGTTGATATTAATACCATCATTATTGTTGTCATGTCTGGCCAGGGTTCTGCCGGATCACGCGGATCACGTGGTGAAGACGGCCCTGATGGAGATGATGTAAGTGTCAAAGTTCAAAGGTTAACGTTTAATTTTAACATAATATTTTCTTTAGAGGCAATGAGACATACATGATTACATTATTTAGGTTTTATATGAGAGCGACATGATAGGCGGAATCGGTACTACTTGCCCTCAAAATAATCACAACATGATTTCAGTCAAACGAAATGATAATAATATTTGTATTCAGTTTGTGAGTATATAAAGCATCCTCCTTTTAGTGTCCTTTAACAAAAAATTGCACATAATTTTGAAAGTGCGTAATACAGAAGCGAGCATTTTCACACCTTTTTGCATTATCAAGCTCAACTACGTATCAATCCTCTCTTATGTATCTGATGACTTAGCTTCTCTTCAGGACTTAGAAAACATATATAATGTAATCTTTAACAACAGACGTGTGATTAAATAACAGGAGGCTTCAAATATATACTACATTGACGAGTCACAAAAGTCACATTGGGTAACAATCGTGACGTAGACATTACACAGTAGCATTACATTATGCTCGAATCATACTCTTCAGGTATATGTTAATCGCTGCTGATCATATGTATCTATGTATAGTTTGATTTTATTCATTGATATGATATAAATATATGCACTGCTGCCCATAAAGTTGGAATAATTTATTTCTGACCTCTTTTCATGAAATTATAGTGACAGTATGATTTATTCTTGACAGATAACTAATCTCTTCCCAGGATTTTATTGATCAACATAAAGAGTCACGGAGATTGATCAATACAGTTCTGAGAAGACGAAAACTTTATCTATCAAGAATAAATCATAATTTTACATTAATTTCATTTAAAAAAAAGGTAAGACAAAACATTATCCACCTTTATGGGCAACAGTGTATATTCAGTAGATGTACCCCCATCTGAAAATTAGACGGCTTGTATGATCTTCTTGATTATTTTCCTTGCTCACTTTATAGGGAAAGAATGGCGCCCTGGGACAAATCGGATTCCCTGGAGAACCCGGACGAGGTGTAAGTTCACTTTTTGTTCATTATGACACACTTAAATCAAAGTTTACTTATTTACAACAAGGTAATTCGAACAAGATACAAACCATACAGTAATAAATCAGATAGATGATACTAAATTTGTTATGTTAGTTTCCGAAATGATATCTTTGAAAGACGCATTTCTAAAACACATCATTTATATCAATAAGAAAATGAGAACAATAACCGAATTCGATATAAATCGAAAGTATTAATTACACATGTAAAAGACATGTCTCATAAATTTGATTTAGTGGATGAGCCTAAAGTATTATAACAAATAGGCTATTGTGGATAGGCCACGGACGTTGAATAGTTGCAGTTCATGGACTAGTAGGAATAAATAAAGGAGATAGAGAGAGAGAGAGAGAAAGTTAAAAGAAAAACAATCTTCATATTAAACATTTATTTTCTATATAGGGAATAAAGTTTAAATTCTAACCCTATGGTTTATGTTATTTTTTTAAATCAAAGATATTAATAACAATTGAATTACTTGCTTCTACTTTCAACCGTCTCCAATTTTCAATATTTATTGTCAGAATCTTGTTATATTCATTTATTTTCCAAATTATGATTGTAACATATTTTGTGATTTATTTATTCATTTATTTTTATTTTTATTTTTTTATTTATTTATATAATAATTTATTTATGTATTTATATCTCTATTTTATTTATTCATTTATTTATCCAGTTAGTTAATTATTTATCTTTTATTGACAGGGAGCGGCTGGAGCCCCTGCAAGAAATGGAGCTCCTGGACACAAAGGATGGACCGTAAGTTGAGCTCCGATTGTTAGATTAAAAATGAAATTACCAACTTTTTTCATTCGGTTTTTCTGTATCTACATTTCGACCTGCCTCCTGCATTTTTTCGAGAAGACGTTTCATGATCTGAAAAAGGCTCAAGGTTTCTACGCCATTTTGAAACCAGAATTTTGAGCATTATCAGAATATATTTTGTACTGTATTTTGTATGGCATATTAATTGTATAAAGCACCTGTGTACCTTTTTTTAAAAATATACATGTACTTACCTCAAGACGGCCGAATCATATCAAATCAAATCATATGTAATGAACCGGCTGAAAATATCCCTTTTCAACGTAAAGAATAATTTATGCCAGACATGTCATGAATATCAAGTTATCATTATTATGTTCTGCACTAAATAGCGTATTTGACGGAGGGGCAAGGGGGCAGTTTGCGCCGCCTGACATTAACAATTTAGGTCATCATTAAGTTAGGACTAAAAACTTTCAATCCATCAATTCCAGATTTGTCTTCCCAATTTCGTCCCAAAACAAACTTTATGAAATTATTGATCTACTTCTGGTACACTCGACCCAGGCGAGGTAAATGGGTACCTGGCTGGACCTAATTCCTTGAAATGCTATAGAGCGCCGTAATGGCAGCCATGCTAAAACCGGGGTGATGATTGTAGAGCGGCAGGAGTGTGAAGTCTGACAGACATGAGCGCTATACAAGAACGGTTGAAGAACCCATTATCATTATTGCTTATCATGAAAATAAATTAATAAATGCTAACCCTTTTAATGGGTTATTTTGACTTGACATTTACAAAAATAATAAACATTTTAAGAAGTCAAAAATTTATCTCACAGCCATCACATTTCATTCAACTTAAATAGTTTAAGAATAGGTTTAAAAATAAAACAACATTTCTGGATTTCGCTTGATAGGGTATGTTTGGAAGGAAGGGAGCCCGTGGAGAGAGGGGAGAATCTGGAAGCGCCGGACTCGAAGGTGTCGGTGGATCCGTGGGAGCAGTCGGAAACCCTGTAAGTATTTATTTTAGATATTCCTGTTAAAACGAAGATAATCTACTTATAGTTTAATATATAAAAGAGAAAAGACAAAAATAATGCTCAGTTTTTAATCGTGGTACATCTAAAAGATATTAAGCATTTTTATTACTGTTGTTTGAACATTATATTTGAACCCTTCATGTGCCAAATATAAAATATAACTGTGGCACATTGTTATATAAAACCAACTAATTGTTACCTCGTATTTCTAGATTTCTTAGGCAATGAACTTGTAAATATCTTATGTAACTGTAGTTTTTCGGTATTACTGAGACCTTATTCACTTTACACTATAGGATAGTTCTTACGTGTTGTCTGTGCTGATCAGCAATCTTGGCAAACCAGCGAACGTTTCTACGTCTACACTATACTTCAAATCAATTTTCTTTTGCTAAGACCTTTATATCAGACACATTTACCCTTCATTTTGAGTAGTTCAGACTGTTCGTTTAATTTTCTGGATACGTACATTGTATGTAAAACACTTCAGAAACGATAATGGTTAATCAATACCTAAGTTCATCATCACTGCTTGAAATTACAACTTTTATCTCAATAATTTTTTTTCTATAATGTCGGAGTTCGAAATTTCATGTCGTATATCTTTTTCTATAAATCTAGGGAGCTCGTGGACTGCCTGGATCAACTGGACAAACTGGACAAAAGGGCATTATCGTAAGTAACGACCGATTTTCTTCGTATTTGTATAAGTAGCCACCAAATCCCTTTCTTATCGTTATCATATGACAACTGTATACTAGTTGAGATGGAGTCCACTCTTTGACGCCGCTCGCTCTGTTCCATCACGATCTTCTATCTCAATATTAAGATGAAGTGCAAGTACAAAGATGAAGTTGTGGGGCGTCGGTCCCTGTTTTGGCAGGGCAGCTTCCAGCAGATGGCGTCTATTAAACACAGCTTGGTCTATAGATCTATAGCAATGACCAGCGAGTCGTGCATTGCGATGAGCAATCGTGTTTGAAATCGATGGTATGTTCTCATTTCTAGATCTGATCAACCGCATGTTTTGAAATTACCATTTCAGATTTATGTCAATCTTTGTATTACATTGATGCAAAAAAGAAAAGAAGAAAAAGAGGCCAAACCACATTTTTGATCTTTGAGAATTCAAAGGTTCTATATTTTTCTCAAAAAATTATGATAAAGCTTCATTCAAAATCAACGTACTTTATACCGAGAATTTATATTTAGGGTGAAATAATAGCTTACAGTAAACGATGTCGATCTGAAAGTTCCAATTCTAGTGAATATTTGTTTTTGTTTATTTGTTTACAGGGAGAACGCGGAAGCACTGGCGAAGTTGGAGATGCTGGACGCATTGTAAGTATTCTTTGAATTTGTCAATGTTCGTGATTGTTTCGGCAATTCAATGGGACAGAATACTTATAATCATTACCTTAAAATGTAAAGTAATATAATAACATTTCTTGTGAAAGCATAAAGAGAACAATAACATACCGTTGAGTAAAATACCTTGTATAAGCGCTAATCATTAAATTCTCATTACTTTATATTGAGAGTCAATGTCAAAGTATAAAGAGAAATGAGAATTGTCATAATATGACAATATATATTCTTGCTATATTGATATATTCATTATTATAAATAAGAAAAGGAAATAAGAAAAGGTTCATTTAAGTTTAAGATACATGTTTATGAATAATAAATTGAACAATTTAGGTCTCTGAATTTTACAGCTTTCTATTGGATATGTTTGTAAATAGACATGAAACGTCATTTCTATGAAGATTAATCTATAAATATTAAATAAAAGTGCAAATCATGTGCTGAGTTTGTCCATGTTGATATGAAAATAAAACTCATGTGATTATAAAATATACATTTTCTTTTCACTTTTAATCATATACAGTTTGTAATAACAATTCACTGGCAATATCGAACATTTTTTATCAAGCAGTGAACTCTATATTTTATATTTTTATTTGACTTCTCTCTCTCTCTATCTCTCTCTCTCTAGGGTAACACCGGACCTATGGGCGTTTCTGGAGCAGTCGGGTTGAGCGGAGCTAAGGTAAAATTCAGGAGTGAAACAATTTCACTCGTTTAGGAGTCATATTAGGGATCACTTCCATTGGATTTAAATCCACTCCAAATATTTGTGGAACCTAGTAAAAAGAAATGGTTGAATGATTCTTTGAGAGTAGATTCAACTGTTTAAGCAAGAACCACATTTTTTAAAATTCCCCGTAAATAGACTTCCTCTCGAATATACATTCAAAGAGTGCTACTATAACATGATGACTAGTAAGTGATCCCAATTATTATGCCTGGAGATAATGAGTTTGGTGTATTATTGTTGTCATTAACATGATGAATATCATATAATCATTGTTATACTTATTATTATTATTATTATTATTATCATCATTATTCTTATTCTTATCCTTATTCTTATTCTTATTCTTATTCTTATTCTTATTCTTATTATTATTATCATAATCATCATCATCATCGCCATCATCATCATCATCATCATCATCATTATTATTATAATTTTATTTGGGCACAGGGACAAGTTGGAATCTCTGGAGAACAAGGAACACCCGGTACAGTTGGTCTTTTGGGCGAGACTGGCAAGCGTGGCGCTCATGGAGCTGGTGGAGCACCGGTAAGTACCCCTCCCTCCTGCATTTGTAGGTATTTTATTTTTAAGTTTGTTGTTTCCTTATTGATAAGTATAGGAACAACTGAGTTCCAAATCCAGTATTAAAACAAAAATCAGCTCTTAATGAGTGAGAGTGAGAGAGATATATATATATATATATATATATATAGACATAATAAGATAAGTCTTTTAAACCTTTTATTTAAGTGAGAGAGAGAATAAGAGAGAGAGAGAGAGAGAGAGAATCAGAGAGAGGGTGTTTATATGAAGTGGATCTGATCAAACAGTTTTCCATTGAATTATGAATCTAATCATAACAACAACCAACACAAAAATGAAATGCGATACATACTTAAAAAGGCCTAGGGTCCTGCGGGCAAATCATCACGTAGAATGATTATGAGCATTCCTTTCTTGTTTTTATCTTAGAATTACAACCTTACCCGCAATCAGAACTCAGTTCATGTTTCAAATGTATAACAGCTAATTTGTGATCATAATTATAGATATATTGATAAGATTTAACTTCACTTTTTCTTTTCTTTTTAGGGAGTACCCGGAGCAAACGGAGATGGTGGCTCTATGGGAGAAGTTGTAAGTAATCCATTTAATATTTCATTTTTTTTTTACTGAGGCAAATGATGCTAGCCGTTGTGATAAAGAGTTTACATGACATGTGCGGCATGTGTTGTTAAATTTTAAACACAAACTCCTAATTTTCTTCCCAATACGGAATTACGTATATTTTACAAAATGAAATCATTCTGACAATTGTAGTGATCCCCAAGTTGGAATACTAAAAACACACAACTCTCATAATTATAATGAGGGCAGGGGAGTGTTTCACAAAGACTAAGATCGACTTTAAGTTGGACTTAACTATGGCAGGCCGTTCATGCCACTAGTTCCTATAACCATTCCTGACATTGGTATCTCAAGGGACGTAAAAATCGTGGTCACAAATATACATAATTTACTTTTTTTGATAGTTCTGGGCAAGGTGAGCTCCACTTGCTGTAGCCCCATTCCAGCATTAATAAATTGTTTAGGAATTGCTTTTTTTTTTTTTTTTTTTTTTTTACAGATATACTTTTTTTTTCTCGCGAATTGTACAAATCCATTGTTAGTTTAACTGTCATTCAATTGTTTCGCAGCATAAAGCGAATATGAACCACTCGCGAAGTGTACGAAAATGTGTCATAAAAACGGCAGTTCCTGGCTTTACTGTAACCCTATACTGGGTCTTCAAATGCATGCAACCGTCAGACTATTTGTCGTTGTTTTTTTTTCACGTCATTCATTCTGGTTTTCATGTGCTTGATTGCAGGGACTTGCAGGAGGGATCGGTTTGCCAGGACAGAGCGGCGCACCCGGAACGCAGGTAAGATTGTAGAAAAGTCGCTGATCCGACATTTGCTCCGGCGAAAATTGCTCTGGACTTATATCGTCCAAGATGTAGGGTTAAGGTGAGGGTTTGCAGTGTTGGTGTTAGGTGAGGGTTAGAGTTAGGTTCAGGATAAGGGTTACGTGTAGGTATGGTGTTTGGTTAAAGGTAGTGGTAAAGCATGCGGTTCATAGAGGAAACCGACCGCGGATCAATTGTCACCGGAGCATTGTGTCGCAGTTGATGGTGAGGATTCGTTTCAAGTGCATAAGTTTGTTTTCATTCCCAGGAGCACACAAGACCAACTAATGTTAGACTTAGGTTTAAAGTTAGGTAAAGTGTTTAGTCAAAAGTTGAAGTGAGCTATTCGGTTGATAGAGGAAGTTGACACCTGATCGATTGTCACCGGAGCACCCGTCGCGGTTGATGGTGAGTGTAGGTTTCAAGTGCATGAGCATACAAGACCAACATTAAACGTATATATATATATATATAATATTAAAAAGAGAGAGAGAGAGAGAGAGAGAGAGAGGGAGGAGAGGGAGCGAGGAAGTAAGAAGGGAGTGGCTGGTGGGGGAGGGAGGGGGGGGGGTGTAGAAAGTGGCCACTTGTTTAAAACTGTTGCATACCGAATCATTTGTCACGCGATGTCAGAAGATCTAGCACCTGAATTATGAATTGCAAATGTTGTTGTTGTTGTTGCTATGTCAGTCCATATATTATATCAAACTGAAAGTAATTTATTTTCTTTTGTTCTAGGGCCCAACTGGTACTGAAGGAATCGATGGCGAACGTGGAAACCCAGTAAGTACCTAATTGAATGTTTGAATTTGAATTTGAGAAAAATAAAGCCACGCAGTTGAATGCATTGCCTCATATTTCGCTGACACTAAATTTGGTCGAATTACACATTAATGTGTGCACATGTATCCAAGGCAGCGAAACTGCGTAGTAAATCACTCCAGCTTGTCTTCAAATTTCGGGGTGAGGGAAAATTGACGATGATGATATTTCCTTGTGGGATGACTAATGGAGGGTGCAGTACATTACATAAGACCTGTTGGTCGTAAAAGTGAAGTCAACTTTAGGTGATGGACATCATTAATATTATCGGGTAAATACTCGCATGGTGTCGAATTCCCCATGAGAACACTCTACTATGGCTCTTGAACTCTTGCTCTGCTTGTGCTACAATGTGACAAAGACACTATGTCATCTTTAATATTACATACACCCGGGAAATGTGTGGTACATGTAGGTACTCATTGTTCAGAGCATGAATTAAACATCTGAAATTTCAATATCTATGGTAGCAGAGACCATTTTAAAGACAATAGTAAAAATAGTACAGCATTTTATCTCCATTTGACTTAGAACAAAAGTAAACAGATAGGGAACCTAAATTTATACATAACTGACGGTGAAATCTTCGTTTTAAAAAACAAATAATAATGTACATTGTATAATAAAACATTAGGTATCATTAGAAAGGGTCTTAAATTTCGTACGTATTATGTACATAAGTTATAAGATATGAATTAAGAGATGCAAGCGAATTCTAACTCACACTTATATTATTTTTCTTGAAAGGGATTGGTCGGATTTGTTGGTGCCGATGGTAGCCGTGGACCCGCGGGATCTAGGGTAAGTTTTACGGGTACCCGGTAGGATGCGAACGTCATTGTGATTGGATTAGCATGTGTGCGTCCGTACAAAGTCGACTAGCTGGAATGCTCACCAGGGAGTGGAGAATGCGCACTGAAATGTGCAGAATGATAACCGAATCTAGTGACCGGGGTAACAAGCGCTTTGCTCAATTAATGGCAAAGCGCTTCGTACGGAACGGGTAATATTATTATTCAGTTTAATGTATGGAGGAAATGTATTATGATGTGGATTTTAACAAATAAATGTAGGTTCCATTTTCAAAGAAGCAACGGATGTTTATTAATGGTTGTTAACACATCGAATTGTATTCAATTTTCATGGTGATGTAGGGATGAGGGAAACAAAGGAGACTGTA
The DNA here is from genome assembly GCA_037976565.1 of Mesocentrotus franciscanus. Lineage (NCBI taxonomy): Eukaryota > Metazoa > Echinodermata > Echinoidea > Camarodonta > Strongylocentrotidae > Mesocentrotus > Mesocentrotus franciscanus. Next base: position 39,379,789 of record CP137666.1, read on the forward strand.
AAGACATGAAAACAACAATAGAAAATTAAATGCTTACATTATGGAATGAACATCGAGGATAATTATAATTATCGATAGTTATCACCGAATCGCAAGCACTTAATTTTTTGTATTATATTTGAATGCGTTAAACTTATTATTTGCCCTCACATATCATAATTCATTATTGTCGGTGTTCATTACAATTAAAGAGTTTTTTCTGTCAATTATTGTTTATTGTGAAATTATGGACGAACGTATTTCTAAAAAATGCATTTGCTGTATCATTCCTTTACAATCACAATTTCATGCTTAAAATGTTACCCAAAGCCAGTTCACATCAGCATCCGACCCGGTCAAGCATTAATTTGTATTTATAAATATTGCAAATTCAAAACATCCATTCTCTCTTAAAACAACATTGACGACTTATAACAAATAAACAAACAACAAACCCTGATGTGGTATGATTAGCATATGCGCTCCTGTACAAAAGTGACTAGCTTGAATGCTCCCCAGGGAGTGACAAATGCGCACTGAAATGCTACCTTTTCTTGACTACAGGGCCAGCGTGGACTAGTTGGAGAGCAAGGACGTGTTGGAAGCCAGGGAGAGTCGGTAAGTATAGTTCATATGAATGGTAGCTTCGAATATTGATAATAATAATTATATTTGCTTATATAGCGCAAGTGGCGGATCCAGGGGGCCGGGGCCCGGGCCCTCCCTAGAAAAAAACTGGTAAAAACAACCTTTTTTGAAAAAAAAGAAGTTGGGCCCCCTCCCCTGGCGAAAATTTTTTTTCGGGTGCCATTTTTTTTTTTTTTGCTCACTACCACCCCCCCCCCACTGAGCGAAAAATCGACTGGCACGATTTTCAAATTTTCGCACGAAGTGGGCCCCTTTTTAGGCCCCCTCCCTTGCCGTCGGCTGGATCCGCCCCTGTATAGCGCCTAAGACTTACTTTATCAGAAGTCTCTAAGCGCTCTACAATAATGCAGCATAATTACCCTGGCTTTAGCAGTGCAGCTGTCACGCGCTCTACGTTTCAAGGAATACATACCTACCAGGTCCCCATTTACTTCACCTGGGTGGAGTGTGGCAAATGTAGATCAATGTCTTGCCAAAGGACATTAGTGCCGCGGCGGGACTAGTCTATGATCTGTAAAGTAATACAGTCAACATTGTTTATCGTTTGATGTACTTGACTGCTAAGAATGCATTTTTAAGCTTGTAAGCAAGCAACCAGGGGACCAAAGTCCTCTCCGAGGGACTTGTTAATGAAGGAGACGCGATAGCTCAGTTGGTAGAGCAGTGGTCTCGTAATCCGGTGACCCGGGTTCGAAACCAAGTCGATGCGATAGTGCCCTTTGGTAAGGCATTAATCCTCACTACCAGGTCCCTCGGAGAGGACTTAAAGCCGTCGTCCGTCTGGTTACTTACAAGCATTTATGCTTTCTTAGCAGTCAGGTAAAATAACTATCACAACCAACAGATTAATGCCTTACCAAAGGGCACTCGGGCTTCGACTTGGATTCGAACCCGAGACCTCCCGGTTACGAGACCACTGTTCTACTACTGAGCCATCGTGCTATAGTCAACATAATACTCGTGTTTGTTAACTGACGAAATGGTATTAATAGTGCAAACACAAACCAATATATTTATATGCATCCTAACGTCGTTTTTTAAAATCATATAAATAAAAAATCTACAGTCAGTATGGTCCGTCATTATTTTTATTTTCTTTTCATTTTGTTTTATTTCGTTTATCTATTTTTTATTAATCTTTGTTATTGGGAATATTGTGTTTCTTTTGAAAATATCAATAGCTTAGATGATGTTTTTAGTGTGACGGTTGCGCCATTTGAACATATAAACGGTGTATCTCGTTTTATCTAGATTTTTCTAGAATTGTCGCTCACAGATATATACATATCTCTCTCTCTCTCTCTCTATATATATATAATATTTATGACGTCATATATCTTTATTTTCACAGGGAGAACAAGGTTTATCTGGACCAACTGGATCTCGCGGATCTATTGGAGAACCTGTAAGTACTGCACTTTTATTTCATAATTAATTAGTAAAAATCCCGATATTTTATCATTTTGGAGGCTGATTAATTCTGTGCGTATCTTATCGCCCATCGGGATCTAAAGAGCTCAATGGTATTTTGATATATTTCGAAAGGAAGAACAGATTTTATGAAATATCATCTGTTTTGATTTTAGGAAATGTCATCTGCTTTGTTCGTAGAGATACACAGTTTATGTACAAAATAGCATTATAAGATTTTTCCCCCTTAAACCCCCCTACCTAGCTGTATGCTTTCGATTCGTGTAAATACTGGTTCATATGTGGCTGCATGTTAGGCTGACTTGATATCTATATGTAATTACTGAATCGTTTTAATACTTACACATGTTTTAATAATAAAACTATTTGTTTTATTTGGTCAACTTTATTTAATTAGGCCTACTTCCTTCTAATTTTGGTTCATTTTAGGGACCCGGTGGAATTCCAGGTCTTCTTGGAGCTGCTGGTCTGAAGGGACTTCTGGTGAGCATTCAAATTTTCAGTTTGTATATCATATTTTGTAACACTCGAAAAATTGATGCATATAGTTTTTATTAATCTCAGATTAACTGTAGATTATCCTGTTGTATATTTGGAAAAGACGTGCATTCAACAAAAACTTCTTCTAAAGAGTTTGAAGAATATTTCGTAACTTTTGACAAAAATATAAAATATGAATTAAGTCTTTATTATCAAAAATCATTTGTTGTGTTTCGTGAGTAATCATACATTTTATTTTATAGCGAAATAACAAAGATTAAAAGGAATTCTTTGCCTGTACAAGAAAACTGGTAAAACCTAATGCACTGTAAAATGATTAATACATCACCATGAACCGTTGTAGTAGTAGACAACAACAATAAATTGCCTGATAGACAGTGCTCTATAAAATCCTATAATGAATTTCGGATGAATATTTGGATAACAGCTCAAAAATAAAATGCCATAATAATAGTCAAAGAAAATGTCTTTGAATGTATGGATGAAATAAAAAAAAATTCCGAACATCTATGTACTTTTTTAAAAATTGTTATTTGTTGTTAGGGAGACAACGGAGAAGCAGGATCCCCTGGAACCCCCGGAGAAGCAGGAACTAGGGTGAGAATATGATCAGTGATAACTATTTATCTATCTATCTCCCGAACCAAATCTATCTGATAGTTCATATGTGTCGAGTTAAATATATTGTTTTCATTTTCTATCAACTTATGTCCCACGAGGCTTCTTTTGTAAGACATTATTTTGACATTTTTCATTTGAATTCTGTGAATTCGAATTAAAATCAATTTGATTTAAGTTATATAATTTATTAAAAAAAACACAAATTCACATACGTATTGTGCTATTTGTTGTCGGCAGTAATCTGATAATGGAATTTTGCCAGCTATTGGCTCTCATCATTTCTTAGAATATTTGCTTTCAAGAACGGTTTATGGCAAAATAAAGAGGATGACGAGGGTAGTTTCAGCTGTGGAATGTATCTGTCCATCTGTTTATCTATACTTTTGTGTATACATTGACCAATGTAGCTAAAGAGGCTTATCTATTTTTATCCTCATTGCAGGGAACACCAGGTACACCCGGAACACCAGGAACGACAGGAGCCAATGTAAGTTTTCTTAAAGTTAATAGGAGTTATCATGCAATACGCGCAAACATTTCGATGAATTGGCGTTATATCCCACCGCTGTCGCCACGCCATTAAGCCTTCATTTGCCATAAGTGCCAATTGATACTTTCGCTGGAGTGCCATGGCTGCCGATCGGAACAAACAGTAGGCACCATTATCACCACAGTTTCACTGTTCAATTTAAAAGCCGTGCCCATACCTAATAACAAATTTCTGGCCTTTATTGACTACATGGCAACGCTGTTATCATCTGCAATTAACATAGGTTGGAAATCGTCAATTAGAAACCTTTTGTAAAAAAATATATACCCTTTCAGATGTAAAATGTTGCACATGGATATAATATGAGAAGAACATTATATCACACTTACAATACATTAACCTTCCCAAGAATTTATAAACAATTTCTTCTACCGTGGAATCGTATGACCGGTACTCCTAATGATCTTCCAATGGTATGCCATGTTGCCTTTGATTCATAGTTCGAAAATATTAATAGAATATACCCATTTTATGAACATAGAGAACAGATATAGATAATGAAAGTTAAATATCAACTTCCAAAGCATCAAGCCACGTGTTCGTTCCCACACACATGACATACGTTTCCGAGTTTCAAATCAAGCATGAGTTGAATATTAATATAAACGGAAATTTTGCCTATTTTGTGAGATATCCCTGCGTTTTTAGACACAGGGCGTGACATCTGACACCGTATGGACAACATAATGTCGTCTTTATTTTGCATGGGCATACTAACGACATATTTCGCGGAGGTACAGGTACAGTATAACTTACATTATGATTATTGATGACGATATATCACGTGATTCAGATCATAGGGAAAAACATACCCGGTTCGACCAAGTCATACAAAGACTTAATTTAAAAAGACTGGTAAAACTTTTCATTTGAAAAGGTTCTAATGACATCATCAATATTTTATTTATTGTACAGGGTGCTCCAGGAGAGGACGGTCTTGCTGGCAGCGATGGAAAGACCGGAGCAACTGTAAGTTATAACATATTTTTGTTTGTATTATCATCGAGCTATATGCATGGAGATTCTCCTGATTTAGTTGTTGAAGGAAAAAAGAAAGGAAAGAAAGGAAGGAAGAAGAAGAAAGAAAGAAATATAGAAAGACATAAACAGACTTAAAGATACTCGGGGAAATTTCAATTTCTTCAATTATTGAGCCCTCCACAGGCTATTTATTAATAATCTTCACACAAATAAACAAATCAAATATATGTGCATGTTTAAACACATTCAAAATAATCTTTCTATACAAACAACAATTGTAGCAACTGCCACTTTACAGCAAAATGTCTTTCCATTCCAGATAGACGTACAATATATTTCTCATCTTTATAATATTGTATACCTTTTTAAAGTTAGCATAGAGATACAATGTATCACTATTACGTGCTGAGTCAGAAGATTTGTATAGATTTTACCGCTTGTAGAATAGTCATGATTTATGATACCAACAGTTTCCATAGTATCTGTGAGTTCAAACATTATAATAATTTAGCTCTTTGAAAAGCTTAAGCACTAAACAACTGTATGAACTTTATTGCTTCTTTAAGCCGATTCATAGAAACTGTTTTAGCATGAGCTAACCTAAAGCATGATGGAAAGTGGGTTTTGATTCATTTGTGAATTAAAAGGCTTTCCTGAAAGTTATGATGTCATCATATATGTATTCACCAACGCCATATTCATTAAAATAAAGGTGTAATACTCTTTTCGAATGAGGACGAAAGTTTCTGTCAGTTGTGACTATTTCAATATGCACATAGCATTAATAGCATTAATAGTTGTCCTGAAACTCATTTTAAAAGATTTCCTTGTGAATGTAGTCCCATTTTCGTGTCAAAGAATATCATTTCAAATTTAATTCACAAACTCTCTCATTCCGAATCTCGTTTTTTTTAATATTGCTTCGAATCTTCTTGTCTCGTAGGGTTCACAAGGCAGGGACGGACCTTCAGGAGCAGCAGGAGACAGGGTGAGTAATCAACAGATGAATGTCCTGTCAAAGTACATTGGTGTCAGGCTGAGATTAGAATTCTCCACCTCTCAATTGAAAGTCAAGTGGATAAATCACTGAATGTCCTGTCAATGTACATTGGTGTCAGGCTGAGATTAGAATCCTCCGCCTCTCAATTGAAAGTCAATTGGATAAATCACTGAGTCACGACACTCCCCTAAAAAATAATTGTTTATCATTACTTTTTTTGTAATGATTCGTAAGGCCTATTGTGTAATATCCCATGTAAACCATTAATGTACTGAGTACTTTTCATCATGCTCATTGTTCTGGGTTTTCAGCAAGATTTAGTCAATATGTTACGGTTTTCGACACGTCCAAAACCGGTTGGTACAAAAATGTTCCCTCCCTGTCACTATTAACCAAAAAATAAAGATTAACTTCTAGACATTTTATTTCACAATGCATTGCCAGAACTCAACAACATATCAATCAAGAAATGATTACTTAAACAGACTTTAACTGAGTTGTTGTGTTCTTTTCATTACAGGGAGCTACTGGCCCACCAGGACAACAGGGACCCCCTGGTCTGGGTGGAGAGGCTGTAAGTATCAAGCTTTTGTCCTCAACTATATGATAAAACTTGAACAAAATTTTCTGACAAATGCAATTTTCATTTTGGTGGACGAAGTGCCGAAATACGTCAGTCAACCTGTCAGATACTTGTTATGTGCTTATCTATATACCATCGAAGCTTTTAATTGACCGCTATTTCTTGAAGATTACATAATTTTCGTAATTTTTGCTGTTATAAACATGCTCAAAGGAGATTTTCCTTTCACTCCATCTGCAATCATGAAAACAATTTTATTTCAATAAAAATTGTACATATTGTAAAACACTGTTTTACGAATTGTGGCATGTGGAATTTCTTGTATTATAAAATTTCCGATAATTGTTAATGTTTTGGATTAACTACAGTGAATGTTCTTCTTTGTTTTATTTTTCCTGCAGGGAATCAGCGGATCTCGTGGTGCCCCTGGCTCTCCAGGTACCCGTGGAGAGTCTGTAAGTTATGCCTTCGATAATATATCAATCCTTATCTATAAACAAGCCCTATTGATTCCTACACTACATCCACTCACTTTCAATTGGCAGCTCGTAACATTGATAGTGATATATACTTTTTATATGCATTTTTATTCTTGCAAATGTTTATATTTCGTATGTTAATCTCACTGTCTCTCTTCTGTCAACTTCTGTTTTTGTTTCTCTCTCCTATTCGCTCTCTTTACCTCTCTGCATAATCTATTTCTCCCACTCCTCCCTTTTTCTCACTCTATATCTGTACACGCTCTCCTTCTCCCCCTCCCTCCCCCTCTCTTCTACCCCCATTCCATCTATCCTCCTCTCTCTCAACCGTTTCTTTTCCCCTCTGCCTTCTAATATCCCTTCTCCCCTCTCGCCCTCTCACCTTCTTGTATCTGACAGGGCGAAGAAGGTGAACCCGGAGCAGCCGGACAGGTTGGACTTCCAGGAGCCCCAGGAAGGCGTGGAGATGATGGACCTCAGGGACCCGCTGGTATTGCAGGACTACAGGTGACACATGCCCTCCCCTTACTTACACTGTTAGGGCGAAAATTTTGATATTTCTTGATTGATTGACTGTTCTTTTTCATATCATTACCATCTTGGCAATTACTAAATGGATAGATCAAAATATTCGGTGGTGGGGCTCGCTTGAACCTCATAAAATCCCTGAATAAGTGGATAAACGACATTTGTCATAAATCATACTGGGCACACTGGACTGACAAAATTAACGTCAGTACAAATTTCGCACGCAGCGAAACTCCTGTCCCATCTAGAACTTCTTATGATGATGACTTTTTACGGGGCGTTCTTCTGAAAAGGGTAAAAAATGTGGGCATTATGTTATATTACATCTGTTGGTCATAAAAGTGAGGCCCATTAGCTGCGACTGATACCATCCGTTATCGGGTAAATAGCCGAATGACGCCAAATTTGTCCAAGAGAACCCACGAGTATGTGCCTTTAAGTGCTAAGCCAAGGAGATATTGATAATACTTTTTAATTCAATTCAATTCAATTCAATTCAATTCTCATTTATTTCATTCTCGGTTAAAAATACATTGATACAAAAGATACAAAATAATTCATAAACATATTTAGAAAATGAAATGGGGAACTACATAAATAAAGCTCATAGGCCTTGTGCAAGCGTAGTTCCCAAAGCATTCATAGCATAATGTAAAGCAAAGATAACAAACAAACAAAAACAACAACTAAAAACAACAAAAAACACATTAATACAAAAATATAAATAAAACAAAAACATATAACACAAATATAAACAAAAGATAAATAACTATACATATTTGAGATAAAGAAACTGCTTCAACTTTTTTTTGAAAGAATTAACTGACTTGCATTCAGAGATATCACAGGGAAATTATGTCGTACTGATTTCATTACCTTATTGTTTTTACTGGCCATAAGTGAAAAGAATCCTTAAAACGGGTATTGTGATTATGTATCTGGTAATTAAGAGTGAACATCTGAAAAATATTAACAGGTAATTTATTTTGAAAGTAAAATAAGCCATGGAGGGCAATAGAGTAATAGTACAAATCAAAAATATTAAGAGATTTCAATTTTTTAAACAGCGAGGCAGAATGGGCACGATAATGACATCCCAGGCATATATGAAGGCCTTTTTTTTGCAATTTAAATAATTTATCTAATTTAGTTCGACTACAATTACCCCAAACAGCAACACAATAATTTAAATATGAAAGCATTGATGAATTATAAAGTAGTATTAATGCTGAGGGTGGGAGCGAATCTTTTAATACAGTATTAAATAATTTGACATGATATTGTTGTACGCCAAGGCCTATCGTACAAGTTATACACGTTATGATTATACATATGTTTTTTTCTTTAATATCCTGTTAATGTGATAGGGATCAACAGGTATGGATGGTAACACTGGAGCTCGTGGATCCCGTGGAGATCGCGGACCACCTGGATCAACTGGAACCATGGGACTGACTGGCGAAGTTGTAAGTATCAACAGATTAAATCTTCTTGTAAAATTTAACACTTGATTTCATTAACTGGAACTTTGATCTCTACTAAGGATATGTATTTGAATGTAGCCCTTTTTTCCTATACAAATTGAGTGCTGATAACACGTTGCCAAAATGTTGTTCACACTGACAAATTAGCCGCCTGCAATGTAGCTGTGCAAGATCTTCTTCAAACGAATATTTTCCTCGACAGTCTAAAAAGGTAATACGATTGTGTGGTCTTCCGACAAGGGCAAAATTCATCTACAAATAAGAAATGTAAATGTATTTTTAAACATTAGTTATTAAGTGGTGAAGAAGGATACCACTAAAAACGGGAAAAAACGAGAAACTATTTCGAATCGCCGACAGAAATTATGTAAATCAGAATTTATTGATGATGATGATAACGATGGCGACGATGGCGACGATGGCGATGATGGTGATGGTGTTGATGATGATGGTGATGATGATGTGATGCTTCGATCAGTTCGATGTCAATTTTCGGCAGTCATTGACAATTTTGCTTGCGTTTCAATCCTCTTTCCCCGTTACAGGGAGAGCAAGGTCTTCGTGGAGCTGCTGGACTCCAGGGCCCCGGTGGTCTTGTAGGAGAACGTGGAGTTGATGGACGTGCTGGGCGACAAGGAGAAGTTGTGAGTATTTAAAGCCCTACTGCACTACTTGTAGCTACTTGCGCCCCTATATAGCAAACAATGCCTAAGCGGTACCCGTTGGTCCCCCATGACCCCCTTTTTCTTCTGTTAATTGAGAGCTTATTTGATAAGATAACCACCTGTCAGTGACCATGCAGTAAGGTCTAATCCCTCCTGGCTAAACTAGTGCAGATGGGCTTTCAGAAAAGGTTGAGTTCTGGGGAGAGGTGAAAAAATAATTTGAGAGCGTTATCGTTGTTATTATGCAAGTGTGGAAGAACAACAGAGAAAGAATGTTCCCTGAAAAGCATGGCTCTTCAAATGCCTTTATATTCTAAATAAGACAAGTAACAGCTTTAAAATGAGGCCCGAATTTTATGCCACATGTTTGTGTAGTCCCATATACATCTTTCTATGTACAGTGCTTGTTACTTTACCAAGACTGGGCCAAATTTCTTATCATTTTGATGACTCCAGAACCTTGCATTACACACCAATACTTACATGATCAACTTTTTCTGATCGATTCCACACCGTTTCTTTCACAATGCAATCGCATGACCAGAACTCAACTTTATCTTAGGAGAAATTCTTATTTGTCAGGCGGGCACGAAATGTTTCATAAATCACACTGAGGGCGACATTACATAGTCATACCAATGGCCCATAAAAGGCGGGGAAACAGTAATGTGCTATGGCAGTTTTTTGTTCGTATTGATGTAATTCGTGTAAAAGTAGAAAAGTTTTAGTGCATTGTTGATGAACTTGAAAAAGGAATACTTCTACCTCTGTCACCTTATAATTTATTCTAAAGTACTTTTTCCAACCCTCCCCCCCCGAGGTACCGAAAAATAAATATTCGTTTTTGTTCCAAAGGCACTACCTAGTGATGGTAATAAAATGTAACGAATTATTTCACAATTTTCATTTTCTTATCTTGTCAGGGACTCACTGGTTCCGGTGGTATAACGGGACCTCCAGGACTCCGTGGACTGCAGGTAAGATCCCAAGATAAAATTTCTATGATAAAGGAATTAACTATCTAAAAACGCTTAAGAATTAAAAATATAGTCTAGTATGCGTTATAATTGATATAATATCGGAATTGACATGTTATTACAAGGAATATATTTCAGTTGAAATAGATATTTGAAGTAGGCTTTCCATGGGAGAAAAATCCTGTCCTGGAATTTAAAAGTGGTATAATGCGCTGGGGCGATAAGAATGGCTACGCTTCTCTTTCCGGAATAGAAACAGGTACCTTTACGTTGAACTGTTCTTCTATATGGAATATATTTTATGCCCAATTTAGCAAGGAAACGAAGCCCTACATATTGTACAAAACCAAGAGTAACAACTACATGTATACAATCATGTTATTTACTCTGACATCCTTTATGGTGGTCAATAGATGGTGTAAGGACACTGAAGACATCCCAACTTATAAATAATTGACTTTCTTCTAATAATGTATTTCTCTCTCTCTCTCTCTCTCTTTCTCTTGAAGTTGGAGTACTTTTCAGAACGTGATCTGATTATAATTATAAAACCATTAATTTCATTATGGATGCAGAAATGCTATTTATTATTGTTAAAGTTGTTTTTGCATGATTTGATTGTTTTCTGTTTTGATCTTGTCAGGGACCTCCTGGACTCCGTGGAGGAGTTGGACCTACCGGATCAATGGGAGAGGATGTACGTGATTCCGCCTTGGTTACAACCCTTTTATTTATCGAAAGAGAAATTGTTCTGTACCGTACTATAGTCATAAACTCTTAAGACCATTACTAGACAGAAACACACCAAAAATATATAAATAAAAGCTAATCACTCGTTATCTTCAAAGAGTAATAACTCCTGAAGACCATTGCTTCTCCAAAAGAACTAGTTCGAAAACCCCAAAACAAAGCAAACCAATATAAAAACTGAAATAGAAATTGGCTTTGGACCTTTCACAGGTAATAACACTCTGAAGACCACTGCTTTATCCGAAACATTGTTTGAGAACCAAAAAGAAAATCGAAATTCTGCTTAGGTTGGAGAGTCAAAACTTACTAATCTTGAAAAAAAACTTTATCCCTTCCAGTATTAATAACCCCAGGCCTGTTCATTGCTCTACCAACGAACTTATGTTAGAACCGCTAAAAATCGCATTGCTACTTTATAGGTGAGATAGTCAAAGCTTACCACTTGAAACTAAGCAAAGATGACTTTGTGCCTTTCAACAGTAATAACTCCTGGAGAATATTGTTGTACCAAAGTACTTGTGTTAGATCCAACGAAAACATCCAAAGACATGTAATTTCCTTACACACTACAAGATACTGGTAAAAATTAAATTTTACGTTTTCTTTCGTACAATGTAGGGTGATCCCGGTGTTTCTGGACAGCAAGGATCATCTGGAAGGACTGGCGAGCGAGTAAGTGAGATTTTTATTGTAATAACGATATCTATTTGAATGATTAATAAGATGATAACTTTGGGTATTAATTGTATTGACAGTATTAAAGAGAGGTATTGGAAGAAAAAAAGAAGACAATTCTGTTCTTTGGAATTTGTGGATTTTGATTGATGTTTCGTGGATGGTTTCCAGATCATAATATAGTAATTACAATTCTTCAACAATGTCCATCAATTCCTTTTCTTTCTTTGTCTGTAGGGAGGCCAAGGACCACCTGGACCCACTGGACCTTCAGGAATGCGAGGACAAAATGTAAGTTACAAACTGCTTCACACTTAAAGGTGGTGTGTCCCTTTTGCAGGCTGAAAATATAAACTTGTGTAAATCCTATGGTAAACAAGAGATAATACCAACAAAAACTCTGGTAATTGCCTTTATGTGGAATTATATCGACCGTTAGGAATTTTCGAAACGCGCTCCTTAAATTGTGCGTAGAAAATAGTCTGATTTTCAGAAACTTGTACCGTGTGGTCGTAAGTTTTGTGCTGCGCAAAAATTCAATCAGCTTAATGTTGACCATTACAAGAAGCGGGTTATTGATGTGTACAAAAACTCTTATCATTTACAGCTCATTTTATGTATGTTATTACCAAAGAAAAAAAAAATCAGTCAGTCACTCAATAGTGTCTGACAGTGAAGTCTAGAAAGTAAACGTGTTTACTTGCATAAAATTAAATACTAGGACACTGCTAACGTTAAAATTTCACAGATAGGACATACGTGACATATTTATAATTCATGCAAAGTTATACAGAATTTGATGTTGGCTGTAAAAGGGAATACTATCTTTAATATATATTTTTTCTGGACATGTCTGTTAAGAGAGATGTGTACGTCTTTACTGTGGTAACAGTATACATAAATGAACGTAATTCAAATGATGTACTTATATGAACTTACATTTGAATAAAGCCTACAGGAATAGGGAAAGGGGTAAAAACTGCTAGGAAGTCACCAAATATTATAAACTTTGTAGGCCTAAGTTATAGTTGTATATCAACAATGGTAATAGCTTTTGTCATTTTTGGAGTAGGGTCTACCTGTATTCGAAATAGCTTTCGTTATGATTTAACCAGTCGAATATAAATATAAACTCCAGATGTGTTCCGTCACAAAATTAATTTCTCTCTCTCAAAATTGTAGGGAGAGAGTGGAGGCCCAGGAGAAAATGGACCTGATGGAGCTCAGGGAACACGCGTAAGTATCGTTAAACCTTGTCTTGTGTTTATCGGGATTCTTGGTACTCGAGTTGAATCTTCCTATTCAGAGTTACTCATAAACAGTTATCATTCGCACATAAATGTATTTTATATACGTTATTAGTTTCCATCGTTTCTTATTAGCTCCTTATAGCTAAGGCCTAGATTGTGAGTTCCCAAAGTCTTCCCAGAGGCATATATAAAACATGTTTTTTTGACATCCACAGACCCTGTGTACAATCGTGGATATACTACTACCAAAAGTGTTGGCAGTTTATCCATGATACAAATTTTCTACCCCAGATTGTGCTTACCTCCCCAATCTTCTGGCGCGGAACAATTTTTGTACAGGTCTAGGCGATTACAGAACAAGGAGACAAAATAATCTGACTTTAGCAGATGGGCATCTTTTCACGAGACCGTCAAACGTACAAGTTCGCCGACACCCTATGGAAACGCGTATTTATCTGATAACACGCGTTTCAGTGGGATGTCGGCGAACTAGTCCTTAGGATGGTCTCGTGAAAAAGTGTCCTGATGATCAGTCTGAAGGCCATGCGCACTCGACTAAAAGAGTTCGTAACTGTTACAGGTAACATACGCTTTCCATGGCATGACCTAACACACGATCAGACCCCCTGCCGCAGACTCGTCTATATATACCAGACTTGTTCTACTCGAGGTCGAGAGATGGTGTCAGTATAGGTCACTTGAGTTCAACTGGAAAAGGATGCACACATACAAGCCCGGATACAATATTCTCTTGAGCCTGAGGATCAACTCTCTTTAGAATCACATTACGGTTCACTTTATTCTGGAGTTGAGTCCGCTACAAATTATATCCAAAGAAATGGTTGAATTACTCTCGTAGAAGTAGATTCCACTATTACCACTCAAAGATGAAGTGATCCCTAATATGACTCCCAAACGAGTAGATTTACACTCATGTCCATTTAGAGAGCCGAATGTTTACCATTACCAATGTGACAATTCAAACTGAGTATTCAGATTTATGTTGGTGTTTAGCTTTACCTGAGCGCAACGAAAGCATGTGCACAAAGTCATGTTTTTAAGGTATGCAGCTATGCGGACACCAAGGAACTTTCGTGAGGATTAATGCCTTAACAAAGGGCAATAATTGCACATCGACTTGGGTTCGAACCTGGGACCTCCCGGTTATGAGACCACTGCACGACCTCTGACCAATTGCGACTCCTCAGCTGTGGATAAAGGGTACACCAGTATAACAAACATCCTTGTTTTCGTTTTATTTTCCAGGGTATCCTCGGAGAGAAAGGATCAGGGGGACCTCGCGGAATCCCTGGAAATCCCGTAAGTTATTCGGTTTTATCAATCTCATTTATAAATAAAACTAGACAATACAATACGAAACTGTTCAACCATCCTGTCATAATTATGCAGTACATTATTTTTTTAAAGAAAATTTGCTTTTGAACATAGTGGCTCTATCCAATGCGCTTATTGTATGAAGCACCTCTACTGATGAGTTTTCGTTCTAATATCCTTCGTATGTAATTTTGTTAACCTTAAGTGACTGAATCTTTCATTCATGTAAAACACGGTAATAACCACATTCAGCAATTGGGCTGGTTTGCAAAGGGACCGAGAAAACAAATATAATTAAATATGAAGTACAAAATACAAAATGGTACACAGTATTGAAATTAATGTATAGTATGATGATTAAGGTTCATTGAATACACATATTGCAGTAAAATGATATAATAAAATTGTATACAAATTGGAATTTAGTACAATATAACAAATTCGAATGTTCCAATATAATTATCAATTACAGTGTATAAAAGGACACAGAACATATCATTCGATAAGCTGAAATAAGAGAATATATATATATATATGGCAGGTAATGTCTTGAAAAGAAGGTAATGTCTTGAAAAGAAGGTAAATAATTTTTTTAGAGAGGATGGTATTCACATATAAATTATATTTAGATTGACAAGGTAAAGAAAATAGGATAAATCTCCAGCGCAATGTAGTTTGTTGTGTCACAAGATTAGTGTACCTCTCCATCCCTTATAACCATAATATGAAACAAGATTTACATTTACGAATAAAAGTAAGGTGTTCATCAGTTATTGCTCTTGAGATAGTGAGAATACATTATACGACACACACCAAATGCCATTACTTCGGTTTTGTTGGTGATACAGTGAACATTATTAAATATTATATATATCGTTCTATTTTATAACTCCATAATTCGATCAGCTACTATTAATCATTACTACTATCTGCCAGCTTAGATTTGAATGTAGGATGGTGAGGACTGTTTTGGTAAAGATTTTTTTAGTGAATTATTAATTTTCTTCATATTTTCTTACTTCCTTCATATTCTCTCACAAAATGGGAAGGGTATAGAGACCTTTTATAACAACGTTCAAAGTTGTTTGATGGAATTCTTTAACTTATTCTGACTTCTATCATAAAAAACATAACAAATATAACAAAATGGGAAGGTTTGTGAATGCTTTTTCGTATTACCAACTCCATTTCTGTTTGATGTAGGGTCCAGGAGGAGCTCCCGGTGAACGTGGATCAGCAGGTAACTCAGGAGAGAAGGGAGAGGCCGGACCCTCAGGTGTTCAAGGACGCTCAGGACGTGTTGGACAAGCTGTAAGTTTGATTTGATTTGCTTTGATTTGATATGATTGCTTTGATTTGATCATCATTCCCAATTTGATGTGTAGGACGTCTTGGAACTATTGTAAGTTTGATGTAATTTGATTTGATTTGATTTGATTTGATTTGATTTGATTTGATTTTAAAATCTGTAACAAATTCATACTGCTGGTCTGATGTGAATGTCATGGAAGCTCTATTTTATTTTATTTGATTTGAGTTGCATTATTCTCATATTCTTACAAAATACACAGAAATATGACTAAAAGCATTTTCTGTAGATGAGCTTATTATTATTTGTTCATAGTGAAAACTTGAGTAAAGCATAATGCAAATGCTCACCAAGACTATCCCTATTATAAAATGTATAGGTAAAACAAAGTTTGCATCAGATATACAATATTTAAACCAAAATAATGTATTGAAATTAGTGTTTATCACATTCTTTAGTCTACTCAGATTTATAACTGAATTCGTACATCCTACAAAAATCTCCCCTCTTCTCCCTCTTTTTATTTCTAGGGTCAGCCCGGAGCCCGTGGATCTCGTGGAGAGACCGGCCTTGAAGGATCAGTCGTAAGTATCACCCTAAACACGACACCAAACGAGAAGAAGGAAAACAAGAACACTGCAAAATACGTTTAATTTCATAATTTATCCTAAACCATTTTTAATTATAGACCACACAAGAAGACATATACTGTTTATGTTATTTAATCATACATGTATGCAGTGAAAACGAGCAATTCAATTTTGATTATTCATTTTTTATCGTGATTAACTATGACATCTCAAGATGTGATTGGATTTAATTTCTTCGGTTTGGATTACTTGCTACATGTTTTTATTTATCATAAAATATCATCACCTGTAAATATATTTGTTTCTGTTTTTAGTCAACTTGATTTGTCCATAACCAATCTCCAACTTTGAACAAGGCCTTAATACGCCATTTTGTTTCATGTGTTCCGTTCGGTTTGCTAAACATGTTTTTAATTCACGATTCCGTTCAATAGGGACCTCTCGGAAGCCCCGGTATGAACGGACCTACAGGTGCACGTGGTGAACAGGTAGGTTGCAATGGTTTCCCCGTTGAAACCACTTTATCAGAACAATAATGGAGTTGCCAATTTGACAACTTGAAACGTTTAAAGAATATTGAGGTGACGGTTTTGATGTGATTTTCTTTTAAATAGACGATTTGACGAACAAATATTCGATATTTCGATATGTGCCATTAACCATAGATTGAATTTTAAAATGTGCAGCGATAATCACCAATAGCTATTCTTTATAGTTTGTGAATTTCTTATGTTTCTTCCATAAAACAGAAGGTGATTTGTATAACGTGTAATATAAGTGCTGTCAATGAATTCAGACAGATTTGATATACCAAATTTGTTCCCCTTCAATATATTTCGTAAAGTGCATAATTTTGACTTCCTTGTTATCTAGGGCCCAACTGGAAACTCTGGAAATAATGGAAAGACTGGAGATATCGGACAACAGGTAAAATTAATAATTCTTGCGTTTATAGTTATTCAGGGTTGCATCATCAGTATCAATATCTTACCGAGATAGGGTCCTGCAATTATATATTGACATTCAAACATTGCCAGGTACCAATTTAAGTTCCCTTATGTTATGAAGTAGGCACCGAGGATCGAAACCTGGACCTCTCGTATATGACGTTAGTTTCATTTATCATGTGCTTTATTATCAATCTTATTCTTCTTATTCTTCTCCTCCTCCTCCTTCTCTTTCTTCCTCTTTTTACTTCTACTCCTCCTCCTATATCTTCTTCTTCTTCTTTTTCTTCTTCTTCTTCCTTCTCTTCTCCTTTCTTCTTCTTCTGATGATATTATTAATAATCAAATTTTGCCATCAACATCATTATGATGATCATCTTCATCATCAGCATCACCAACCCTTCTCCTCTACCTCCTTCTTATTATGTTTATAGGGAGCTCGAGGACCTATGGGTAACCCAGGATTGATGGGAGAGCGTGGTGTCGAAGGACTTCAAGGACCAACAGGAGGTCAAGGAGAATCTGGCCGTGGTGGTCACATGGTGCGTGGTCGTCGTACATTTCATTTTCCGTTTAATTTAGTTCGAATATTTGGGGGACGGATATCGGTGGCGTATGCAAGGTCGAACTAAAATGCGACATTCTCTCTTCTTTTTATTTTATTTTATTTTTTTTTTTTTTTTTTGGGGTGTTATTGCTTGAATGGGTACATTAATATTCTTCATCTTCCAAACTATTTGCTCTATTCATCGATACATGTAGTATATTTAAGTGAGACTGAACGAATAGTCAATATGCCCATGTAGATAATGTAAAGAATGGGCATGTTGAACTTTGACTGTCATATCAATTACCTCATTCGAGCAAAAAACATGTATTTCTATAGAGAAACAAACGAATGTACACTGCGAGAAATATTGGGTAAGCTTTAGTATGTAAGTCAAATTAAGCAGCCACGAAACATTTTGAACTTTCATTTGTGAATGTAAAATCAGAATTAAATGACAATCATATTAATATTTGTTTACCTTAGGGACCCCGTGGACCCGTCGGAAACAGTGGATCTCCTGGAGATCTCGGATCAGGCGTGAGTATACCAATCTATCACTTTTAGCCAAAGAAATTCACATTCGTGAAAAAGGCTTTTTATAGCTAGATTGCCCTTATACATACAGAAAATTGTCGAAAGCGTACTGCTTTAGTGGTTATTGAGACAAAGTCTATTCTTTTTCAACAATGTGTAATAAAAACTCCAAAATGGCGGAGTTTAAAGAGGAGCAACGATCACAAACAATAAGTCATATATCGTTAGAAGACATGAAATCCCCACAATATAATTTTTGCACATTCAAATGGTTAGCGTTAGTAATGGTTATATAATGACTTTGTATCAAGGCTCCCACAGAAGTTGATTTAAAGTTGAAGTAACTTCCGCGCACACCGATTTAAAAGAAAAAGATTTATTTTTGTGTTATGGTTTGGCTTGTACATTTATTGCTCTTCTCAAAATACGACTATAAATTCAATTCGAGTGCAGTTACGCTTTTATACTAATATCACAGAAGTACAGAATTATAGAAATAATATTTTGAGCTTATGTTAGAATACCCGTATGAAACGCCAAACATTGAACACACCTCTAGCTAAAACAATGGTGATTAGTTCCCTATTGTAGACATGCAGGCATCGTTTCACGAAACCGTCGTAAGTACAAGTTCACCGTTATCCCATCGAAACACGTGTTAAGTTCAGTACGCGCGGTTTAATGGGTTGTCGGAAAACTTGTACTAATGACAGTTTTGTGAAACGCTGACATGCTCGCTCAGTGAGCTCGTCATATCAGTGGCTAGGAGTTTTTTTAAAATTTCTCTTCTAGGGTCTTGGCGGATTGACTGGACCCACCGGACCTGCTGGACCCGCTGGACGACCCGTAAGTCTTAGTCTTGGAATCTGACCCTATGCACACTGTCTGCCATAAAAACAAACTGAATACATTTTTCTTCCCTCTTTCCATGAAATAATTATGACAATAAGATTTATTCTTGATATAAAAAGTAGTATCTTCTCAGAACACCGATGATCAAACGTTATCGATCAACTTTTATTGATCTGTAAAGTTCTGAGAAGACGTAAATTTTATCGATCAAGAATAAATCATATTTTTATGTATATCATAAAGGCTTTAATTTTGAGAATGAGAGTTAGTAATAGGAACATTCATCAACAGTTTGCCATCCCTTTTTTCTTCTTCTTCTTGTTGACTCATGACAATGCTCCTGTCATCTTCTTTTTCGATTCGTTCATATGTGTTAGCTCATGTTCAGAAATATCTTTTTTTTCTCCCATAAATACCTAGAGAATAGCTTTCAAATGTATGTGTTAACACAACAAATAGGTATCACGGCTCTTCCTAGCAAAGTATAATGCGTATATATATACAATACTAATGAACAAAGGAAAAGAAGCCTAATGTAAATCTTTAAACATGTTGTAAACCAAGTACAGACAATTTATGGACTAATTTGTTTCTACTAAATGAGTTGTACTCTCGGGTAGTTAACATACCATGATGAATACATTGCTGGGATACATGTTAAAGATAAGATTGACTACCAGCTGGTTATGTGAATACATTCGAGACTGCCTGGAGGGAAAGGATGATTCTAATGGTCAACAGGAATTGATAAAAGCTTTGGAGTTTTGGGATTATCAAACTGAAAATAAATGGACTAAATCTTGCTGAATATCACATGCACCGCACACATAATTTAATATATGGGACTGAACAAGAATATGCCATGAATGTTTAGTCCAAACTTTTCGGCCTTTTCTCGCCATCTTTCGACCATGAGGGCATTTGGAGAGCAATCCTTTATCATGAAACATTTCTACTATGATAATCTTCCAAACTGCCATAAACAGAAGGAGAAAGCTCGCGGATTATGCTTGATCTTTACCAACCAGAACTCACCGTTCTCTTTGAAAACTTTAGGGTTCCGAGGGACCCGCAGGAAACGATGGAAATGACGGACTTCGCGGAGATGATGGATCCAAGGGACCTAATGGCGCCCAGGGAGCTCGTGGAATTTCTGGAAACAACGTAAGTAATCCAAAGCACCTCCATTGTTGTAGGTGTCTATCGTTTGTACACTGTCTTTTTCGAAGATGGTCATTGTACTTTGTTTACACTTTTCAGGATATCATTTTAAATGGTTATATTGATCAAAGATTTTTCCTTTAAAAATGGCCTAAATGGTCTTTATATTACACACTAAGAAGTAAAGGTGCAATTGGAGTGCAGATTTGCATCCACCTACGCGTATTTGGCAGAGGGTGCTGCTATTGTAGCAAAATTGTACCTTTCTTTCTTTGTGTGTACTGCTTCTTTTTGTAATATCAGTCATGCATCTTAAAGAATACACATGAGCAAACAGAAACAAAAAAATATCGAAAAGTCTACTAAAGCAATACATTTATATATGGAAAAGCAGTTAATTCCAAATTTACCAAAGTGTTACAAATTTAAGAATTGTACTATTTATTTCCCTTCTTTCAAATCCTTGCAGCAAACGGAACAAAAAAAGGATTGAATAAGTGGATATATTTTTGCTGTCTTAGCTTATACATTTGGTAATTTTTTTCGGGCTTTAAATAACATATATAGTAACCGATACCACAATATCCGAGCAGTATTCCGGAGTGGGTAAAGTGTGCGTACTGTCAATTCTGAATGAGGCCGAAGGCACATCTCATACAACTAAACAGTTTATTTTTTGTTTGGATTCGAAGGACCTGGTGGAAACCATCCGGTAGATGAGAAGTGATCTGGAGCCAAAGCTCAATAATGTTTGAAGGAAGAAATAGTTCATCTAAAAATGCAAAAATTCATCAACATGGCATATAATGTATTTCTAAACGATGGTTTTGTCGCTCAACAGGGTCGTGATGGAAAGGATGGCAAACCTGGACTTACCGGACTCAAGGGATCTAGGGGAGCTACAGGAGCAAGAGGAATGGAAGGTATCGCTGGCATTTCTGGACCTAGGGTATGTATTTTTTCGATCAATAAAATCAAGTTAGACCCTTCTCTTTTGGTATCATTTCTGGAAATATTCACTTACATTTCTAGTAGTCGTCCTATAGCGTCTTAATAGAGCCCTACGGTTTTGAGCCAAACTCACCACAGGGTTTTGTTGTAATGATGTTAACTTAGAAACATGTATCGTTCATTTAAGGGCTAATTTGTATAAATTATTATTCTCGCACCCTACCCTTGGTAGTTTCATAGCATATATCTACATCTCTACTTAGTTTAAATGAAAATCATGTTTATTTCAATTTTTTTCATTGAGATATTGTTGTTTTAAAAATGGGAAAAAAATGTTCGAATATTAAAAAAGATCGATCCATTTACCATGTCCATGAAGGAAATACGTCATTAATGCTCATTTTGTTTTATTTTTTTAGCAAAGCTCAGTATTGAGTGGTAACGCTTCCCCGTCTCTGTGAGTCTCTTTCGCTCTTTATTCATAGGGTTATGTGTTATACGCGATCGCTTGTGAGTTCGCGGTGTGACCTTGGACGGTGCGAAAGAGCATCACAGAGACGCAGAAGCGTGATTATGCAATACTGTGCTTTGCTCAAGCTGATTATATGGGTGGTACAACACACTTAAAACTACCTCTGAAACTTAGGTTACTATGTGATGATAATGCCAATGTGTTATGGACAGCTAGGAAATGAAGGACCTTATCACAGCGAGTGTAACATTTCTTCCAAATCGGAGAAACAAATTCTGAAGAAGAAAAAAAAATTGTACATCGTTGCCGCAGTTTCCTCCACCACGTTTTCCGAATTGTCGAGACATTTTAACTTCCTCTGCAAAAAGTAGGCTCCATATCAAGATGACAAAAATCCTCAGTTATGTACTTATAGATATTGACTACATGTATTTCTTTTAAGCTCTCCGTGTTTCACAAATACACAGAATAGATTTGGAAATATAAACAACTGACCTTCAACGTATATCTTTTCCCCAGGGCGTACTTGGTGCTCTCGGAGCCCAGGGAGAACGCGGCCATCGTGGCAAGATTGGAAGCCAAGGATCCGTTGGAAACCACGGAGAGGATGGATCCACTGGTCCAATGGTAAAGTAGACTACCTCCTCTCTACTTAAAGACCCTATCCAAATACAACTTTATATCAATGGAAAGCTGAATGAACGTATAATACAAATGTAAAGGAATAACATCTTTTTTCCTTTTCAGTATTGCACAAAAGCAAATTAAAACCTCATTTCCCGCACCCCTTCAAGTTACGGTGACGACATAACATGTGGACCAGATCGGCTCGCCTATATAGCTGGGGAGATGAGCCGTGCTTAATTAATGCAAACTCATTGTGAATATGCTTAGTCCGCATAATTATGATGTCCTCAAGTCAATATCTAGTTTTTAGGTCAACAACTTCCGATTTTCAAAGTTATAGATTTCTAGTTTTCAGAGAGATGTTATTCCTCTGACAGACACTGACGTTTTCTTGAACAAAAAGGCAAAGCAAACAAAACAAACAAACCATTCTTTCATTACGAGGATACCAAATACTTTGTATATATGTTTATACATGTTCTTACTTATTCTTTGTTGCTGTTATGAGTTTATGTACATGATTTTGTTATTTGTTATTATTATTATTTATTTTTTATACTATTGTTTCTTATTATGTTTAACAGGGCCTCATGGAAGACCACCATTATTGGTGATAATGAGTCACCCTGTCAAAATATCAGAAATAAATAAATAGATAAATAAAATAGCATATAATTCATATCATTGCAATTAATGGCTCATAAGCTTTTCGTTGATGTATAATTCATCTTTTTCATTTTTCTCTTCCGACAGGGTCTTTAATAGATCACTTCGGAGAAAATGACCTCCAGATATCCACATATCTTTAAAACATAGAGTCCTATTTGTATATGTAATATTACAATAATCACTGCCAAAGTGATGGTGGTATTCCATCAATACCTTTTGTTTGCCCTCTTTGAAAACAAAAAATACTTCCACCGGGGTATCATAGAATGTACCCATTGTGTATTGTACCGTCGCGTCGGTGCATAAATGAATAATGATTACATAGCATTCATTAACACGCTATCCAGCATTCGTCTAGATGGCTTTCTACATCTTTTTCTTACTAATGATCTTTATCTGCCCATTAGCAGATAATATCTATAGTTTTTTAATTGTAAAAAAAAAAACGAACTTGCAAACTACGAACGCACCAAAGAAACTTACCATTGGCAGCACATGCCATGTATATTAATACTTACAAAATTCAGTACACCGTCTTGACTATTTTTTTTAAATGTGAATAAATATGATTCACATGATCTAAAATGATGAGTGTCAATCCAACCTTTCTGATTGTCGAATTTGGTCAATAAAGACAGATCAGGGAAGATATTTGTGAAAGTTTGGACGAAATGGAACAAATAATAATCATAAAATTTGAAAGTTGTAATCATTATCAAATTGGCGAATTAGTCATTAGTCAAAACAAACCGCAAAATTCGAGTTATACAGCAATATTTGGAGCTTATATTATTTGTCCAGCAACTTCTTACAAGAGGGTATATTTGCATCACATACTTCTCTAGATGAGGAATGATAATTGTTAAATAACACGAAATAGAAACAGCGATCCCGGGAAAGTCTAGAGGTCAAAATGCACCCTTTTTGTTGAAATGATAACCATGAATAACTAATTTGTGTATGTTTTTTGTTTTGTAACAGGGTTCAGCCGGACCTGCTGGTCCTCGTGGAGAGACCGGTTCAGCTGGACCTTCGGTAAGGATATCATCATCTTCGAAGGGCAGTATTCATACGTATCATAGTACTTTGTGAACCAAATCATTCTCCATCGAAAATTAAAAATTGAGTAGTGTTCAGCGTTGTTCAGATATACAGCGGTAAAACGCGGGGGTTATTTTCATGATGACGTAAAAAGAAAGTGTAAGAAAGTTATTTAAATTAGATAGATGTAAATAGATAAAAACTGAAATTGAATACGCTTCACAATGTTTGTATAACACAGAGCTCAGGAAATACGCGTAGGACCTTTATTGCGCGTATATAGCTGCCATTTATTTACCCGTTAAAAAGCCGCGGCGGGTTTTTTCTGCAGGTTACCGCGTCATATCTGCATGAACTATTATAATTCATTGTTCAGTGGTTTTTTAACTAAACTCTTTACTCCCCAATATACTTATAACACTGAAACCAGATGGCAAAGTAATGGGATGATGATAGAATAATGTAAAGTCACAAAAAGTTTGAAATGTTAGATTAAAAGTAAGATCGGTGTCCCACTGTACATGAAGGCTAGGATACGCAAATAAAAGGGGTCATTTAGTCGCCGCATTTCGTATAAAAACTATAGTTGTTGACAGTTTTATTGAACGTGTTGTCTTTCTTTTGACAGGGACACAAAGGACAAAATGGTATGCCCGGAGCACCCGGCGCTGGCGGAAAAGCTGTAAGTACATTTGTTATGTTACCAGTTATCTTGTCATGTTTACAAAATAAATCATCACACTGAGATATCTATAACATAGCCATAGCTCGGCATTATAAACACGATGGACTCTTCGATTACTTTATCTCATTACCAAATTGAAGAATAAGTAATCTCGAAGGACTTGCAACTTTTCATCTGCCCTGCATGGAATGGAACGGTAATCTTGTCCAGGCTTTTCTTAATAAAAATGCATATTCCTTTTTCTTTTTTTGTGTTGTTGTCTGCTGGCAACATCACATTATTATGCCTGTTCTTTTATTGTTGAAGAAGAAGAACCAATAATCAATCAAATTGACGTTGTTTCTCTCTCATTCAGGGAGAATCAGGTCCACGTGGAGATCAAGGATCTGATGGAGTTCGTGGTCTTGCAGTAAGTTAACCATCCTCAGATTTTTTTCTTCTTCTATGAAAGATTTTATTCAATCATTCATGAACAAAAACAACACAATGAGTTCGAAGAAATACATCTTATCCTGTGACATATCGGTAATAGTAAGCATGATTACAGCAGTTATGTGTCAATTTATCTCTTGCTAAATAAAAACAACTTGTGTTTGTACGAAGATCCGCTCAACTTTATGAACAATTTTCAGCATATTCTTAAAAGAAATTAAAGACACCATTCCCCTTTAGCTTTCGCACAAAATATAGGCCTAATGTATTGCATATCAAATGACGAGGTTAAAACAAATGAGATGAATTTCCAGCTGGGAAACCAAACAGAAAAGATTTTTTTAAGCACAAAGGCATCTTAATATCGGTCAAAGGGAGTTCTATGACACTTCCATTTTTGTTTAACTGACAGTCCAGACACCATCCTCATACATTGTAATTGCAGACTGAATCTAGCGGCCAGTTTTCTGATCACCAAAAGAGGCCGTTTTAGCGACCGCCGCGTCATAAACGTCAGACGCCTGTTTTTATTTCCAATTATTAATATCATCCTGATAAAATTTATAGCCATCCCAGGTTATTTTTGGATCGGATGAGGTTTATGAATTTGAATATCTTGATTATATCGTGGGCCACGAGATTGGAAAAACTGCTTGTCGTATTCATATTTGTTTGAGTCGTGTTTTTTACGTCACGAAGTGTTATATTGATAATATTACGGCAAATGTATGGCAACTACATTACCACGTCAAATGCATCTCAAGCTACCATGCTTTATCATGCTCTATTGACCACGTTGACAGTGGCAGCACCGGTACCACATGTTTTTTTTTTTATAGAATAAAAATACAATGATAGTAATTCTGATAAAGAGATGAGAGGACATTATCCGGAAATATTGTACAGAGATATCCAATTGCAAAATACCCAGCATTATTCTTGTCTTCTTTTTTCACTTGCCTCTTTTCGAGGCAAAATGAGAAGATAGATAAATTTGATTTTCAGTGCATGATTAACGAAAGATTTTGACCTTATTCAGGGAAACAATGGAGCCAACGGAAAGAACGGAAAGGAAGGACCACGTGGACCCCCAGGACTCCGTGGATCATATGTAAGTTATCGGGGAGGTACTGTTTTGCGGTGAGAATATATTAATAATTCAGTCCCCATTTTACTTCATATGGACATATGCCTGCAAAATCTTTCTGTAAATATTGAATTACAATCCTGTACAAGTTTAAAATGTTTATATTGATTTATTTGTATCCCATTTAGAGATAATTTTTGAAGTATTAAGAAAGCGGTAGTGCTTTTTCGCGTCACCCCGGTATTCTGCACATAATTGTGTATTTTAATAACGGTTATAACGTCTCCAGGAACCTCTGGGGCAACCCTTGATTAAATAAAACTGAACAAAAATAGACCTAAACAGAAAGAAAAAAATATATGGCAGCTACGAATTTAAAATACTTCAAGGAAACTTGTTAAACTAATGCCTATGCATCCTTGATCTAACCTTATGGTTTTGTATTCTTAGGTTTCTGACAAGCAGTTTTTATGTATTTAGAAGTAATATCTTTCTGTCATTATAAAGTTACCATGGAATTGCCCTACCCCCTCCCTCTTCCCTTTCCGTCACACTAGTTTTCCATATTAACTTTTAATCGTTTGCTTTTTTGTTGTTTTTATTTTCAATCGGTAGGGTACGCGTGGAGAGCGTGGAGAATTTGGAACTGCAGGACAACCTGGATCCCCTGGACCTCCTGGACCTCCTGTAAGTAGATCAGTATATATTCCGTATTGTACTGGGCCCCGTATTATACAGAGTCCTCCAATCAATCGCAAACTTACGAAATTATAGCTTTATAGTAAACAGTTGCGATAATTTCAAATTTGCGATCACTTTGAACCCATCTCAACTATTTGCAAGACGGGGCCGTGATATCGCAAAAATAATGGATAGATGTGGCTTCTCCAATATCTTCTTTGTGCATAATACTTCACACTCAGTCAAATTATGAAATAGAGGTTCAAATTTGCGACCCGTAATCTGCACATTGAAGCAACCCTAAAACAGGGATAACATTCTAAGAATTTGTTATTACGCTTTGCATTTTAAGAGCATCTACTACATTATTATGATGATTGCAGTTCTGGCCGACTCCCATCGGTCCTAGGTCAAATTTCAATTTGAGATAATTGTATTTTAATTAAGGTTTTATGTTTATTGAAACCAAATTTGGTGTTTGGCTATAGAGAAAATATATTAGTACCTATTATTTCCTTAAATACAGTTTGCGATTCATAAGCCTTGGTAAATATGCTTTATGACTGTGCTGTTTACAGTTTTTTTTCTAGCAATTATTTCTCCTAATGAACGTCATCATTTTTTTTTTCTTTTTCTGTAACAGGGTGAAGTTCAAAGTATGGTGAGTTATTTCAATTGTTTACAATTTAGTTTCCTCCTAAAGTTTGATAAACAAAAACACAGACCTTTGATATCTAGACATTTAAGCAGATTGTCTGGATTTTTATTTTACGGCAAACGTCAGATGTAGTTCAAGAATGATTCAAGTTCGTCAACCAGTTCAAACTTTCAAATATCTCTATTAAAATGTCCATTGTGAGAAAGCATTCATACAAAAAAGTAAGACCGCTTTCCTAGCCATTGTTCAGCAAGTTGACTTAGATTTTTTTGTATTAATTCCAACATATATTTATGAATTTGAATAAACAATGAGGCAAAGACTAAAGACAAACAATAAAAAAGGTGTTTCTTATAGATATAATAATGGATCATTCTATCGAAATTCTAACTCTGAATTAGAATCTCGATAGAATGATCCATTATTATATGCTAAAACAGAAGACAATAGAGTAATCATCAATGCAAAACAAGAAATGTGGAATTGTAAAGGTTTTAGAGCAAGAATAGGACAAGGATAGCTGTGGTCCAGATATAATGCATATAAAGAAGAAACAAAACAAAAAGACAGATATGAGAAGACTGGAAGAACAGAGAGAAATATTTCATTTTCCATTCATACACTATTGTCGTTTTGTTTGTCATACCACAGGGATTTGCCTTCCAGCCTCAACAATCACAATCCAAGGGACCAGACCAGTACTCTCATTACGTACGTAATCCATGAAGTTGATGTGCATGAACAATTGATATAGGCCTATATAACACATTTAATGCTGTATTTCCATTTCAGTAATGGTATTTTAGTTTGGAGTCATTTACAAGTAACACATCCAAAACAAATATCGACTTTCCGACTACCGCCACAAAATTATTTTACCGCTAATATCCGAATGTTGCTGTAAGGGGCACATACAGGTTTTACGTTTATATGGATACGGCACATGAACTTTTCTCATTTTCCCCTCTGCCGAGTGGTAAATGAATAAACTTAAGCCTTTTTAGTAAGAATAGCTGAGTAGATCGAGGAGTCTTAGTCTAGTGAATACATCGCCGAGTTGTGGATCACATGGTTCGCAGTTCAAGTCCACGGTTAATGCCCTTTTGCAAGACATTAATCATCATTTACCCCATTTACCACCCTCCACCCACATGGCCCAGGTGCGTAGTTATTTGGTACCTGGGGATGTTTCACAAAGATCCTAAGTTGAATTTATCTCTAAGTTGGACTTAAAAATTATGGAGAGCCATTGGTAGCCTTAAAATAAAATATATTCAAAGGCGAAAATTCAAGTATTTTAGACTATTTATAAATTCCACATCAAGAACATGACATCTCCTTGATAATAGAAAATATGAATGATTTGAATCAACATTTTATGCCATTTAAAAAAACTTTTACAAAATATTTTCATAGATGCTAACGGCTTTCCATAATTGTTAAGTCCAACTTAGAGATAAGTTCAACTTAGGATCTTTGTGAAACACCCACCTGGTGTAAAGTTATCCCTTTAAAGTTTGATGTGCCTTAGGTCGGCTGCGATAAATCTAAGGTTAGTGTCGTACTTTCAGGACGCCTTGAGCATCCACAAAAGATGGATTTGTTTGCAGTATGTTTGTCGTTGTAATTATTTGTTGTCTTCATTATTATTTATTTATTTCGTCATCTACCAATAAAGTACCGTGACGAGATCCCCAAAACCGTTGAACAACTGGACCGCACCAAGTTTGAGATGTACCTCGCCAAGTTCGAATTCCAGATCCAAAGCATGTACGCCCCCATCGGCAGCAGGGAAATGCCAGCACGCAGCTGCAAGGACCTCTTCAAATGCTTCCCCGATGCCCTTGATGGTGAGGGTCGCAACTGCTAATTATTTTACCAAATACGATTACATTATCAAAATCAGAAAGAAAACCATCCATGAAAAAGCAGACTATAAATGAATGTTACAATTCATAATTATGTCACTTTCAGATCATACACCCTTGGTTACAGATTTTGGGTCAATAACCACGTGTCTACCTATACTGGGACTCAATCCAGCGGTTCTAAAGGGTTCATCTGAAACACTAACGATCCCTCTTTGTGCATTCGTAAAGACATTATTTGGTTAGGTCACATTAATTTATTTTATCACCCCCTTTTTTCAACCACTACATCAACTTCCAAATAAGAAAGCGATGCATTCGTTTTGTAAGGACCTTCAGAGAAGTTTGTATTACGAGTACTATAGAACAGTATTCAGATAGTAATAATAACATCCTTACACACTTGTTTGCAAGTCATTTTTTTTTTGCTTAGCAAATTAAACCATCTGAGGAGGTTTGTGTAGTGCTGTTGCTCGTTTTATTAATTTGCGTCTCTATCATAACATGTTTCAAATATTTAATGCCATACCATATTTCTATGTGTGTTTTTATCTATTTCTCAGGTGATTATTGGATCGATTCTAACGAGGGTTCCGTCAAGGATGCCTACCTAGCTCAGTGCGTCAGAGACGGCCAAGATGGAAACCCAGAGACTTGTATCCAACCTAGATCAGCCACCGTAAGTCATTTCCCAAAATAATCACACTCTGACTTCAATAACCCTAGCAGTACCGTAGAAGAAACCGCATATTGAAATAACTGCCCCTTACCAAAAAGGCAGATTAGGATGCACATAATCGATTTATGATTTATGGTTTGCTACATGGATTGTAAAAAAGCGACCCCTGCCACCTGGATCCTTCATCTTTAGTCTCTATGACCTGATGACAAAATTACAGATTCATTGAACGATAATTGGTGAGGAACCCTTCCAGAAACCCAGATATACTAAAGTTCAAACTTCAAACATTGTCCTAAGACGAAACCGTAATTTTCTTAGTTTTGTTTTTGTTTTTAAAGATCTCCCGTGCTCCATGGTACCGTGGTAACTCAGGACATCACTACATCAGTCAGATGAATGGACTCGAGAAGGTACGGTAAAACTATAAAGGCTAAGAGAAGTAAGGGGTTAGGACCCCGAATTCTGATATTTCAATGGACACGATAGGTAACCGTAGATTCGAATGTGGCATCAATTTGAACGTATTCCTACGCAAGATATACGTCGAAATGAGAGAATATAGGACAATAAACTTGATGATGAAATCCCTCAAGGTTATAATTGAGATCAACTTCGAACTTTTTAATAGGAAATTTTTAAATACATGTGTGTATCTTATTTCATAATTGGAAAAATTATTTTATATTACCAAATATTTGATCGTGGATTTTAGCCCTTTTCATTCATAATGGTTTTTTTTTTCTAAACGGGATAACGGGCTGCTCAAACCTAAATGAGCCATAAACCGGGCTATTAATATCCAAAGCACATAGAGTCATTGTTAACCTGAACAGGCTATACGCTATTATGAAAACGATTTACCATATATAGTTGTTAATATATTGTTTCAGCATTTTCATGACTATCATAATTGTCATGATTATCAGGACTGTGATTATCTTCATTTTGAGTTCTCATAATAAACCAGCGAAGTCCAGATGACCTTCGAGGATGTTGGGTTTATAGCTAGCGTTGCAATTGGGTTTCACTTTAGTGCTGGGTTTCGGATTAGCGATAGGTATAGTGTTCGGTTCAGGAAGTAAAAGAAGTTAAGAATTCCGTCAGTATATGATATCATCATCGTCATTATAAGCATCACCATGATTATTATCGTTTCGATTTGCAGTTCTCATACGAAGCCAGCGAGGTCCAGATGACCTTCCTGCGTCTGCTGTCCAACAAGGCTCACCAGAACGTGACCTACCACTGTAAGAACTCTGTAGCTGTACGCGACAGGCAGACTGGATCAACAGAGCAGGCTCTGAGACTCATGACAACATCAGATGTAGAGTTATCACTTGATGCACCAAGCCAGGAGCAATACGAAGTTATTGAAGACGGATGTCAGGTAAGTTGACGTTTCCATGGAAATAAAGCTTTATGATACAATGGTATCCTTGTAGAGGTATTACTGTCAAGGGGGTTTTATATTTCTAAATAAATGTTTGGCGATTTCTGAACGAACTGTATTATGATAAAATATTTGTTTTGGTTAAATACATTTTTAATTCATTAATTTATTCATTCACTCAGTCAGTCAGGCCGTCAGTCAGTCAATCATTCTAACCTTCATGCATCCATTTCGTCCTTGATTCCTTCTTTATTTATTCGGACCCCTAATTATTTCCCCAGGGCTGGGACGGGGCACATAATTTGTTTACCAGATTATAGGGGTGGGGGCACCCATATGTAAAACAGAAAGGCCAAGACAGTTTGTCCATTATGGGTCGGTTGGAGTTGGTTTGGTGGTGCGACTATGGTCTGACATCGTTAGGTATTATGAATATACATCATCTGATCGCTAAAACATTTTTAACCCTATATATTTTACAGAAAAAAAATGATACATTCGTTCCACTACTTTTCTTCTTCTCTTTACAGCTCCGAACAGGAGAATGGGGCCAGACGGTTATAAACTATTCCACCAGGAGAAACACTCGTCTTCCAATTGTTGATGTTGCTCCTTCAGATATTGGAAGAGAAGACCAAGAATTTGGCATCACTCTGGGACCCGTCTGTTTCTCATAATTTTAAAGAACGTCTTGACAACATTCTAAATTCTCGTGTGAAACCCCATCCAAAGAAACCATGAAACGAAAAAATTATAGAAATTATGAATTATTTGGCGATAGCGCCGAATTGCTACTGACAGCCTGTTTTTTGGATATGAACTTGTTTACACTAGGGAGATGATGGCCATTTTCTTTATTTTCACAAAGCAATACGAAATTTTTGTAGGGAAGCTTCATTAAAAAAAAATCTCCAGAATATTAGAAATTCTGAATTCAATGGGCTGTTCAGTAAGATTATACCAGCAATATTAAAGTGCCTTCTGTGATTTACCTTAAAATGATCATGAACATTTTTAGCTCTGTTTAAAAGAAAGTGTGCCGCCCTTGAGACAACTGATGAAAAAATACCAATACGATCGGTTTTGTTCCCTCGCATATATTTTCTGTGTGTTCCATGTACATGTATGTGTGTGATCCCAAGTCATTCCTGTAGTATATAGCTAAAGTCTATATCGTTCCTTGGATGTTTTGTCCTAATTTTCCTTTCATTTCATGTAGTTTTTCAGATACCATGATAACCATTCAGTGTAGATTGCAGCGTTCACATATCGAAGTAGATAATATAGTATTACTCTAGGTTTGAACATTCCCATCTGTATTTCCATAGATTTGCATGTGTATAACAACGAGATTTGTAGACAGTAGGTACCATCCCCCCCCCTCCCCCTTCCCACCCATCATGCCCATCGTTGTGTATTGTGTAGCCCCCTCACCCCCTGAAATTATTTCAATCTGAACAATTCACACGATTGATTCCGTTTTTTTTGATATTGTACATAGTATAAAAACATTACCTCAAGACCGCTAGACCTTTAGTTTAAATACAACCGGTACATGCTGGCTAAAGTAACCATAGCAACGATATTTTGATGAAGTATAGTACTGGGTCTGGCATGGAACGTTGACGTGAGAAAGATTTTATTTGTTTGCAATTATGAGGTTTATAATGTCAATGATCATTTTGAAGTAAAAACACAAAATATGAAAAAGAAGAAATTATATATTATTGATGAATGTATAAAACAAGTTCAGAGCATCCCTACAAACCTACTGGTGTGTCAAGTCTTTATTTAACGACTCTATTACCTATCGCATGTGTGGTTTATGAGCAGATGAGTGTAATGTGTAATATCGATTTAACAGTTTGAAGTGAAAACGATATGGGTTTTGAGAAGAAAAAAATGTTCGAAAAACATAGAACAGAGTCTCAAATTAGTGTCTTTTGAAAATATAAACCATCACATTTTTTGTTGCATTCTAGGTGAATTCTCGAAACGCGATGCCAAAATAACTTTATAAATTTATTATTTTTGAGACCAAAATTAATTTCCTTTTCTTTACCTTAATTGCATTACTTATTTAACTATCTTTAGAAAGTTTTGACCTGCTAATGTGTCATTGAACCCCCCAAACTGATTACTAGTACCCATGATCACTTAAATAATGAAATTACAATGTACTCGGGATTCAGATCGTGACAAGGAAAGCAACATACGAAGAGGGATAGAGATAGAGAGAGGATAGAGAGGGAGAGAGAGAGAGAGAGAGAGAGAGGGAGATAGAGATAGGTTGGAATGGTTATGGAAATGGTTATGAAGAAAGGCCCGAGAGAGAGAGATGGGGTAGGGTGTGAAAGCGAGAGAGGAGAGACATAATATAGGAAGGGAAGAAGAGAGGGAGGGAGAGAGAGAGAGAGAGAGAGAGAGAGAGAGAAGAGAGAGAGGCGAAGAGAGAGAGAGAGAGAGAGATTTTTTTAAATTTTGTTATTTCCGTATAATAAAATCAGATAAAATACATACAAAGAGACAGGACAAATACGGCTGGTAGCCCATTTTCAGCTGCAACTATATTGTTGCTGCTGGTCTTCCATGGGGCTAGATGAAAAGAGTGAGAGAGAAAGAGTGAGATCGAGTGAGATCGAGGGAGGCAGGGATTGAGGGAGAGAGAGAGAGAGAGAGAGAGAGAGAGAGAGAGAGATTTTTTTAATTTTGTTATTTCCGTATAATAAAATCAGATAAAATACATACAAAGAGACAAGACAAAATACGGCTGGTAGCCCATTTTCAGCTGCAACTATATTGTTGCTGCTGGTCTTCCATGGGGCTAGAGGAAAAGAGTGAGAGAGAAAGAGTGAGATCGAGTGAGATCGAGGGAGGCAGGGATTGAGGGAGAGAGAGAGAGAGAGAGAAGAAGAAGAAGAAGAAGAAGAAGATAATCAGAGGAAATGTTTGAAGATATGATCAAATTTGACAGGCTATTTTATATACATTTATATGCATTGACATAATGACAACTGGGAGAAGATTGTAGGTAGGTAATTTATGTCAAGGTCTTATAGAGTTGTCGAAAATCAATGACTACGGTTATCATGGTTATGTTAGTGAAACCAATTTTATGTATGTAGCGAGATCCGATGATGGTGACAACGATGATGATGACGATGGTGATGACGGCAGTGGTGCTACTGCTGACGACGACTATGATGACACTGATTGGAGTGGGTTATTTTATAAATAAGAATAAAAATTGAAAAACATAATAATATGGCTATGGTCAAAATTAAAACAAAATGTTACGGATTGGAGTGCCGAAAACATATTCTGTTGGTTAGTTGGTTGTGACAACGAGGTAGATCGTAAATATCACGTGATTGATTTATCTGTGTCAGCCATGTTGCTTTTCATCTACTCTTCATTTAATGGTAGAGAAACAGACGCTTTATAAATATTGCATTATCATTTATTATCGAACAAAGAAATTTACATTCCAAAATCAATGCACATATTTTAATCGATCCAGGCTAATAAGAGGCTAAAAAGATCAAACTCTAGAATTGAGAGAAATCGATGAGGGATGGGACAAATGAATGACAAGTGTCCAAATTAACAGTCGGTATGGTTCCATTCATTCCTATGCAATTAACTAAATAAACCTCACTCCCATGGTTACAGTGATGGAATTACCTGGAATCAGGCCGAATTCAAACTTGTGGCAAACCTTGCAAACAAAATCAGATAAATGTCTTAAATCAACCACATGCAAGCAAACAAGGTCTCCGCCTTTTTGACAATTTTTTTTTTCGGGTAGGATTCGCTCATCACTTGACGGTGCATGGACAACAGCTTGAGATGCCATCTCATAACCCCGTTCACACCAACGTGATTGACACCAGAGCGATGACAGACCGAGCAATATATTACATTACACCGAATGTCCAATAATCAACCGCTTTGAATCGCTCTGGAGTCCTGTTTGGCGGTGTGACCGAGGTTTCATGAAGGATGGTTGCTGTGTACATTATCCTGAACCCGACAATAACCGAGGTTCAAGAATGTGGGAGGATAGATCATTCAGGTCAGGGAGGTGGAATTTTAGATCCCTGTTCAGGTCAACCCATTGGGTCACATCCAGGATTATCAGCGAACTGAGGACATATCTCATGAATCCCATTTTTACGAGATGACGTAGGCATCGGAGGGCTATAAAAGTCCAAGCAACAGTCAGTTTTATTTATTGTTGATGTCTGTATTTTGGTGGTCTCTAAATGTATCTGGAGACCAGTATTGACCCACAATTTCATAGTTACGGTGTTACTAGCCCAGTCATATACAGGTTCTTTAGTCAATCGTCAGATCTGGAAGCATATTTGTGATTTCTTTGCGACATTCATTTTCGATAATTTCTTACAGCGATGGAGTATTTTGAAAGATGTCGCCCACCTAAGAAAGTTTTAACAAAGAAACAAAGTAAGTAGCAATTTTGTGTTAAAACGATTCTCTGACGCAGCTATGTATTGGTGCGGAACCATACAGTGCAATCATTATACTTTCAAGTTTTTAGTTCTTATTGTTCGTAACAGGGTGATATAGATTTTGATATTCATACTTTTATGTGCCCACACTACTTCCGCACCTGTTTCTGTGCAAATGAAGGTAGATCATACGAGAGAAAGAACTATTGATGATCGGCAGAACTGGACAAGTACGTAGAGGGAAAAATGAGCAGAGAGATATGTCATGATAGGAAAAAAGGCAGGAGGAAAGAAAAAAAGAATCATGACAGAAGAAACAACAGGTAAATTGTAGAGAAAGATAACGCTTGTCAGATATAAACGTAATTAAGAAAAATACATTATCAAACAAGAATGATATTCTATTTGTTCAGTTTAAATGCATGGCAGACTTTTTTTTTAAACATTCTGATGACATGGTTTTTAAAAAAAATTTAAAGGAAGGTATTTGACATCAAATGAAATATAATGAAATATGAAATTTACAACTCACAGAGCCTTCTCTATCATGTCTATGATAAATTATCTGACGTTTACAGAATAGCAAACGCATATAAATTTTCTTGATGAATATTTCATTGTTTCAACGGTTTTTTTAGAAGATCTTATCAGAAGAAAAAAGCCGTTTCATTTCATTATATTAAAATATAGCAACTGCCTCACGATGATGTTGCCCCGAATGTACATTGTTTTTACACCGCATATTCCATGACTCGGGATGGTCTGTTCTGTTTAGAGGACCTGCAATACTGTACTCTCCATGATATATGTTGAGTAGTGCTCCGATGGTGAAGGCACTTGGAAGAAAAAAAGAAATAAGTGATATTTGTGTACGCGACAAACGGGAGAGTAATCAGTCACTACGTCACAATCAACTGACAAAATTGCCGATTTGAGATTCGCACAGCTGTAGTGATCTCATATTTCAAAAAAACATAACTTTCTTAATAGTTGTCCGATTTATTTCAAACTTTCGCCATTCTGTTTTTCTGATTTTTATGCTTTCATTCAAATGAACTTATTAGAAGAGTTGGATTGCCCTTTAAAGCCTAGCATGTATTTTATTACTACAATAATTAATATTATAATTATTATTATTATTATCAATTCCTTCATCCATATTTATTATTGTGATTGTTATGATTTTTTAGCTTTCCGAGCTTTTCATAATACATGCAATATTACAAAACCAAAAGGTACAAACAAAATTCTGTTCTAAAGCAGAATATCATCTACTTTTTCCCCCTATTCTTTGTTATACATTTTATTTACATGGACCACTTTAAAGACCGTGTTCGGCAAACATAGTTGAGTCCGATTTTAGACGTTTTGACTTTGCTTTGAACTCGTAACTCGGATAAATAAAAGTCAATACCTGTGTTGCTCGGAAGACGAGTACACTTTGTAAATTTACACAACTGAAGCAAACAAGAACAAAAACAATCGGCAAATCTAGTAAGAAAAACTTGGTGGTGAACGGTAAACCAATACTCAGTCCTTCTCAAGTGCTTTTTTGTATTATCAAGTAGGCATAGAATTCAGCTACCAGAATTAGGATGGCCTTCTTAGTTCCCTTTAAATACTGTCAAACGCGAGATGCTGAAATATTATAAGCCGAGTAGAAACTATCATCATGATCATGTACAACGCAATGATTTCTACCAAGATTCATTTCCTGTTGTCAGGTTGTATTAGACTAAATTTAGCCTTGAAATCTTCTGTCGGTTTTTAATAAAATGATGATACCAACAATGATTTGAATATGTTGAATATCATACACTTACAACGCTAACGATCCCAATTTTTATTGCATTTTATTTCGTTTATTTTCCTAATTAAGATTTTTTGATTTGATAATTATGATGGAGCATTCGGTCACATGACCTGGAAATAATATGCACACAAAAGAAATGTATGAATAAGAGTAACACAGTGTGTCCGGAACTAACAAGGCGTAGGCATAAGACGGAATGAGTATGAACAAAGATATATAATAAAATAAAACAATAAATAAAAGAGGAAGAAGAAGAAAAGGACAGGAAATAGAAAATGAAATGTAGAACGATGAGAAAACTAACAATATGACAAAATCGGTCACTAATTATAGACTCTATTTCCATTCTCAATATAAATGAACTGTCATACAGTTACCTGAGACACTTCTAATTGGTACAGTAGTGATGGCACTTTCTAACGTCCCGTAGTGTGCTTTAATTGAAATGTCAAGGCATGGTAGCTTTTTGATCAAGGCTGCCCATTTTCTCCCATTAGCGCGTTGTTATGAATCCATTGGTTCCCTAAACTGGACACACAAACAAATCAAAGTCTGCAACGGATCGATCGATAATTGCTCTTTATACATGTACAAGTGCTTTGATTAACCGTGTATCAGGGTGTATTGTCATCAAGGGGGTATTCTAAAGCCTTGTAAGTGAATGAAAAGAGCTAACCATACGACAGAGCGACGTAGTCAATCAAGAGCGTTGTAGGATTTTAATCGACATCGTTTGAAGATTTCAGAAGGACGGTTGCTACCGTGTTGTGGCGTTATTCTCAGTTCACAAACGTGCAAGGTGTCCAAGTAAAATGTGATTATGTTAACATGGTTATTGGTATATTCGCAGGCTTATCGGAGATGCCTCAATGATTATGTTTTGTTGGAGAGATATTACTCTGAGCGGTGATGGAAAGTGAATGTACAAGTAAGTGTAAATTGAAGTTCATATAAAATGGTCTCGTCTATAAATGTTGTGGACCAGTTTTAATGGATGCGTAATGGTTCAGTCCATATACCTGATCCCATTCCGGACTATGTTTTATACAGAAATAGTCAAAAGTGCCCCATTTCCGAACACTCTATGCCTATCTATACCTGTTATACCTTGTTCAGTTCATTCTGTGCTAAAAAAAGGGGAGAGTTACAATCATTTGTAAAAGCATTAGTTGTAAGTTACGCAGTGATATTGAAGATGCGATTAGAAGACATATAGATTTGCCTTTAATATACATGTAATAGAAGTAAAATAGATGTTTTACCATGCTCTACACTACACTCGTAGTCTGTTCCGCTCTTTCAAATTCTTAAACCCCGAGTAGATGCATCTATTTGGGTATGATAACTTAAGTTGTATTGTTCCCTTAACATTATATCATTTTTTTTTAAGGAAGGAAAGCATTTAGATAGTTGTTGTGTAAGTGAAATGCGTCACATCTATTTCTATTATTCATCACGTCAAATCAACTTATCAAATTATTAAGTAATTTTAATTGTTTTTTTTTTTGTTCATCCGAAATTCATGTTTTATTTAGGCGTAATATACATCTGGAATGTACCACTGTTTTATTTCAGTAAATCTCAACTGGTCGCATCATTTTCTATCAATTGTTTAATTCCTAATTCTTGATTTATTTATCCCGAATACACTGTTTAGATCATACTACTATTTCAACTGGTAAAATTATCAGAAATATTATATGAAACATTGCCTTAAAGCCGTTGTGAAATACTTAACATGATTCTTTCCAATGGCCAAACATGTCAAATTGCTTTGTTTGGCAAAACTTCTTGTTGAAAACCCCTCAGTAGGTACGAATATTTCTTACATACTTGTATTTATTCATTTATTTATAATCAGGTTTGTACTTGTTTATGACATGGCAAACATGATTAGCAAAAATTGCAGTTGGTTTAATGACACCTAGGCGCAGACTCAGAAATCAGAATGATTTAATTCTAACATTGGTACACACCAACATTAAAGGTACTATGTCACATTTGCAGGCCCAAAAAATGAAAGGTTAAATTCCAACGGCATTTGAAAGACAATACTAATTTAGAACTTCCCTTAAAAAAGGGGGCTTGAACATGTCTTTAAGTGGAAAAATAACGACTATTAGTTGTCGAATCGACTTAGGAGCTATAGAGCCAGTAAGTAATAGTCTGATTTTTCAGACCATTGTACCGAATGGTCGTACGTTTTATGCTGCGTAAAGATTCAATCAGTTTAATTTTGGCCATTACAAGAAGTGGGTTATTGATGTAGACAAATGCTCATGTACCCTTTACAGCTCATTTTATGTATGTTATTACCAAAGATGAAAAAGCCAGTCAGTCACTCAATAGTGTCTGACAGTGAAGTCTAGCAAGTAAACGGGTTTCCTTGCATAATTTGAATATTAGGACACTGCTAATGTTTAAATTTCACAGATAGGACGTACATGACATATTCATAATTCCTGCAAATAAGTTCTACAGAATTTGATGTTGGCTGCAAAAAGGACATAGTATCTTTAACATAAATTATGTAGCTATCACATACTACTTGACTAGAGACATTACAACCTTACGCGTGCTCGACATTTACATTTTCCAGTTTGCGTGTCTAATATCTAATGTTTTTTTCTATTGTGTACGGATGATGCTTGAGGTATCCTAATCCTATATCACTTCAAGAAGACAGACATGATGGCAAACACTATTGTCTAAGGATGTCCTCAAGGCTATTTGCTCGGTCCTATGTTGTTCTTTGTTTGTTGAAGAGAAACATTGTTTCTTTACAGGTTTTGTTCGCGTAAGCACATGGTAAACATGATTACCTGAGATGGCACTGGGTGAAAAGAAACCGAGAA
Organism: Mesocentrotus franciscanus; assembly: GCA_037976565.1. Lineage (NCBI taxonomy): Eukaryota > Metazoa > Echinodermata > Echinoidea > Camarodonta > Strongylocentrotidae > Mesocentrotus > Mesocentrotus franciscanus. The sequence continues at coordinate 39,420,552 of CP137666.1, forward strand.
ACTTCCCCAGATAAAACAACTAGTCTAGAAGACGTCATTACACTGGAATCCTTGTTGTTTGCCATCTTGTACATCGTCCTAGAATGATGGGATTATGATAGCTCTACCACCATCAAAATAGAAAAAAAAGTACATAAGCTAGCTACACTGATTATAGTAGACGTACCTGCTAGTTATTTAACTGTAACAGTTGCTAAGACTCGTGAATGAAAACAGTTATTCCCTCTTATTTGTTCTCTATGTTACATGTAAATTTTTCATAGTCTTTACTTCCTCAAATTGGCTCTTCTACGTTGTTACATACAAGTATTTCTTTCTTTAATATGCATATTATGACTGGATTTAATGGCAAATGAAATTGTGTGATGAACATGGACCTGGGAGCAGGGGATGCTACCCCAGCCGGAGTTGGGGAGGGGGAGGGGGTGCTGCATGGAGATGGGCGGAGGGGGCGTTGGGGTGCTATCAGCACATTTTAGAGTGAATATTATGCACCCCAGTAAATAAAAAAGGTCGCTTGTCACTTCATTTCTTCTTACTTTTTTCCCCTTCCTATTTTGTTTACAGTCATGGCAGAAGAAAGGATGAAATTCTTCAACCTTGTAAAGAAACTCCACGTATATTACCGAGACCAGCTGAGTGCAGCGCTCATCTCGATCAACAAGTTCGAGAAAGGCAAAAAGTATTTCATCCGAGCTCTTAGGCTAATCGTTCCGGTGTGTTACGACGATATCCCGGTGCTGACGCTCAAGAACATGGAGGATGAACTCAAACTCTACAGGGAGAAAAGTCCCGAGAACGACTCGGTAAATAATGGCATCACCCCTGGGGTCACTCCTGATGTCATAGGAAATCGACTTGAAACGAGGACCGTAAGTACCAGGGCGTCGTCTTCGCGAAGGGAGAACGACGCTACCAGCCAACACAAGGCGCACTGTCAAATCGTCGAAACATTCTTGAAAAACGTTCACAACTTTCGTCTGTTTCGGCAGCATGTCAAAATGAACATTGTCACGAAGCTTCAGAAAATACCGAAGAATGTTGTCGAGACGGATATGCAGAAGAGGGCATTGGGTGAGATAGAGGCCTTACTTGGTGCCTGGACTATCCTTCTAGACCGGAACAACAACCTCGTCAGGCTTGTCCATCCAGAGGTCAGGGAGCAGGCCGAGAAGATGTTTGAAACTGAACAAGAGGTGGCGTACTATACGGGTATCCTGAGCGTACTGCCGAAACTCACTGACATAGCCAACAAAATTGAGTTCTCTCTGACGAAATATGAAATGAGTGCAGATAGAGTTTAACGATGCATATTTTGAACTTGGCAGCTATTTAACGAAAAATGTTGTTATCCTTTGAAATATTATATTACCTCAAGTTATTGTGTTATCTGGGGGTATTGGCAGCCAATGTCCTTAACAGTATGCCTCATACTCGTATTCATTTTTTCTTACCATGCTTAATTTTTTCGTTATTTATCACCTATTTAGTAATCATAAAATGAAGCAAATATACGTTCTTTCAGAAATAATGGTGGATTTGGGAGAGAAGTATGGTCTATAGCTAAACGTTATTGGAAGCGACAGCCTTTATGAGTGGTGTCAATTACATCATTCCTTTTTTAAGTTACTTCTGTAAGTTATAATGATATCTATGATTTATGACTTGTAAACAAACCGGTACAAAATTCTTCTTTATAGAATACTCTCGCCTTTAAAACAATTAAAAAAAAATACAAGTTCCTGTGAATCACGCAAATCACATCGATCCACCTAAGCACAGAACTCTTGTATTCCAAATTACAATCCGGTACCCGGGACCCAAGTTGTGGAACGCTATCCCATATTCAATAAAATACTCCGCGTCACCTGCTAGCTTCTCAATTAGGATGAAGATACATTTAACTTCATCTGAACAATAACGCACTCCGTACCCCACGCTTCGAGGTCTTTCCTTTCCCTTTTTTCTTGACCTTTTCTATTCTTCGTTCTCTTGCATTTCCTATATCTTTCTGTCCTTTCCTCTTGTTTTACTCTTCTTTTCAAGCTCAGCGGCTCACGATTGTTTTTTTCAATTTGGTTGTTTTTCGCTTTAAAAAAATGTATGTAGTGTTTAAGGGCACACTCGCCCTCAGTTCAGCCTTTAGAGGTGTGCCCTTCAATTATTTTGTATATTCAGGAATGCATTTTTTGTACATTTTTGTCAAAAGAATAAATGACATTCACTATTCATTTATTTCTTTGTTTATCTTCATTGGAAATACATGTCTTTCAATTGAAGAAAAACAAAATCCAGCAAATTTTTGTTTGCGTCAAATGAAAATTGGGAAAAAACAATTTCTCCCGTTTTAAATTAAAATAATAGCGATATTAAAATCAAAATGAATTTTGAATGTATCTCGTCACTGATTCACATTAAGTTGCAGCCAACAACACGGGAAAAGGAGAGCTCTCCTTACTAAAAGTTTATAGATCACAGTATGTTTTGCAACTCATGAGGCCAAGGTCTGCATACTCCACTGTACTGATTGTAATGCTGGTTGCAACGCTAAAACAAAGATTGTAACCTATTCGTCTTTAATAAAGGGATAGTTGAGTTTGTTGCAGAGGGCGCTACACAAAATAATTTTTTGTGAGATAATGAAAAACTGAATGTCAAATTTGAGAGAACATACAATTTACATGACAAAATCATTCTTGTTTGATCTAAATCGGTTCAGAGACGGCTGAAATATCCATTAATATATCCCATTTCTAATATTTGTGGTGCCCCACAAATATTCGATAGTTTTGAACCAGCCGTTAAAAAAACGAGATAGCGCCTTATACGTTTTAGTCCAGCCAATGCCAATGTTGGCTTTTTGTTGGCTTTTTCGTGTTGGTTATAATACACATAACCAGCCGGCCTGTGTATTGTTATTATTAATTAATTAATTAATTAACGGTCACCGTATTTTTTTTAATTGGAGCTGAATTGGTATGATCGTATTTAATCTAAATTTCACACATTTTGGGGTCTAAAATTACCTTCATAGCAATTTTAGGTCCTTAAAGGGCACTAGAAATGTCATAAATAAGAATAAGAGCAAAAACCATGCACTTTGAAAGCATTTGCGGTCTTAAACAAGAACTCAACTATCCCTTTAAAGTGACTCGGTAACATTGCCTCAGATTCTGAAACAAAATCCTGGATTTAGCTCACGCTGCAATTATAATTATAAACCTTTAGGTCAGTCCGGAATCCCATGACTTTTACAAGCCGATCGCCTGTCTGATTATCAAGATATTTATGATTGGAAATCGAAATCAAATTTTTCGTTTTCCAAACGGTTTCTTTAACAATACAGTCTATTAGGGAAAATGAGTATGGTAAAACCGGTCACTCAACGATTTTTACTTTTTTGAGGCACTTCATGATCATTTTGAAGCGCAATTTTGTTAGGGCTTCAATATTACACAATATCACAGTCACTGATAACACGTAGGGCCATGCATCTCAGTTGTAACATTGTTAAACGATGCCTTTAACGGTAATGCATGTCATGATGGCGTCCTTCACTTTCAGCGAGTTTAGTCATTGATGATTGAATGTCAAAGTACAGCATCTGAGTTTCGCTTTGAAACCATTACCTAAACATAGGCCTAGTTGAAGCGCCAAGCCAAATAGTTAATTGAATTATTTACTCAGCTGAGGACGAGTTATAGGGACTCATTTGGAGAGAAAAAAGAGTGAAATAGAAGAAGAAGCTAGGTGGAGAAGGGAGAGGAGGAGAGGAGGGAAGCGGATGAGAGAGGAAGAAAGCTAGAAAGAATATTGATATACAGTCAAACCTGCTTTAGTGACCACCTGTCTACAAAGACCACATTATTTGTTTCCCTTAAAAATGGTTTCTATTGAAACATGTACTAAGGGAATCTGTACATAAAGACCACCTGCCTATAAAGAACACTTTTCTTGTCTCCCTTGGGTGGTCTTTATAGACAGGTTCCACTGTACATTTATAAATAGTATATATACAGAGTAAGACAGAAATGGAAAAGGGGAAGAGAAAGATAGAAAGAGGGAGAGATCGCCAGAAAGAGAGAGAGGGAGAGAGAGAGAGAGAGGGGGTGGTGGGGAGAGAAAGGGCGTAGCGATTCAGTTGTAAACATCGCCCAACCCTGGATAAGAAGGTTGCATTCAAGTACGTATATTCCAAACATGCATGGTTGGAGTTTTTCCGTGAAAAAAAAATATCCGGTAGATATATACTTAACACATTTGAAGGTGAAATGTAATGTATTCCCTGAAAAAGCATTGAAACTGGTCTTTAAATAACCGAGATAAAGTCTTTTTCCAGTACTGGATTTCTGTGGTGTCGATAAATCGTTGGCCTGTATCCACCTTTCTTAATTATAACGATTAAAAACGGAATATAACTGACACATTGCTGTCACATTATAATCAATAAATTGTGGTAATCAACTATAATGCTGATGTCGGTCAAATGAATCACTGAATTCGATTCATGTAGCTGATAACCAGTTATTTACCGGATTCGAGTCTTTTTTAATCAACCACTCGACTCCACCAACAAACCAATCACAATCACTCAAATGATTTGATAACATATCTTGTCAGGGGCGGATCCAGCCGGCGGCAAGGGAGGGGGCCTAAAAATGGGCCCACTTCGTGCGAAAATTTGAAAATCGTGCCGGTCGATTTTCGCTCAGTGGGGTAGTGAGCACAATTTTTTTTTTTTGGCACCCGAAATTTGTTTCCACCGCCACCCCCTTGGGCGCCAGGAGGGCCCAACTTCTTCTTTTTCAAAAAAGGGTGTTTTTACCTGTTTTTTTTTAGGGGACAGGGCCCGGGCCCCTGGATCCGCCACTGTATCTTGTAATTGGACGATTAACGTATTGATATTGCCTCGACCTTATTAGTAGCCAGGCCCTCGTTTTGTAAATAGCGATAATTTATTACGTAATAGTACCAAAATTTCCTACAAAAGCATAACAATCGTTCATTACAATTCATTATTCTAGTCCTGTTTTCGTCAAGTCACACAAATAAATCCGAGTCTTCCCAGCTGCACATCATAAAATAATTAACTATCATGGACGTATTGAGAATTTTGGGAGTCATCTGGACATTGTGTCTCCTAAGCATCACACGGGCTGGTCCCATTGTGGAGACAACAAGTGGACCTGTAGAAGGTGAGCTAGAAACTAAGATGATTTCTCTTAAAACTCGTGTTGATATAAATTTAGTTTTGTGCTGACTCGTTTGACGTTATTAGCATGATTATGATAAGATATATTGATTGATAGAGACATAACCATGATGACTCTGATGTCAAAATAAAGGAAGAGCAGAAATTATGGAAAATCGGCAATATATGTATCCCTTTCTCATCTGATTACACTCACACCGATGATTTAGTGAAAAACATTTGACTGTGGGAATATTGAGTACAATGTAACTAGAGAAAAGTGAATCTTCATATAGGGAAACATGGTCACCCTTAACCCTTAACAACAACAATATGAATACTGTCCATGTTTTCAAATACTTTTCCTCCTCCTTTTTTGACAAATGGACGTTGCGTATTTCAAAACTGTCTACATTTTCAAGTCTCACTGCACATAAGAAATGTATTGATTGTTAAAAATCTGATATCGGCATCACCGTCTCCCCCTTCAACCAGGCTTTATCGACCACTTAACGGAGAACGTGTACCTGCGCGTCAATCGGGACATCGACGTCTATCTCGGCATCCCGTTCGCCGAACCGCCCACAGGTCGACTTCGCTTTACTAACCCAGAGACGAAAAAACCATGGGAGGGCGTGTGGAACGCCACGTACTTCAGACCGATGTGTCCTCAGATCCTTCCCGGCAGACGGTCAGGGAAGGACGAGGACTGCTTGTACCTTAATGTTTACGTACCCCAACCGGTGGTAAGTTTTCGTATACTCTTTTCATATTATAGTCTTCTCCTTGAAATATTGAAGGAGATTGAAAAATCAATCTCCTAACAGACTTCAGGGACGGATCTGGCTTTCAAAGAGGCAATAACAAAAGTCATGACTAGCTATAATTAAAAGTTCACCTTTGAGATGCTAATTGTAACACAAATAAAAATACACACCAAAAATAAGACATTCAGGATCCCTGTTGGTTCTAGCATTTTAAAAGGGGTACAAGAACACAACCTGGGGACCCATACTTATCGTTTTGTCCGTAAGATATCCTACAAGGGTTCTAAATTTACCATGATCGCCAGTATTCTTTTCAACTGCTGCTTAAACTTTAAAGTTATTATTAAAAAGTATTATGTTTTATATGAAGTTTAATTACTTGTTGGAACTAGTTTTTAACAACTTACCGTTGGGAAATTGTGAGGGGGGACATCGGACAATGATAATTCAAACGACAATGTCCAATCTATGTCCAGCTACCTATACATAATCAAGGTTGCAACTGTACCAATGAAATACTTTGTCCTGACCCTGTGAAGCAGATTCATCAAACCATTATTATCTGATAACTTTGACAACAAATTTTGCTTAAGTGGGCAATTATACCCGATCTGTAAACAAGGGGAACAAATATCACTGATTACAGAAACGATCACATGCAGAAGAACAAGATCAGTATAAATGTTCTCATTCTCTCTTTATAACAGAGTGTTCTGTGTTTGCTGATTAATGAAAGAAGCAGTGCTCAATATAAATCATAAGCTATGGAGGGGGAGGGGGTGGAGGGCTATTTCTAGATATTTTGGTTAATCCCTTGGCTCTATCGCAAAACTTAAAACTTAAGAAATAAGAATCTCAGTTCGAGCTTTCGAGAAAAAAAAATATCAGGTTGTAGAATGAAAGAAGAACGAGGACTTGATACAAGTCACTTAGGGGACACTGGTGCCACGGGAGGGGGAGAGTGTGTGTGTGTGTGGGGGGGGGGTTGTACCAGTCTTACTAAATGTAGATAGCTGTACAGGGACCCGGGAACGGTGAGACGTGTTGTATCATACGCTTCTCACGATCTCCGGCCCTTCCCCTTTCTTGGGACACTCCTGCAATAACATCAAAGAAGTCATCTGAGAGTACAGTTTTACTTATTCTCCCCCTTCCCCTCTCTGTCTCTCCCTCTGTCTCTGTCTGTCTGTCTGCCTGTCTCTCTCTCTCTCTCTCTCTCTCTCTCTCTCTTGTCTTCCATTTTACATTTTTATATTTTCTTACCCATCAAGACCGATTTAAAGCCCGTCATGGTTTGGATCCACGGAGGAGCTTATAACGCAGGCGCGGGAGGGCGTCTCTGGTATAGCGGTACCCCATTGGCTGCTTTTGGTGATGTCATTGTTGTAACAATCAACTATCGATTGGGTCCGTTTGGATTCCTTAGTACAGGTAAGTTGGATTCTTTTCTTACGAACCAAATTGGGTTGGGATTCTTCCATTACAAACAAATTTAGATAGAATATGAATCTTGAATTTTATCAAGACCGAATAAGAGACTGAGAGAGTGAGAAAAATTGATGGACAGGAATTGAGTGACGGAGAGAGAATAAGTGAACGAGGAAGGGAGGGAGTGGCGGAAAGAGATAGATAGATAGAGAGAGGGAGAGAGAGAGAGGGGATTATAAAATATATACTAATTTAATGTTTTTTAAAATTGTGAATACTATATAGCTCCTGCATCCAATTCCACTCTCTTCTTTATCCTTATTCTGAATACTTTATTTATGATCTGACTTGGACAGATCCTTGTAAAAATAATGTTGAATAATTAGAAACCATTGACTTATCATTGAAAATATTTTAAAGATTAGTATAAGTATTCCCTAACATATAATACTAACATGTATTACTGTGGTTTGATAATTATTACTCTTCTCTTATATTTTTTCAATTTCTTCGTCATCTACCAACAGGTGACGAATCGGCTCCAGGAAATTTTGGCATGATGGACCAGATCATGGCACTACAGTGGGTTCAGGATAATATTCCAAGTAAGGAAAATTGACAATATACCCATCCTATATACTTACAAACGAGACACATCACTCACGTTTACTAGCAGTAAAATGGTTATGGATTTGAAATAGTCTGCATGGGTTGTTTAAATGTCCAAGAGGGGTAAAGTACCTATCCCTATCAATTTGGCATGGTAAATAGTCCGGGTATTCACCAAGAGGGTAGCCCGTTGGCATGCTAGGACACCGACTTTCCCTAAAGGCATTGGGCTCAGCATAATCTACTCAAAATGATTAGTCTGTTTCTAAATCCTACCACCTTTCTTTGTCAATGATCATGGCACCGTTTAGTATTTGAAAACAACAACAGCAACGACAACAACTACAAACAAAAAAGTTACAGTAACGTGAAATAGACGATGAAAGCAAGTTGAGATATTGTTACGTCATTAAATTGTACCATGCTCATGATATTCAGTAATGGAAACTGATAATAAAGGCGCCATCGTTATATTCGCATGCATTGTACATTGTATATGTATTGGGTTGTCATTACAGCAACAATCATATTAAAACTGCTACTGTCGTACTTTTTTATAATATTTTTTTTATACAGATTTTGGTGGAGACCCAACTCGAGTGACCCTATTTGGACAGAGTGCCGGGGCAACAAGTATCGGGCTTCATCTTCTCTCACCGCTCAGTCAGCCTCTCTATAAATACGCTATCATGCAGGTAAGAGTTGTAAAAGCGATTTGAAACCATTTTGTTCCATGCATTGAAAGTTGCAACCCTGTCATTTGAAAGTGTCAAAGTAATAGGAGAATAGGAGAAAGTAACATTTCACTAGTCAATAATAATTGTATAAGACACGTACGGTGAAAAAAGAAAGAAAATAAAAAGAATGGAGTAGGACGAGAGGGAGATAGAAATAAGGAAATACATATATACCTGTATATATATATAGAGAGAGAGAGAGAGAGAGAGAGAGAGAAGGGAGGAGGGGGGAGGGCGTTGAAGAACGATTATTCTCAAAGACTTCTTTTGATTTGTCTAAATATGTGCAATTATCGTATCAGGTTTAAAATTGTATCTTATCAGAACCAGACGTCTTTCTGTCTAAGACGTCAAGGTGAGCGTATTTGTGTAATGAAATTAATCCACATATATACATTTATCGAGCACCTAAACGTTCTTTTCTATGATCAAAGTACATTTACCGTGGAAGGCAGCTGCTGCTGTCATGACTTATCCCGGGCAAAGGTGCGTCAATCTTGACAGAAGGGGTGGGGTACTTTTCTGCGATTAAAGCTTGACATGTAGATGTGTTTCTTTTCAATATTTACCATGTGCCTATCATTACAAGATCGTATTGCTATTATGCTGAAATAATTATATATGTATATATATATATATATATATATGCTTATACAGTATATGAAGGCAAGTCCTGCATTACTATGACACTAAAAATAGCACAGTATCAACTTGGTCGTTCGTTGTCATATTGCAAATGTGTTTTTAACGCATATGTCTAAATCTAAAAGGGGGACACAAGCAAAAATAATTAAGGATGGCATGTTTTCTGTTCTCGTAGTTCAGTAATTCCACCGAGTTTAAAGGGGAGGTAGCGGCCGGGTGTGCCCTTAAGTTACCAGTATAGTTGAAATCGTTATTAAAAATCTCCTTTATTTCAGAGTGGAAGTACACTAACTCCTTTTGCTTACACGGATGACAAAGAGAGATCTCGTGAGGAAGCTTTTCTGGTCGGAGAGAATCTAGGATGCAGAACAACATCAAGCCGTGTCCTTATTTCTTGTCTGAGGACGAAATCAACGTCTCAGATCCTGGCTAGTTCATTGTCTGTAAGTTGAGCTATTCTGGAAATGTATCAGAATAAGAAAATACTTCTATCAACTGTACAGTGCTATGATGACACGATATTACTTCATTGACCGATTTTCTGAATTTTCTTAAGATTTGTTAAATTAAGAATTCATAATAAAAATATATGAAATTTGCATGTCCCGAGGTTGCCAATTTGGACGACTTCAGCCTACTTCACAGTAGGCGTACGGCCGATTGCCGATTTCTGACACCCCCTCAAAAAAAAGAGCTGCGACCACCAACAACCAATTTCCCCAAAAATGTATAGTGGGCGAACGGTTGTAAGGCAGTTGCCGACTGACAGACGAAATCTGTCCGATCACTTAATATTTTTGTAAACTAATTTGCAACCGCTCGTGGAAATATTGGCGAATGGTTGGCAGTTGTTCGGCGATTAATCGGCGATAACAAACAGCTATAGTCGGAGAAAAAATACACGGCCACTAGTATATAGACAGGTGACCTTTATAGAGAGATGGCAACTAAGACAAGTTTAATTGTATACTCTTCTGAAGTGCAATTGTAATCTCATACAGTATTTCAGCTCTTCCATCTGCTATTAGGTTACTTTCCAGCGCATTTAAAGAGAAGGTTGAGTACTGGGAAGAGGTGATAAATAATTTGTGAGCGTTATCATTGTTATTATGCAAGTGTGGAAGAACATCAGAATACAAATGTTCCCTGAAAAGCATGGCTCTACAAATGCCGTAATATTCTAAATATGGCATGTAACAACATAAAAATCCGGACAGATTTTTATGCCACATGTTTGTGTAGTCCCATATACATCTTTCTGTGTACAGTGCTTGTAACTTCACCAAGACTGGGCCAAATTTCTTATCATTTTGATGATTCCAGAACCTTGCAGTACACACCAATACTTATATGCTAGATGATCAACCTATTCTGATCGATTCCACACTGTTTCTTTAACAATGCAATCGCATGACCAGAACTCAACTTTATCTTTAAGGGAATACATTTCACCGGAATGCAAGTTATAAAGAATATATTTAAGACCACGAAATTAAATAATTACACTGTCGTTTCCCCTCTTTCCTAGTTGATTTTCCTCTCAGCACCGGTAATCGACGGCGTCTTCCTCCCAGACCATCCCGAGGTTCTAGTCCAAACGGGCCAGTTCAAACGGACCAACGTCATCATCGGAACGAACCATGATGAGGGCACGGCTTGGGCCTTGTCTGCCTTCCCCCGAGACATCAACAGCAACGAGAAGCCACACATGTATCGCGATTCGTACGACGTATGGCATGGGAGATACACATACGGGTTTACCAATGACGTCATTTTTAGGTCAATAGATCAGGAGTATCTCAATTGGAAAGAAGCCGATGACCCGGAAGCGGACTATCTTGATGCTTTTGTTGCCCAGGTAACGAGTTTTTTTTCTTCATGACGAGTGTCTCGTTATGAAATTGCATAGTCATAACATGCCGAGAATCATTAATGATCAATCAAACATTCAAATTATAAAATTAGAATCACAAATCTTCAGATAAATTTAAAAACTCATCGTTATCATCATCATCATCATCATCATCATCATTTCCGCTATCACCATCACAATAACCATTGTCATCATCATCAACATCATTAACTCTCAATCATCATCGTTGTTTTCGTCTTCATCGTCATCATTATAATCGTCGTCGTGTCGTTACAGTCAGCTTCAAAAGCGTCAACAATGTTCATAATGAAATGTTTGAGTATATGTTTGTTGTGCAAGCGGAAGACAAGGAGTATATAGTTTACAATTTTTCTATCCCCTATGAATATGATGAAGATCACAGACCAGACCTTTGTAGCACCTGCCGACATACTCAGCCGTGCCTACGCGACACAAAATGGCGGCGACGTCTACCTGTATGAAATGACGCACGTCCCATCCGCCTCCGTCTACGAGCTCACCCCGAGTGACATCGGACCGGGCTGGCTCGGTGTCACACACGGGGAGGACTTCCAGTTCGTCTTCGGGTGGTCGTTTATCCCCGACATCAGTGATAGCCGCCCGCAGCTTCCCCCGATAGAGAAGGTCTTCATGGCCGACGTCATGAGTTACTGGAGCAACTTCGCGAAGACGGGGTAGGAACGTAAAACAATATCGTAATCCATTACTATCAAACAATCTTATCGACCAATCCCGTGTCTCAGTTTGCACCCCCGTTCTCCTCTCTGCCTACGAAAAAGTTGGACACTCTAAATACGCGATTTCTATTAGCTAAAAGCAAAGTTTAAATATTGTAATTGTCTCATGCCATGGTGATAGATCTGAGATATCGAAGAGTGAAATTAAGGCCTGATAAATTTAACAAAATTGTCATCATTAAATTTGCATATTTTTTAAAAATATTTACACGACCCGCTTATCATTGCGATCTATCTATTGTACGAGTGTAGCATCATTACAACTTCTATTTTTTTCTTCCATACATGTATTTGTATTTCAACGTTTTAGTTCTAGCTGTCTCATTTTCTTTATTTTTTTTTTACATCATTTGACCTAACTCTCTTTTCAACTCCCCTCTCTTCTATTTATTTTTTCGGCCGTCCTTTCGTCATCTTGTTGCTCTCACTTTCTCTGTTCCCAACCCCATCCCTTCCGTCATTCTCATTCTAATATTGTTAACATGTTTTTCATTTTGCTATCCGTTTCTCTTGACCCATCTCCATCCCTGAAGAAATCCCAATTTATCAGGGAAACCCAACTGGTCTAGATTCACTCTGCCCGATATGGACTACCTGAAGCTCGAACCAGGGTTTCCTTCTGACCGAGCCCTCAGAGCAGACACCTGTAACTTCTGGAACGCTTATATCCCAGCCTTGGTCCAGGTGTCAGGTAAGATTGATTATTTGATCGACTATGCAATATTCTTTTTGAAAGTATGATGTACAAACAAAAATATCAGAGATTCAAATCCCGTCTTCTGTTCCACAAATGGTCAAATTTCAATTTCAAAGACGGTTAGATCCACGACGGATAGATAATAATTATATTGCACCGTCGGAAGTACGAAGCTTCTGCAGACAAACTTGTTTCGATTTTCAGGAGGGCAACGAATTGACACTTTTGATCACATGACCAATTCAGTAAAACTAAAACTTATCATCAATAACAACTGTCACATTTTTATAACAAGATCAACTGCAACTATCTTATTGGCTTATAACAGTTATCATAATTTGTTATTCATAACAAGTTTTATGAAACAGGGCCCAAGGAGTCTATGCCTCGGACGAGCTAGATACTAGACGAAGTGACAATGGACCACATGGCAATAACTCCACCTGGCACACGGTGACAAAGTCCTCCACTGATAAGCACCAGCTCTGAAAATACAATGTTGCCCATAATATTGGAACAAAATCGTCTTACCACTTTTCATGACATGATTGTGACAGTATGATACATTCTTGATAGATAAAGTATATCTTCCCAGGACTGTTTGATCAATCTAAAGACTCATAGATATCGAGCTATAAGGTTCTGAGAAGATATAAACTGAACCTATCAAGAATAAATTGTATTTCCACAATTTTTTCATGAAAAGGTGTAAGAAATATTTATTACCAACTTTATGGGCAACAATGTGCTAAGTTGATATATTCTTAGAACTTTATTGATCAATCTAAAGACTCATATGATATCGAACTATAAGGTTCTGAGAAGATATAAGCTGAACCTATCAAGAATAAATTATATTTCCACAATTTTTTCGTGAAAAGGTGTAAGAAATATTTATTACCAACTTTATGGGCAACAATGTGCTACATAATGAATTTAAAAGTGATAAACACAAATCGTACTCATCTCATGAATTATCTCTTCATTTTATTTTGAACAGAGGATGTGTCTTCGACGAGCGTGAGTACTTCGACTCATCGATATCATCGACCAGGCCACACCTCGTGGTCGACGTCAAGCTGGATAACTGAAAATATTCGACGATCTCATCCACAAAAATGGTGGGATGAAAGATGATTATAAACAAGCTTGCTATGTATTTTTTCCGTACATAAGTAAAAGGAATATTTTGTATTAATTAAAAAGCCATACCCTTTTTTCCATTAATTGACCATTTTAAAATGTACTTACTTTAATTATTTATTTCGCACCTTTATTCATGGTGGGCTGTTCAGTGATTGACAAAACAGGAGAAAAAAATGGCCCCAAGAGAGCCCTGAATCCAGATACAAGAGACAAAACATATATTATTACAATTAAAACTGTACCGCCGGAACCCCCCTTTCCACACACACACATAAGATTGGTGATTCAAAATAAATCATGTAAAACAGCTTTAATATTCATGATTTGATTAATTAAAAAAATCAGAGATATCAACAAGGATAGGCCAACCTTTAAAAAAAAATGTTATAAAACAGGGTTTTTAAATAGTACTGAAATGGAAATGGACGTCACCAAGGTCATCGACAAAAAACATGGTAAAAAACCTTGGTAGTTTACATACAGGCAATAATCTTTTTACTACAACTGTATCAATGCAATGAATATTATTTTTAATGTTTTACATATTACTTAAAGGTGGTCACATTTCCGAATGGGCGAGAATTAAGATTCCTTCGAAGTTGTTCAATTTCTTTAAATTATGAATAGTTTTATCACAACTTTATCAACGTTATGTTGCATAAAAATATTTGTTTAGTATGGCTGTAATTATTATGTTGTATTTTAGATGAGAAACTTGAGACTGTATATATGATATAATTGAGTAATTGTAATTGATTATTATTTGTGGTGCTCAAAGGCCTACGAACAAGTCGATGAGAGAATATCGTGGATGAATTAAGGACCACGTAATGCCATGATAAACAAATATAATGGGAATGATGTTTTAGTTCATCATTTTCTTCAGTATTAATTTTATAGTAAATATATGTTGAAGAAACCAAATAACAAGATCACAAGGTGATCTCTTCGTTACCTAAACATGAGGTGATAATTGCCCAAACAGGCGTGATTTCAATAGGATTCCACCCCCGCCCCCTCAAAGAGATAGAGTTCAACCATGGACCTATTACGGATGGACATTCGTCGTTTTCTTAACGAATTCATTGTGATTGTCTCCGTCAATGTCGTCTCAATAACATTCCGTACATGTTTCTTCACTTTGATCTCATGAGGTCCACCGCCAAAAAGCCGGGACAGAATCAAGATAGTGATTTCACACATGTTAATCATCATGCGCAGAAGATAATAACTCGCTTAAATCGTGGGAAATCGATGTGCAGTTCTGGTTTATAATCGGAAATTGTTGTTCCGTGTATTGTATTTTATTTTGAAAAACACGTTTATATTTCCAGATAGAGGTTATATTTGGATTGGTTGTGATTTAAAATCCCGTTTCCCCCAATTTCCTCATAATATTCCAAAGTTACAATGCACAGGGCTTATAAAGATCATGGCCTTCTAATTGTTTTATAAGGTCATGGGTGTGTGCGAAAGTGTGCGAATCAGTAATAATACATTTCATATCACCAAAATCGTCTGCTTTTCCACTTTGCTGCTCCCCATTAGGGATGTTTTTTTTAAAGACACACTCTTACAGAGCACACCATCCAAACAAAACCCAAAAGAGGGAAACTGCTCCTTTGTCAATGACCGATAATGCTTGAGCAGTCGTTATTGTTAGAACAGCTGAATGTTCTCATTAAGATGCACATAATCAGAAGGCGGTGGATCTCATGGGATCAAAGAAAGAATCACGTTGAATGTCCATCCGTAATAGGTCCATGGTTCAACGTGACACTGAAATTGTGTACAGATCATCAACGCACAGTTCTAGTGAAGAGGCTCCATGAATAAACATTGAACTACTGATCTTGCAAGAAATCACATATGGTCTAGTGGTTAGGATCCGGCGCTCTCACCGCCGTGGCCCGGGTTCGATTCCCGGTGTGGGAAGTTCAGATTTTTGCTTTAACGCATAATTAATTTAACTTAATATGTGGTTACAAGTCTACATGTAGATAAACAAATGATGAAAAAGAAGGGAAACAGGGTTTACTTTCCTATTTTACGTTTTTACTGTTGTTGTTGTTGTTGCTGCTGTTGCTGCTGCTGTATTTCAGTTGGTGCTTGAATTTTCTGGGGAAGATGCCCAGTACTTTGTTTACACCATTCGCCATGGGTTAGCTTAATCATTGATGATTTGGGAAATACAAATTTCATATTCAAGCTCATCTGTCGTGTTTAATGTTTTGACAACTATTGGGTTTAATACCATGCTCATGAGAATCTTGAAATCATCAGTATTCAGGCAACAATCACCCCATTATTCGGGCAGCGAGGCGATACATTTGAATTATTATCACCCAAACGGAAAAACCCCCCAAACCCAATGTCTATTCAACTTGAATCTTTCACGAAAAGGTAATTATTATTAGATTATTCTGTGAAGAAAACACTTTTTGCATCTTTAGTAATAACACTATTATGCAATGTAATAATATGCATGATATGCCTGTTTCTGATTTTCTAAAAATCATCTTAAAATAAAATGTAAACTCCTATCGTTACAAGATTTAAGTGTACATGAAGGTAACTTTAAATTTATCTTTGATTGCTTGGGAAAAAGTAATGTGGCTGCTGTGATAAGAAAGTCTTGATGTCAAACAATAACACGGTTTTGTTCTCTCATCGTTTAGTCATTGCCATTTGAGAATAAACAATGTTCGTTAATTATCAAAGAGAATATATTTGCTTTTGCATTTGAAAACGTCGGCCTTGCACTTGTAAAGGAGTATTACGAAATATATGCATGCTACTCTTTGGTGGGGTATGATTATTGCATCTGTGATTTAGATTGATTGAACCATGTTACATATAACAGGTAAAACGAATATAGAATAAGAAAAGATCGTGATACCGAGCAATAAACTTTTATGAACACTGATGAAGATACGGGGAAATGGAGAAAGTGGGTGGAGGGAAGTGCGACAGAGAGTAAGTGAGAGAGAGATTGTGGCTTAGCGCAGGCCCCGGCATTAAGGGACACGAATTTCATCAGGGGGGCACTGGTCGTACTATTTAGACGGATGAAAGGTGAGCGAGTATGGCAAGCGAGCAGGAAGGTTTATGCGAAAAAAATTATATTCTTTTTTCCAAGTATTTCCTTTAGTCCGCCCCCCTCTCTTTCTTCTCTCTCTCTCTCTCTCTTTCTCTCTCTCTCTCTCTCTATCCCTCCCTCTCTATTCCTCTCTCATTGCTCATTGTTTCTGTCTTCTTCTCGTTCTCTCGCCCTGTCTCAATTTCGTCTGTCTGATTGTGTCTCTTTCTCTCTGTCTATGCTTCTGCCTTCCCTCTTTGCAATCATGTAGTCGCATCCATAAAACGAGCGTTCTGGACTCTGCTATTTGTTTAATCAATTCAATTATTTTTTAATTCATGTTTTCATATGAAGGCAGTGTGATTGATCCAGAATACACAACCAGTACGTGAAAGATAATGACGATGATAATTTCACATGCATCATCCACAATAATGGCAAACAGATGTTACAATTCTCACATACCGTTATCATCATCACCAAATATATATTTTTCATACAAATATACCTCTTCACGATACCAAAGAACGAAGTTCATGGTGTACACCAAAAAAATGTCAATCATGATGAGCAGTGGCGTTGTTAAGGGGGAGTGCCCCCATTCTAATCGCGCAACACAATGAGTAGGGGAAAAGAGAGAAGATATAAAAAGAAAGGTTGAAATAAGATGAAAAGAACATGAAAAGAAGATGCTACGACCCCACCACCTTAAGCAATGACCTCAATCATTCGTATTAACCCTCATACAGCGTAGTTCGACCGGTGTCATCACCCCCCCCCCCCTTTCTCCGTGATGCCGGTGTTCCCCCCTCTAACCGCTGAGATATCACTGGGATATATGTTTTTTTAATTGGGTGAATCATTTTCATTCTTGAGCGGTATTGTGAGAGGAACATGATGATGCTTTCTGCACTGCTTGTCTTCTGCCTGGTGTCATTCAGCCGGGCCGCTGGGCCAATGGTAATGACTAGTAACGGACCGGTCCAAGGTATGCATAAATGTTTAACCTTTCTCCTGCCATCCTATGAATGCTATATATTTTCACCGTATAATTTGTTTTCTTTTAAATAACGTTTTATAACGCTTTACACGCGATTTGTGTTAGCACTTGTATCAGAGACGGATATTCTAATTTCAATGCAATAATAAAATAGTTCGAAACTTTCTTTCCGAACTGTCCTGTGGCTGTGCAGAGGAATACCATGTTCAAACTTCTGCGAACTATTCACAACTGTTCCAATCTATAGATCACTCTTTCTTTCCCCTTGCCCATGTTGCCTCAGACATATCGGACCGTTATATATCTCATTTCGGGTTTATTAACACCGATTTTGTTCTTCTTCATTTTCTATTAATTTCTTGCATTCCTCTAATTAAAGCGGATTCTATTGATGAAAGAATTATATCAACGGCCTTTGAGTAATGCTACCCCATGATACTTTTATAACATTTTCCAATAACCTCCGGTTGATTAGGATTCGTTGATCATCTAAAGGAGAGCACATACATCGGCGTCGACAGCGATTTTGACATCTACTTCGGCATCCCCTTCGCCAAGCCTCCCGTGGGCGACCTCCGTTTTGCCAACCCCGAACGCCCTGACCCGTGGGTCGACACTTACGATGCGACGACCGTCCGTGCAGCCTGCCCGCAGCCAATGGTTGGGACGAAGGACGAGGATTGTCTGTATCTCAATGTCTACGCACCTACTCCAACGGTTAGCATTATCCATTCAACCTTTATATGGAAGTATTTTGTCTTCTTTTATAAACATTATATGTATTCCTGATTATTAATTTTTAATAAAACTTATCAAAAATACCCCTTTTTTGTTTATGAAAGAATAATACTTCCATATATTATAGGTGAATACATAAAATACACTTCTCATAAAGTTGGAATAATTTTTCTATACCCCTTTTCATTGGTGAGTGAGACAATATGATTTATTTTGATAGATAAAGTATATATTTTCCCAGAGCTTTGTTGATCAATCTCTATAACTCTTTAGATTGATCAATCAAGTTCGGGAAGATAGAAACTATATCTGTCAAGATATATCATATTGCCATAATCTTCCAATGAAAAGAGGTAGATATATAAATGTTCTAAATTTACGGGCAACAGTGCATTATTTTGTCCTCAATTTAACTTTAGCAAAGGCACAAAAAATAGGTTCAGGGGAGGGGTGAGAAAATGTAGGATATTCAATTCACACACTACAATCGATGAATAGGGAGTCTCTGTAATCACAGTCTCGTGGCAGAGTTGCCAATTTGTCTCAATTAAATAATGATCTTCATATGATTAAAACGTTAATAACTTTTTATTACTAGAAAAACCCTAATCTTTTAGATCCGTTTCTCTGCCTTTTCTGCCGTTTTTTTTTTCTTGGACGGGGGGCGACTTATTTGTTGATTACTGTTTTCCTCTAATGTATCCAATCATACGGGTTTGATGAGCGACTATTTGGGACAGGCTCACAGTCTGCAATGAGTTTTATTTGTATCATCAAGCAAATCATGACTTTAAGAAGAACATAAAATAGCATTTCTATTTAGCAGCCCGTGATATTATGAGTGGACTCGCATATCAAGGGGATGGACAGATGGAAGAATAGGTGAACATATACGGCACTGCGCCATCTTTTGTTCGACATGAGGAGATTAAGAATACAGAACGGCCTCATGAGACCTTTAGCAAATGAGCCGACAATTTAACAAAAGTAAATAATCCAAAATCCAAATTGTAAAAACAAAAAATGCATTAAGAGACGTTGTGTCTTGCTATGATGTAAGGTATACGAAAACGAAATATTTGATTTAGCAGCAGCATTAATTGATTTAATTTGTGTCTCTAGCCCGAGAATGCAGCCGTGATGGTGTGGTTTCACGGAGGGGCCTACAATGCTGGGACTGCGGGTCGATACATGTTCAGTGGAATCCCTCTTGCTGCTGTCGGAAATGTAATCGTCGTTACAGCCAACTACCGTTTGGGTTCTCTCGGTTTTCTGAGCACTGGTAGGTAGAGGTGTCGTGATCTAGAGGCTACGTCACCGGACCGTGGATCACATGGTTCGCGGTTCAAGTCTCGCCGGGGTACTAATATCCTTTGTCAAGACACTAATCTACATTTGCCACTCTCAATCCAGGTAAATGGGTTCATGACAGGAATTCATTAATTTAATACTTTGAGCGCCTTAGCACAGCTCGGCTAAAGCCAGGGTAATACTAAATACTTTTTAGGCGCCTTGAGCATCCCCTGGGATGGATTATGGATATGTACACAATATAAATGTAACTATTCTTCTTTTTCCTCTTTTTCTTTTCTTAATTATTAAAAATCAAAGACAAAACACAATTATAATTAAGTATTCGAAAGCTTGATGTTCCACAATCTTTTATATCCAACCCCATCTCATCTCTCAGGTGACGCAGCCGCGCCTGGGAACTATGGCTCATTCGACCAAGTGATGGCGCTACGCTGGGTACAAGAAAATATCGCAAGTGAGTCCTCTAAAATCAGTATTCGTCTTCGGGCTGATATGAAAGAGCTAAAAATGTACACTTATAGTATTTAAATGATCAGGGTCTTGAAAAATGTATGTGTTCATTGGTTTTTGTCTGTATAGGGGTTTTATTAATCGGAAGTCATTAAGCGGTATGTCCTACTTATTCATTATTAAACAACCATGATTTATACAAACTCGTACTGTCAAAGAAGGAGTGTTAAAAAATGGAAGGTTTAGAGACTTCATATATTTAGGAAAGATTTAAAGAACATGAATAAATACAGAACGTGTATATATAATTGTTAAAATTACCTCCTATGGCTTAAGGTTAATTGGGTAATCAAAATACGACCCCAAAAGAAAAATCGAAATTGGGACCGCTTGGATTCATCCCTTGGAATACCAACACTGACATTTAACCCGAATGATTATCCCGGACAACTACCCCCAGAAAATAAATCCAGAGGACTACGGCAACAACTGTTGAAATAATACCAGCTGACACTAATTTTCACCACAACTTCCCTCTAACATTTCTAAGAAAATTACCCGACTCGGAGGTAGTTGGTACTTGTCCGAAGTTAAATGCCCTTTGGTTAGAAATAGGCAATAGCTTCATATCCGAATTCGTCCGGGTGGGTGTCAAGGGATAATTGTCCTATAGTTTTAGTTGTCCGAGGTCCATATACTATATAGTCTAGGGGGTGGCCGACCAGATCCGATTATTATGGTATTATTTATGTCACGTAGGTTTCGGCGGCGATCCAACCCGAGTGACCATCTTCGGAGAAAGTGCAGGCGCCACCAGCGTTGGATTACATATAGTGTCAAAGGAGAGTGAGGACTTGTTTACCTGGGCTATCATGCAGGTATATTCAAAATTGAAATTGAAATTTAAATTAAATTTACGCTGAAAATTCGTTTCTCATTGTCTTTATTTCATTATAAGCGACCAGTATCGATAACAGCAACTAAAAACAACACATATCTTATTAGTCAGATATAGGAAACGAATTTGATAACGAAGCTATTGCGAAAACACGCACTTTTTATCCCGCGAGTAGAAATAAGGTACGATGCCACAGCTTAATATATGTATTTGGAATGGTAATATATCATGCAAATGCTTTAAAAATATCGTTAACTGGCTTAACTTATCTTTACCCAATGAATACACATTACATCGAATTGAAATCTAATGTACGTATCAACAAAGTTGTGTCTTGTCTGAGACTTTGTATCTAACTTGAAAGTGACCTGAAACGAAATAGTTACGAGCAGATTATGAAAAAGAATCATAACAATACCTGCCTCAAGAAAAAAACTGAATATCCTAATTTCCTCTATATCAAAGAATTAACAAAAAAAATTTTTTCGAATATTTGTTGTAGATGTGTTTTTCTATGAAAAATTTGTCTCGGTAATGAACAGAATTTGTTTTCGTTTGAGTCTGCGCGCCATTGATATTATTATCTTCCTACGTATGCCCATTATGATGACAATTGTAATCATATGGTTTGGGAAGTCACTTGAAGAGAGATCACATGATGTATATAAATTATATGTTAACCTGTCCTATAGTTCGGATTAAACCTTAAAAGTCGCACTATGAACATAGATCTTCCCTGGCGATCCCTTAAATGTGTAGCATTTACTTAGATTGTAACTTGGGACTAGGAATTAGCGGGTTTTCTCCATGACACCATTTAACACCATTTTATTATTCAGACTGACCTTAATTTGAAAGACATATTCTGTCCATGCATTAGTACATTTCATTTAATTTTGGTCTTCACACTTTGATATCATCCCACGGTTCTCAGCATGCCATAATAATGGGACTCAATTCAAGCTTGATTATAATCACATGAAATCTATTTTGGCACAAAATCAAATAATTGCCTCTTGTGTTTTGTTCTTTAAGAGCGGGAGCACGATGACTCCTTTTGCTTACAATCCTGATTTGAATGCTGCCCGTGAAGACGCCTTTAAACTTGGTGGCAATGTCGGGTGCGACGAGACCGACAGCAACGATCTCATAGCTTGTCTCAGGACCAAGCCTGCCAGCGAGGTTCTGGCTGGTGGCCTCCAGGTAAGTAACCCTTTTACACCAATCCATAATCCGAGTGACCAGCGGGTAACATTCGGATGACTTTCAAATGTGAGATGACAGACAGCAACGATCTCAATGACTGTCTCAGGACCAAGTCTGCCAGCGAGGTTCTGGCAGGTGGCCTCCAGTTAAGTAACCATTTTACACCAATCCATAATCCGGGTGACCAACTGGTTACATTCGGGTGAACTTCCGAGTGTGAGATAACCGACAGCAGTGATCTAATATTGACTGTCTGAAGACCAAGCCTGTCAGACAGGTCTTGGCTGGTAGACTACAGGTAAGTATCATTTTCATCCTATTTTTGGGACCAATAATAAGAAAGTTTAATGAGTGTTTGAAATATGACATAACTAAATCTATGCGAATCGCAATTTGGCAATTCGGTCACTGGATTGAGACGTATTTACAGACAACTCTCCCGTTTGTCGTGTACAAAAATGTCACAAATTCTTTATTTCTCCTAAACGTAAATTTATGGCATTTATACCTATAATCTTTATATAATCTTTGAACATTTCCAGTTTGGGTTCTTATCTGCACCCGTCGTCGATGGGCGCTTCCTCACGACCGACCCTGCCCAAATGCTGGCGAAGGGTGACTTCAAACACCGCAACATCCTGCTGGGTTCAAACCATGACGAAGGCACACTGTGGGCCCTAGGCGTCTACCCCGACTACACACTGTCGAAGTCGGCCCCGTACATGAGCCGAGCCGACTACGACGAACATCGAGACGACTTCCTCTCAGGGTACCTCAACGACATCAGCCTGAAGGCTATGGACCAGCAGTACATTGACTGGAGCAGCGCCGACAACCCGGACACCGACTATCTCGACCTCCTTGTCAGAGAGGTGAATGAAAAAGACTAGACTAGTTTCGTACAAAAAGGATATTAGTCTTAATTGAGATCAATATGATTAATCCCACAGTATGTTTCAAACTGTTTTACAAAGCAATTTATCCTGACGTAAATTTTGAGGGAAATTCGTTTTTCTAATCGAAATAAAAATAGAGGTGCTGGTGATTATCAACTAAAAGTTTAAGTCTACTAAAGGTAGTCTAGGCCTAGATCTGAATATGCAAGTACGATCACAATTCCATTGTAATGAAGGATTCCTAGTATTGTGATAACAAAATTGTGCAGAGCTTTAGTATAAAAATAGACTTCCATCACAAAACAAAGCTCAAATATATTTAGCTAAGAAAAGTCATTGAAATCCTCGGAATCAGTTGCAAATCAAGGCTCTCGATGGTTTCGACGCAGATCACTGACGAAACATTCACCGCGCCTGCCGACGCCACCGCCAGAGCCTTCTACCAACATGGCGCCGGCGATGTGTACATGTACGAGCTGACCCACGTACCTTCCGTACCGGCCTACAGCCTCAACGTCCTCGGCCCCGGTTGGCTCGGCGTCACTCACGGAGAGGATCTTCAGTTCGTCTTCGGCTGGTCCTTTGTCCCTCAAATAACGGATAAAAGACGAAACCTCCGCTCCAACGAACTGACTTTCATGGTCAACTTGATGACCTATTGGACCAACTTCGCCAATACTGGGTGAGAAAGTGTAACCTGCACATAGAAGTTTATTAAACATTATGATAATTTATATTCAAGACACAGTGAGTCGATTTTGAGTTTCTTTCATATTTTATCAGGATAATGAAAAGCATGCCATCAACTTGCTCTTCAGGAGGGACGTGACATGCACTATACATATTATAAATAGATAGAAAATATCAACAAACTATTTAATCCGAGTTGACTACTTCCCCCGAACGGTTAAAAGCAGACATTATCACCTACATGTAAATGGTTTAGACTACGATTTGTTTCAGTATTTCTCAGGTTTCTCAGGTTTTCTCCGTAAACATGCGCCTTATCGACCATTTAGTTGTACATTCACGTTAAGTCCACATGATAATTAAACATCATACACGACATTCTACAGGGCCCTTATATCATTTCCATGAGTATAACCTTCATAAATATGAAGCAGCAAGGAGTTTCTCACTTTATTCGCACGTGACGGTCAGATCTAAGACCTTAGAATTAGATCCTTTTTCAGCAGATAAATCATTCAGAATTTCATTTAAAGATTTAAATAACTAAATATAGGTCTAGTACGATTATAAAATATTAAATATCAATTTTTTTCTCACACCCTTCATTTTAATCCATCTTGTGGGACTACAGCACTCCCAATTCAGCTGAGCTACCAACATGGCCAACCTACACGGTTCCGGAACTGCAGTACATGGTACTGGACCCAGACCTGGTCCCGAGTCGAGCTCTACGTGCTGATGACGTAGCATTCTGGAGCGAGTTTGTCCCAGTGTTGCTTGAGTCTTCGGGTAAGATGTCAATTACAACTTTCATCATTGAATAGTACTTGTAAACTGTATGCTATTATTCTCAAATCACCGTATATTTTATAATATTAATCCAATAGTAATAAAATCAGTACACTAAATAGCTCCTGTATATAAAGGCCCTAAAAGTCAGTTAGGGGCAAAGGCAAAATAAAATGTCAATAAAAAGGGTGACGACATACATATCACATCCAAGAACATTTCATTTTGGTTAGAAAACTATTATCAAACATTAAACCAAATTCAAGATAATCAGATCCCTTACCTTTACAAAATGTAATAATTTTTATACACCTGTTTTAACACTTTCAGGGTGGTATTCTTGAAAGCGGACTAACTTTAGTCCATGGTTTAATCCTCCGAATAAGTATGGAATGCCAAGTGTCCATATGAATATATTTTTGAATAATTTGATATGTCCCTAGATTACCATGATAACATAATTGTTTCATAGTTATATTGTTGTTTATTAATTATGTTATTACATTTTATTTTAATTTAGTGATAGATTGAATTATTCAAAAAAATATTCATATGGGCACTTGGCATTCCATACTTAGTTGGAGGATTAAACCATGGACTAAAGTTAGTCCGCTTTCGAGAATACCACCCTAAGTTTCTCGGGACAGTTTTAAGTGTTATCTTCTTATTGTTTTTCAACATTGTCATGAACAGGGATAAATCACCATATTTATGCTGAATTACTTTGAAAACTTTGAAATTGATTTCGCTTGGGAATCTCATACCTTGCTGTGAGAATTAAATAATAATTTATTAGAAATTCCTTGCCAGCAAATAGTGAACATCATACCCCAGTCATACTGCTAAACCGACTCAAAACAGATCCATAATTGATAAAATCTTGGAACTTCGGGGAATATTTTGGTATTTGTTCGATCTCTTTGTTGTTCCATCTTTTTGTTGAAGAGGTGTTGGTCTCATCGGTATGACCGATGCAGTACAGTTTACTATATTCATCTTTTTCTTCCCTCTCTTTCCACTACTCAGGTACGAGCAAAGTGAGGAACAGATGGTCTGCACCATGGCAGAGCTTCTAATCAGAAGACATGAAGAGATAAAAAGAGTAAATAAGGACATGGTGATTCAGACGCTATTATTATAATCAATAGAATATCAACAAATATCAAAATAGAATAAAGAAGCTAATCTGCATATACATAAAGGTGTTGTTTGGTTTTGTTCGATTAGTTTCTATGTTTGTTTTACTTGACTGCTAAGAAAGCATGTGTATGCCTGTAATCAAGTCCCCTCCGACTAGGGTCGTGTTAATGAGGTTGAATGCCTTACAAAAGTGCTTCGAACCCTGGACCTCCCGATTACGAGACCAATGCTTTACCACTGAACCATCGTGGGACTACGATAAATGAAGACGTCAATTCTGAAATCCTTTTATTGCTCTCAGTTCGACTCGTAAACCAATTCAAAATCGGTGAGCATCAGAATAGTCGGCGAAGTCTTATCCTTATATTAATGATGATGAAATCAACCGGCCCGAACCCATTAAGGATCTTAATTGTTCCTGCCTACTGTTTATTATGCAAAATCCATTTCCTAATAGCGGGATTCTGACCGGGATTCAGCTTTCGCAGGCGAATCATTTCGAGTCTTTTTTTTTCTTTTGAGGGGAAAAGCCATGCACAAATTCATCAATCCTTCAACAGCAAATCTCGCCAGATCTCCCTTTCCTAGTATGCCTCGTGAAAGAACCTAGCAAAAGAATAATACTGTCGAAATCCTTCAGTTTGCATTTTGACGTATGAAGCCCATTAACCTATGCGTTGCTAATAATCGACTTAATCGTCACCGGGTCATTTAGCGTCAAAAACCCAAACATTGTACGGATTTGCAGCAATATAAACCAACAGCATCTTTTCAGCATCATTTGGTTAGTCCAAAAAATTTCCAACAAAATTTCCTTTGGACCCATAGAAAAAAGATTATTTTCCTTGAAACTCGTCAATTTAAATCATGTTTACAAACAATTTATCCGAAATATTAAAGAAAAGACAGCGTTGGGTGCCTAGCAGAAGGGCACAACTGTCGCAAAAACAAAAACAAACAGACAAAACAACAACAACAACCACAATAAAGACCAAATTTGGTCCGTGCGTCCTATATGTTTTCCAAATCGTTTACACAATAAGTTTAGCAATCAAATTATGTGGAGCTGACGACTAATCCATATTCGCTAACTCTTATCATATTTTAACTTTTACTTTTAAAATGCTGGACTTCGCCCACGGCGACGTTTACTATGGAGGAAAGAATTCCATTATCTATTATATAGCTGTTTATTTTAATGACCTTTCATGTTTTGGGGCTACACAAGCACTGTTTCCGCTAATGCACACAACAAATATTTTAAAAAATTAATAAATATAATAAAACAACAAACTAGGGGCAAAATTTGTTCATAAATCTAAATCAGAATTTTTCTTAAATTAAATAAAAAACCGAAATATTCACAATTATCTAATTAGCGAAGATTCAACATAATGCGAGGTATATTATAAGTATCAATCCGTATTACTTTCTTTGATATATTTTTTTTATCTTTTTATCTACAGTTAACAACTAAATTATTCATAACCCTTGTATATTTTATTTATTTGTGTGTTTTTCATATCTCAAGAATGACGGGTAGATTGGTTGAATTAGATCCTTTGTTGAAAACTTTTAAATGTAAGCTTTAATATGTCACATTTTCAAGAAACATAAAAACACTTTAAAAATCACAAAATGTGGCAAGGATATGAATAATTCAGTTTTTAACTGTACTTGTTTATAAATTATTTATTGATTAATTCATATACCAATTTGCCATGAATTTGACATGCATAACAGTACACATGCGCACAGCAGTGTCTTTTCTTACTCGGCAAATTGCGAGGCTAACAAATAAGGGGAAGGCTGTGTTCGTAATTACTCGTCATGCTCTTTCAATATTTATATATTTACAGAAGTAAATAATAAATGACAAATATAATTTGCAATACATATTGACTTATGATATAATGTTTCCTCGTTTCTGTGAAGCCTCATAAGTGTGTAAATATAAATCTGTCCTTTAAATGGTATGAAAATAAAGAACTCTATATAGAAAGAAAAAAAAGCTGCGCGAGATGCCACTAGCAATAAACCGGCTCTCTCGAGCACCGATAATAGGCGAAAATTTCATTTACCATAAACATATATTCACGGTACCGCTATCACTGTCAAATATTGGGTCTCAAGCAATAAGTTGTCTTAATCGGCTGCACGTGGACTGGGCTGTAGAAAACGATCGGAAACAAAACAAATGCAACACGGTGGCGGATTTACGGTAGCGTGTAAACGGCCTCTTCTGTGGAAATTTAAGACGCCACAAAAGAGTGTGGTGTACGTGTATATGAGATCGGGGTGAAAAACAAGAGAGCAACAACAATGCGGGATGATGAAATCATCTTTTGACGATAGAGGGAGTGGAGGAAAAGGCACTGCCGGTTAGATAGAAGTGGAGCCGTTCTTTAATAGATTGGATTTAACATCTTCGCGATATCAATCCTCGCCATTTCATCTCTTCTTTATGATATCGCCTCTTGGTTCAATCTCATATCTCTTTTATTTTTATGTCATATCGCCTCTTTTTTTTTGTCTGCACGGAGAGTGAGGCTTGTGGTTTTTATTGACGTCCGAGTCAAATGAGAAATTTTCTTCTCAGCAAAGTGGTCAAGATTTAAATGGAATTGAAAGGCCTAAATCTTCTTCTGCACTCTAACAAATCTTTGCTGCGAACATGAAACACATCGGAGGTCATTTCTGCTTGACAACTCTGACGAATCTATAAGAAAGCTGGGTATAGATATGACATCATAAAAAGTGACGAGGGTGAAATAAAAAAAAAAAAAAAATGCATTGGTATGGACAAAAAAGGAATGACAATGAATAATAGGTTTTAAAAATGTAAGAAAACACAAATATGGAAATTGCAAATATGCTTTGCCATGTATTGTCGAAAAGAACGTGCCCTAAAAACGACGAAGGAAGTCAAAAATCCCTATACTAAACAAAACAAAAAACAAAGAACCCCCTGTGATTGTTTACAATATTGAATAATAAATCCACAGATCAACAACCGGATTTAACAACTCGTGTAGATACAAATTCTACTTAAAGATGGGATTTCGATTACGTAATGATGTGGTATCTGATAAAGACGATTGTAGAACATTTATAATTATATTAATTTGGAGACAACAGAAGAGATGTTACTTTCCTCCTTACCTAACAAAATTAATCATTAACAACTAGGAAAATTATCCCGAAACTCAGTCAAAATTTATCGTGTATTATCTTCCATCGTGTCATCTGCGTTTCCTCTCACAAAGACACGAATATTGAAAAAATGGATTTACACATTCGTAACACTAATTTTTAGATGTGGGAAAACACATACTTGTGAGTACAGGGAGCAGAAACAGAAAGAAACAGACGAAAGGGAGACATATCTAAAGAAAGATATATAGACATGCACTGGAGTTGTGAAAATGTAAAATATACATGTAATGTAATATTGCGATTGAATTAATGTCTATTATTTTCAAACGTCTTTGTGATTGAATCTCAATTATTTTTTAATACAGAATGTGAGACAAACAATGCTAACACTTTAAAAGTAGAATGTCGTTTGATAATAAAATCGTTTAACAATCTTGGTTGAACTCGGCTTTATTTGCCGACAGAAGTAAGAGCACATCGAATATTTTCCCTTTTCATTCGGCATCAGTTTTCTTTGATATCACGGAGAGGTTCTGACTGATTTTCTATAGTCCGATACTTTCTATTAAAATGCAAATCAAAACATCACGATTGCTAAACAGAGAAGATATCGTTTAGCGAATAGACAGACAAGTAACAAAAAGGAATATCAGAGCTTACAAATGAAACGTAGAAAGAGGCAAGACACACGCACACACACGCACACCCTTAAACACACGCACGAAATGTCTAGGAAAGAGAGGGTTGTTATTGAAACCTCTGTATTCGAGTGGGTAGAATGCATATTTTGGGGTCAAAATCGAGCTGTTTGAGAGTCGAAGTATGCTACGAAATGAGTTCTATTTATGAACTATATCAGTTTTAATGTCATCATCGCCATTGTATCATTATCGTCTAACGAAAGATGGTTGACATACAATATAAACTAAACATTATAAACCGAAAGTAAACGTTTACCGTCTCAGTTTCTACTATTAAAAACATTAAATGTCACTTTATTCACATTCAACACTTCTTTCTTACCGCAATACCATTGTTATTTCCATACTCATGAATTCCATATATATACATATATATATATATATATAGAGAGAGAGAGAGAGAGAGAGAGAGAGAGATAGAGTATTGGTAGAAAAGTACTCATTTGTTAAACATTCAATATGAAGCATTTAAAGGGAATATAATCACTACCCTCAAGACAACGCAGTGAAAGGATACAGCGCACGAGACCACCGCGGTTCATGATACCAACAGACTGACAGCCTACGAAATATTTTCCCCATTCCCCCCTTTCTCACGATTTTACTTTCCTTGTATATCTTCGTTTTAATTTTCTATCTTCAATATGTTTTTTTTCTTTCTATCTTCCTTTGTTTTTGTTGGGGGTTTCTACCCCTTCTCTTTTTCTTTCTTTATCCTCTTCTCTTTCTATATTTCGTGATGTATTTTGTCTTTGCTCATTTTCTTTTCCTATTTTCTACTTATGAGTTTCTATATTGTGTTTCGTGGGCCTTTTGGAACTTTTGGTTACGTGGGCTGTCGGTCTACGGGGATGTCCCACTAAAAAATGGAAGAAGTATGTTTAACATGTCATATGTCAGATCCTTAACAACATATTGAGATTTAACATTATAACTTTTTAGTGATATTTGTTTTCCTTTCTTTTCTCCAATCGACTTCTCCTCATCCAAGAAGATTTGGTCTAAGACGAGAACGCGTAAACCCGCACGACCCCAAACACCGGAAACCATTTCTCATCAAGACTCGCGACCTCACACCATAACAAAAAACGTGTCGCCCATTTTCACTGCTACTCTTCTAGTCTTTCAATCCATGTTCTCTCCCATTCTCTGATCGATGGGCTGACAGATAAGTTCCGTTTTTTTTTAAATCCCTAGAAAGCTCTCTCGCCATCTTTATTTATTTTAGCTGAATTATTACTCGTTGTATCAGTGATTCGGTAAAGACCAGTGAAAAACGTGTGGTTGCTTGCGGCATCTCCTCCAACCCGATCTTATACTTCCATGACATACATCAGACCACGAGAAAAAAAGGCCTTATTAAAATTGATGTTCTGGTTAAACACTATATCTCATGTTTGGTTAAACATGATAGACAGAATTGAAATATCATGTAGACTGTTCTTGATATGTTTTCTCAGAATGATAATACTATTTAAAGTTATCGTAGATAATTACACTTTAAATCATTTCGTATTTCTAACCAGGGGCGCCACTCATTGATGTTCGGGATTTGTCGACAAATCCGTAAATCGGCAATCCATAATTTCTGTCTACATGATATAATCTGATAATATTATTTTCTCAAACTTCAGCCTGTTCTGTGACGGATTGCTTTAGCAAAATCATCATTTACTATTAAAGGTGCATTAAATAACCTCTTCATGCAACAACAAACGGGAAAGTACATCATGGCCCCGTCTTATGAAGAGTTATATCAATCGCAACTATGTACATAAGAAATAAGGGACTGCAAACTTGCGATTGATTTGGATCAATCGCAACTCTTTGTAAGACGGGGCCCAGATCATACAATTACACCAGGTTTATTGCACGGGTCTAAAGGAATCTGGAAAAAAGGGAAGGGTAGTAAATGAAAGAACAAAGTAACAACAACAACAAAAACAATAATGATGATGTTAATAACAATTATAATAATAATAATAATAATAATGATAATAATAATGATAATAAAGATATAGTAATGATGATAAGAAGGAGAAGAAGAAGAAGAAGAAGAAGAAGAAGAAGAAGAAGAAGAAGAAGAAGAAGAAGAAGAAGAAGAAGAAGAAGAAGAAGAAGAAGAAGAAGAAGAAGAAGAAAAAGAAGAAAGAGAAAACTACCAACATAATAATATTATTAAACAAGTCCTCATATTTCATTCGCCCCTAGCTCACCGCCCCCTCCTCAAAGCGCCGCTTCTGATAACAATATCAGTATCATACAATACAATTTTTAAAAGAAATTAATAAAAGAATGGATGCTCTCAGGTACTCTACATTGCTTTAATTTGAAATAAAACAAATTAGACAGCTAAGACTCAACTAACTACTCCCACGTGAAAGAGTGTAAGTAATTAATCATGTTCAAGCACTACTGTTCAGAACAATTCCATCCACCTACACAAGTTTATTCTATAAGCCATTCGCCTCTTTCAACCGTCCCGCTTTTATACATCATTAATATAATTTTGTTGTATTCTAACTTTCAACATTTCATTTGCAAAGACAATAATGAAGAGCCTCCTAATAGGTTGAAAACACCATTAACGACAAATGAATTTCATTTTCGTTTTTTACATACATGATAAGTATTATACAGAAGCAATTATCAACGAATAGAATAAACAGATCATGTATACCCGCATGTTGAGGAGGTACTCATTCAAGTATAAATCCATATAAGGGCTTTTTTGAAATCACAAAAACGAGCTCGACATAGTTCAAGTTCAAGTTTTATTTCCACATCTAATTAAAAAAAAAACATAAATTCAATTTATATGCATATATACAATAATAAACGTTAAAATGAAACATCTTCAATTGAAATCTTAATGTGGTGGGAAAAACAGAGGCCAATGGCCTATCAAGGTTATTCCCAATATTGTACATAAAAATGTTTCTTAAATTACATGATAAACACACTAATACATGTTTAAAGGCATCAAATCTGAGATGCATGGCCCTACGTGTTTTCAGCGTCTGTGATATGGTGTAATATTGAAGCCCTAAACAAATTGCGCTTCAAAATGATCATGAAGTCCCTCAAACAAGTAAAAATCTTTGAGTGACCGGTCTTACCATACTCATTTCCTCCAATAGACTATAGTGTTAGAAAAACCGTTGGAAAAACGGTTTTTGAAATTTCGATTTCCAATCATAAATATCAGATATTTATGATTGGAAATCGAAATTCAAAACCGTTTTCTAACACTTAGTCTATTGGAGAAATCTATGGTAAGACCGGTCACTCAAAGATTTTTACTTGTTTGAGGGACTTCATGATCATTTTGAAGCGCAATTTGTTTAGGGCTTCAATATTACACCATATCTAATCAGACAGGCGATCGGCTTGTGAAAGTCATGGGATTCCTGACTGACCTAAAGGTTTATAATTATGATTGCAGCATGAGCTAAATCCAGGATTTTGTTGATAATCTGAAGCAATTAGAAATAAGAAAGAGAATTTTCTTTTTTTTAAACTGAAGGATACTAAAAACTGTTATATTATATATATATATATATATATATATATATATATATATATATATATATATATATATATATATATATATATAAATTACCAACCCCTCATAAAATAGGATGGAGGGGGGAGGTACGATGGAAAAAATCCCTGTAAAATCAAAAGACAATGTTTTCACATTTCCAGGTGCCTTTGGGGTATATAATAATATTTAGGGGGAATGAATATTGAGTTGTAAAGAGGGGATATGGGCCGGTATAAAATAGATATGAACGTAAAAAACAAATAAGCATCCTTAAGTCGTAAACCGTATACATTGGCATGTCAAAGGGTGCTAGCGAAGGATAAAAGCAAAATAATGAGTTCTGAAGAAGAACGAAACAGGCTATCTAAGAAAATGTAAAGTTTAAGTAGGGCCTACTTCTTGTAGAAAACGAAAACAAAACCGTGAAAAGAAGTAGAGTGGAAGAAAATATCAGACTCCATTTTGCAATTTATAATAATTCGCAGTGTTTGCTTCACACAACCCGTATAGCTCAACATGTCGATGCATCCCGTGTCAGAGATCCATACCTTCGTTGCAGAAAAGTACAGGCTCACCCTAAAACAAAAGTTGTTTGGTTGAGGCGATGAATTTTTAATTGGTGCGGCGGCCGCAAGGTCCCATGGCAGCGATTAAGGCCACCCGAGTATAGCGCGATATAAGAGCTGGAGAGAACTTCACACGTCTGCCATTCCGACCATCATTTTTCACTTTATTTTCAATTATCTGATTGGAAAAATTCTACCCTCGTTGGAATGACGCCATTTCACTGGAATACACGGCGACAACAACAACAAAAACAAAGAAAATGATGAATAATATGTATTGCCCCTATTGGGAAATTGATTGAGAAAGCCGGGTAATATATAGGATGATTGTAAGTTGTTGCTGATTTTTTGAAAGGCTAAAATGCACCTAGGAATGGTTTCGTGACACAGCTTTCCAAAGACACATAGTGTGTAGTATTACTACTTCAACTTCTAATAGTATCATTACTTTTAAAAATATTTCTCCCCTTCCTTCCCCGGCCCTCCTAACCCCCTCCCCCTCTCGTTGCCTTTCTTTCGATATATATATATATATATATATATATATATATATATATATATATATATTTAAAGAGCATGAACACGTACGAACATAAGCAGCCTCACTGGTTCTTGCAATGCACCTTACCCTCTCCCCAAGAAATCGAATTGGTGAAAAGAAGAAGAGTAATATAGTTTTTAACAAATCTAAAGCTTTAGTCATAAGACTTGTGGTTGCCTCTCCTAGTTCAAATGTCTATTGATTCACTATAGTTGGAAGGAAAATCTGTGGATGGAAGTCGCTTAAAATTGTAAAGCTTTGATACAGATCTCAATGTATTTAAACATATTAGATCTCAATGTGTGTTACAATGAGCGGGTTGTGTTTACATAGAACATGCACTGTAATGTTATTTCACAAATATAATTTTTTTTTATTTTTAAAAAAGGAACTTAAATATCAACAAAAACATCAACAAAATACTTGAAAAATAGCAAGATTCCATATATACCTTGAAAATGCCTTGACTTTCTCCAGGTATCCAGGGATTTGAACCCTCAAAGCCAAGACTAAAGCATCCAAGACAGAGGCCAAGGTCAATTCAGTGAAGAAAAAAAGGCATCAAGGCGCCAGGACCAGGCATCAAGGCATCAGGAAACTATAAAACTAAGGTATAGTTATTATTATACCAACAATGAGGGTGCATGCACAGCAGCCACTGGCAATGAGTTATACTGCAAGGCTCGAACACTTAGGGATGAAGTTTTCTGGGTCAGACTATATGAACCAATGCCAGTATTATTTTATTCTAACATTCACATCAAAGATAATAAAGTGCCGGCATATGGCATATTTGAATGACATAATAATCACTTAAACATACGAAACGAACTTGAAAGCATATTCCCAGCAAATACTGAACCACATGCCTACAAAACAGTAATATCACCTTACATAATGATATATGGGTATGAATTCGGTGATAATTACCAGGATCAATTTCCAAATCATTTTACACTAGCAAATTCATATTAGTTAGATAAACATTGAACTATAAACCTACAGTGTGTACATGCTATCTATCATTTCTACTTCTTTTCAGTTTTGTCGAGCGAGCTGAAACAACTCTCATGGCCATTCGATATCAATTATTATTACTTCATGCAGTAAACATTGAAAACATATTTGTCCTCAAAATGACTTGAATATGATGTATTGCATTTTGAGAGAATACAGTACAAAACATTATCTAGAAAAGTTGATTACGTAGCACAGATGAATTGTTGAATAGTATAACAAATTTGTAATACCCCCAAACCCCCCCCCCCCGAAATGACAAGGAATAATCTCTATAGTCGCAATCCTGCTGAAAAATCACATGCACTTCAGGCAGAAAACTGAAAAAAGGATATGTGGGACTACACACACAAGTAACATGAAAGTTTAGTCTAATTTCTTTTTTAAATAGATATGTCTTGATGTATTTCGAGCATTTGAAAAGGCAATCCTTTTCAGGTGACATTTCTTACATTATATTCTTTCAAACTGATCAATAAAAAAGGAGGAAAAATGCACTGACAAATCATTTTTCACCCTGACCAGAATTCAATCTTCTCTGTAAACGGAGTACTATTTTTTTTTTCTGGAACTGTAACGTGGAATCAAACACCAAACCATTATAGATGCAGTAACATTGTTTTGAATAATAATCGAGATCGAACATGCAATCTCTTCGATTCGAAGAACATTACATTAGCTGTTAAAAAGGAACGTCGTTACTGGTGAATTTCATCCGTCGTTTTATAAGCACTGGTCGTAGCGTGTTTAAAATCACAATGGCATGTAAAACATGTGTTGATCATTTTTCTTGAAGTTAGTTTAACATGGATGAAATATAGTGAAATGGGGAGGCGACAAGAAGGCGGGGGACAAAATCGCCAAAAACGTATTAATATATTACTATGATTACTATGATTACCATATAATACCTATAATCACAATGATGTATAGTCTATACTTATCATATTAAAGTCCCCTTTCTCATTGTTCGGTCCAGTGTTTGAAAATCCTATACAAAATTGCCACATGCATCCAATATACCTAACCCTAATAAAGCCAAAGTTACACAATCTAATATCGTTAACATTTCATTTGACCAGGTTCCCGACATTGGACAGTTGCTGCCCTAAACCTATTCGAGCTTTTTTACCAGTGGAAATTAGGGCTGA